>CM055958.1:52470980-52950726 GCA_029490685.1 Schizonepeta tenuifolia
GAAGAGAGATAGTAGTAGACAATCTTCAATAAAGGACAACCACTCTTAAGTTGAATTTTTTAACTTTTTAGAAAGAGAATGAAGGGGTGATGAGTGAGAGAAGAGAGATAGATAGCAAATAGTAATATATATATATATAGGGGCTAGGGACACACATGAATAATACAATTATTTCTTTAAATTTGAATTAAAACTGTGGACGATGAGACGATTTCGACCTGAAGCCACGGGGTAGATAGCCTGATTTCAAACCGGTGCTTCAACTTTTTTAAAAAAAAATGTTAACATTTTTTTAAAAAGATTTTTGAAAAGATTATATTATCAATGTCTAATAAATTTAATAAAATTATTAAATAATAATTTCCCTTCAATTTTTCGAAAATCGACGGGTCATACGCTAGTTTTATTCACACGACATGAAAAAAAAATTGCGCATGGATTGTTCATTTATCCGAAACTAAATTTGCACAAATAAATACACTAAATACATACCAAATTTCAAATTTACAATTTACTTTCATTAAATTAACCGCCGCAAGCGCAACGAAACGTATAGAGGATAGCATGAAAATAGATGGGTGATAATTCAAATGTAATCACTAACGTCAAAATAGATGCACTTACTGATAAAAAAAAATTCCAAAAAACATAAAAATAAAAAATGGAATCAAGATTGAGGTGGATAGTTGAAAATGTGCATTGCAGAATTACGAATGCTAAATCCGCCATCGATGAAGAGATTTTGGGCGCTCACATACTTAGCCTCATCACTGGCAAGAAAAAGAGCCGCATTCGCAACATCTCCCGCTTTAAGAGTTGTACCTTTGAGATTCGCCATCGAATTCATAAATTGCTCTAGTCCTTCATCGTCAAGCTCCAAATATTTCTTCGACAGATCCGTCGCCAGCGCATAAGGCGACAAACAATTCACTCTTATTCCAAACTGCCCCAATTCTACCGCCATATTTCTAGTCAGCCCACCACCGCATGCTTCGAGCACGTGTAGGCGTGCGTGGCGGCGCCGCCCATTCCCGACGCCATGCTCGCCGACGAGATGATGGAGCCGCCGCGCGCCGGGATCATCACCCTGGCGGCGTGCTTCATGCCCAGGAATACGCCGGTGACGTTGACGGCCAGCACGCGCTCGAAGTCGCCCTTCTCGTTGTCGGCGACCCGCGGCTTCGGGATGTCGGCGATGCCGGCGTTGTTGAACATGATGTCGAGTTTGCCGTAGGCGGCGACGGTCTTGTCGACGGCAGCTCGGACATGATCCTCGTCGGTGACGTCGCAGTGGATGTATGTCGAATTGGCGGGGCCCATCTGTTCGACGACGGATTGCCCTAGTTCGTCTTGGACGTCGGCGATTGCAACCTTGGCGCCGTGTTTGCAGAAGAGTTTCGCCGTGCATTCTCCGATGCCGGTGGCGCCGCCGGTCACCAGAGCTACTTTTCCTTCTAGCCTATATATATGCATGTCAAATTAATTTTTTAGAAATTGAACCGGTGACATGATCATTGATCAGTACTCTCTCTCTGCTGTGCCTCGCAACGGCACCGTTTGTATACTTTTTTAACTTTCAGACATAGAACGATTCCTTCTCTAATTTACAACTCTTTTTACCTTTTTTCTTTTCAAGTATGGAGATTACACTGCTGTACATCTGTCGAAAGTTTCTTCGTCTGTATAAAATTGTACTGTTATTTGGAGAAAATACCTTGCCTAATTTATGGAAAAATATCCTTATTAATATTTCTCTCTCTTATTATTGTGGAAGAAATCCTAAATTTACTATGGGGATGCTGTGCCGCCGTGAATTTCAACAAAGTATGTATTAGTGGCAAATCCCCCTCTCCCTCGGACCTCTCTCTCTCTCACACACACACAGGCAGCCAGTATACTAAAACACACACGAAAGCACACTACGCATTGAACTAAATAAGAAATTGGAGGATGAGAATGAAAATTTACCTTCTAGTGAGCGCAGAAAGAGTTGAGAAGCTTGTCATGATGCTGAGAGATCGAGGTTAGAAGAAATCAGAAACAATTAAAAGGCTTCAATTTAATTCAATTCAATTCAATTACGAATGATTAAGCTGAAACTGTAGAGAGAGATATGATGAGCATGAGGGCTTTATAATTAAGAGAGAGAGTAGTTGACTTGATTGGGGTGTAGCCTACCATATTAGGAATCCAAGTATAAGATAAATAAATTGAATAACCCCAGCTTAGAAAGAGACATCGACCTTACCCTTACCGGCTTGTTTGTGACCGAAAGGTCTCGGTTCAAACCCTATGACAATAAAAGAAAGGGGGCCGGCAATTTAAGCTTTTGATAATTAATATAGCTGTGTTTAATTATGTTATCCTATGTCAGCTCCCTCTTGATGCACGTTTTTTTTTGTTTTTTTTTTTTGTTTTATCGGAATTAAAAACTTGAATAAAATAAAGTGCTTTTCAAATGTGTTTACCCAATAGGTGTTGGAAATAATACGTATAATACGTACATATATATATATATATACTTGTATGAATGGTAAACGGCGAACGTAAATATTTATATAATTAAAGTATTGAAAAAGAAGAGATAGAAATGAACTGATGCTAGAGTTAAACTCTATCTCCGTAAGACAAGATTGTTCCGCTATCGTGCACGCGGTCTACAGCAATTGCCTCCAAGATACAACGGTTCGGGGTGAACTTTGAGACGTTGCACGACGTGTCGCAGTTCCGGCGAACAACTCGATACTCGGGACTAAGTATATAAACTTAGGACTCAAACTATATGAATATATTGATTATCTTCTTTTTGAATTGGTGTATTTGAAATCGTCATACAAGGGGGCTATTTATAGGATGCACGTGGCCGTTCGGAAGGGGTGCTTACGAGGTGGTTATGGCCGTCGGCCTATGAGCACGCGACACGTGGCAGAGGCGAAAGGTCGCCTAGTCTGGTGCTGCCACATGGCGGATGAGGTTTTTCGGGTGAAAACCGCACCGTAACCGCCGGTCGCACCGTGCGGTTGGCCGCACCATATAAACCGTCACTTAACCGCCTTTCCGTACACACCGTGCGGTCCACGTGTGAATCCCTTAGCCAAAATAACCTTGGCTCCTCAATTACTCCGATCACATCGCGAAGTGCAAAGTGCGCCTCAAAGCGCCCATTGCGACAAGTGCGACGTGCACGTGCTCGTCGCCGTCGGACTCGGACGGTGCTCCTCGTAGGAATCATGGTCAAGCACAAAAGATGCCAACACTTGAGCCACTAAGGTGCACCATAGGTAACACACTTGGATATACTCCTTTATAGTGTTGCTCCTTATATATAGCACAAAACATCCTTGGATTTTCGATGTGGGACAAATAAGGTTGAAATCACACAATTCTAGTTTCAAGTAGCCATGTTTATGTATTAATTGCTCATTCATTCCTTAATGGAATTGAACAAATAAATACATTAAATCATAGTACTCGAAACGTAGATTTCGTTTCTACCATTAATTTCCACATATCCCTCATGGATTTAATGCTATAAAGTACCAAATTCCAACAATTCCCCACATGAATATGACAAAATTCATGTAAGATTATTGAATAATAAAGTTATGTTATGAGAGAATTTATAAATATTTACTGACACCAGGAAATATTTTTTTGATTGATTAATTTAATCTATTACTCCATGAACTTCCCTAATTAATACGTGCACCAAAATATATTTTTTTCTTTTGGAAGTAAATTAGGTAGTGCACAAATAATATTATACATAGCAAGATTAATTGCATTAAAAAAACCCTTACACAATGTAAATTTAGCTAACATAGAACATCAATAAATTAAACTCCATTTAAGAGAACACTTGCCCTTTACTATAGATGTTTACAGAAAATGGTAATGTAAAACGATATTGTTATATGAATAGTGATATTCGACCACCAAGTGGACAACCACCAGCCACCTGACGGTTCAATGACGTCGATCATGATGCCTGCTGAAATTGGGCATTTCTAATTTTCTACTGCCAAAATCGATTAATTAGTGAAATTGTCGCTCAACAAAATCAATTAATTAGTGTCAAAAATTACTATAGTATAATTTAATTTCACTTATTTAAATCAAATATACATTAATTTTCATTGTATTAAATCGAATTTGGTTCAATTTGACAACATATACTATAGTGTAATATAGTAGGGTGAAAGTATGGAAAGCGGGTTTCTGGGTTACCCATACCCTACCCGTATTCGGTCGGGTATTGGGTACCCAATATCCGTAATTTGCGGGTATTGGATGGGTATGGGTATGAAATTTTTAAAAAATACCCTAACGGATATACCCGTGAGGGTATTGAGTACCCGGTTAACAATATACAATTATTTATTATACTTATATAATTACTAGTTTTATACTATAAATTATAAATATATTCATAATATATATTCATTTTTAAGCTAAAACCTAAACCTAAACATAACTCTAAATATAACCTATGAATAATATATATTCATATTATTTTATTTGTTGAACTTAAATGTTTAAACTACGTTTAGTATTGCTTTGTTGTTGTCGTCTAATTGTTGCTACATAGTTGGTTATTAATTTGTCGTTGAAAATTATTGAAAAATCGAGCGGGTGAAAAATTATCATATTTTTGTCTTTTTTTTTTATTTTCTAAACGGGTACACTGGGTACCCTATACCCGGGTCAGGTATACCCGACCGGGTATTGGATACCCGTTCGACTAAAATGAAAAGGATATGAATATTCATTTTTTACTTATTTAGATATGGGTACCCGCAAATACGGGTATAAGTATCTACGGGTACCCGTTTATTCACTCCTAGTGTAATTGGTACAATTTAAACCAAATTAATTCAAATTACACCATACTATAGTCAAATTGAAGACCAAGATGTAATTAGAAGGGAAGGGAATTGATGTGAAAGCACTGGTTTTGATAATTATTCTATTAAATTAATATACAATTTTATTACAAAGGTGCCACTGCTGGCTGGCTACCTCATAACCGCAGTACCTGGTGGCTAAAAACCTTTACTATTATTTTCATAAAGGTAGGGAATTAATCGTACAAGGATGATACTCCATTTCACGAGTATGACGTAATTAACAAAGAGTATATAACTAAATGGAGTAATACTTGTATCATAAAATATAACCGGCCAATATATAGAGACAAATCTGGAATCTTGGGTAAACCCTATCATTTTGATTCTAGCAAAAATAGCACGCTATTGCATATCCCGAGCATTAGTTTATTTTGATTAAAAAAAGTATTAAATTTTCATTTTTTTTTTCTTTTTTTTTTGAATTTGTGAGAACCCGCAGCCACTATCTTTAATGTATATAGGATAAATCTTCATTTTATACAGTAGCCTATAAACCACACCTTCCAATTATATGTGTGACAGACTCGACCAATAGAGATGTTAGTAGGAATTAAACCTGATACCTCTCAGTCCCAGACAATTCACTCTACCACTAGATCATCCATAAGGGAAAAAAATGTATTCAATTTACTTTATAATCCATCCGACCCTCAAAATTATGCATAGTTTTGGGGACACGAGTTTTAAGAAATTCCTGTAAAGTGGAGAAAAAGTAGATGTAAATGAAAATAGAGACCCACATTATAAGAGTAATAAGTAAAAAGTTATTTCCTAAATAAACTGTGCATAATTTTGGTGGACGGACCAAAAAAGAAAATTATGCTTAATTTTGAGGGTGGTGTAGGTAGAATTCAAAGTGCTTGAGGATTTATTATTTCATACACTTAATTTGTCCATTTCCTAGTTCATAGAATATAGGAGTATATTTTTTAGGAGCTTAATCTCTCTTTTTTCTGGCTCGTTTTAGAGGATATTCCTCCAGTATACATCTCTGCGTTTTCCTTTTAAACTTGGTTTCTTACTGCTTCAGCTATGGGTTTTGTCCGTTGATTGTGACAAAATCGGAGAATAAAACCGAAATCAAGATCATAAAAACTCGTGGAAGTGGAACATGGCCGGATGGAGTCTTTCGCCATCGTTTTATGCCTTATAGGTTCTTACACATGGTCGGTCATAGAAACCAATATGAACCAACTTTTGTTTAGCAAAATCATTATTGCAAATAAATTAAACAATGAATACTACTACACTACCTACATGTCTCTCTATAAACAATGATCGATTAAAGTATTATTGTAGCGCCCCAATTTTCATAAATAAAAGGAAATGTTATTATTCTACATCATAAAATAATAAAAAAATTTGCTTATTTTGACTCTTTGATCATCATCATTCGCTCTGCTGCAATATTGCCCGAGTATCATTCTGAAAAGATTAAAAGTTTTGGGTAAGTACTTTAGACTCGGTGGGGTGCCTTTATCCAAATAATATATAAAATACAACAAAAAAAATACATGGAAAAGCCGTCAATTTCATTACATCGCCCGAAAGTAATGTTTCACTTCCTCAAAGCCCGAAGGCTTAACCTCGTATAGCCCGAAAGCTTAACCTCGTATAGCCCGAAAGTTTAACCTCGTAATCTTGTATAGCCCGAAGGCTTAACCTCGTAACCTCGATTAGCCCGGACTATCACTGCTTTTGTAAATAGTCCAAAGGCTATATAACTACTTTTATAAATAGCCCGAGACTAATACTACTTTTGTAATTAGTCCGGAAGCTATAACTTCTTTTGTAAATAGCCCAAAAGCTCTGCCTGCATATCACACGTATAACTTGTGCAAAATATATAATAAGGATAAAACAAAATATGCAACTTAAATCTCCACCGTATAACTTGTGCAAAATGTATAATAAGGATAAATAAAATTTGCAACTTAAATCCCCATCTTAACCTTTCTTGACTCGATTGAAAAATCTGCAAATTAATTAATCAAGTTTTGCGCGCCAATCCTAGATAATAATTATCAAATGTCAAAATGCATGCTTTGATAAATATCAAGAATTTCAAATAAGACTCGAACTTAATTACTGAATACTATAATCATTACTTTAATTTTAAATTCTACATACATGCATATATCCTCACAGAATCATCAACCAAAATATTAATTTAATTCGAGTTAAGGTACCCGTCAGCTGGGAAGCCCGTCTACCGCCACATTTTTGGTCAGAATCAGCCCGCTCATCATGGTTTTGATTTATAAGTGCGTAATATATGAAATCAATTTAGAATTTATGTAGAACCAAAATTTAATTACAAAAATTAACTGTAATATTCGTTCTCGTCCTTAACTGTATAGTAATATTCGCTAATTACACTTACGAATTATGCAAAGTTGAAAACACAACTACAAATAACGTAAAAACTAATTCACTGATGATGTTTTTAGATTTTACAAAATACATGACAAAAAATGTATAAAATAAAAAAATTAAAAGAAATAAGAATAAAGATGGAGATGTGTCACGTGGGATCTCGAGTTGAGTTACCCATCAGTTGGTAATTGGCACATCTACCTAATAAATTGGCCAAATGAAAATTAATTATTTTTTATCAAATTAAATAAAAAATTATTAGACTGCTTCAAATTTTAATTCATTCAACCAATAAATTAGCTAAATTATTTTGGAACCATTTTAGGTCAATTAATAAATTAGTTCCCTACAAAAAAATAATTATTTATTCGATCAACTAATAAACTGATCAAATTAAATTAAATTAAATTAAATATTAAAAATATAGTTATTTATTGAATTTAGATATTATAGGCTTCTCAATAGATGAAGTTTCATTGAAAAACCGATGTGGAATACAAGACTTTAGTAGATATTTAAAATCTATTATTTTATATTTAAAAATTCAAAAATTTGAAAATTTAGATAAATAGGAATGGAGGAATTTGAGGGTGACACATAAAATTTTTGCAAAGCTAGAATCATTTTTATTTTAATAATATATGATGATGTAATTAATATATAAGTTCATATTCTCGTATTATATAGTCGTTGTTAGCCAATTAGTTGTTGGTAAATGCTCTTATATTGTAGGAAATTAAGAATCCAACGTGATATATGTTAGTAGTATATAATAGATTTTAAATATGTACTAAAATCTTGTATCTTACATGATTTTTCAATGAAACATCACTTATTGAAAAGCCTATAAATACCTAGCATGAATGTGCATTTTTTTCTCATCTTTTGCACCGCAAGTTTTATTTGACCCATTTTTATATTAATCGACCGAATAAATGACTATATTATTATATTTTAATTTAATTTAATTTGACCAATTTTTTTTTTTTTTCTGACTTCACAAAAAAATTGTGGCCTCCGGCGATAGTGGCGGCAGCGGCAGCGGTGGCGGCGGCGGGGTTGTAGTGGTGGAATGTTTTTTTTTGTTCAGTCACAAATTTTTTTTTGTTACTAGATAGGTCATGGAAGGGCAAAAATGTCAAAAAGTACTAAAATTTGAAGAATTTATAAAGAGTGCTAGAATTAAAAAAAAAAAAAACTATCTAAGAAGTGCTAATTTGAAAATCCTCTCAATATTTAATTATTAATCTTATCTATTTTGAAAAATATTATTTTACTATAAATCTTGTATCCCACGTTAGTTTTTAAACAAATCTACATTTGTTGAAGAATAAATACATATAATTAATGTATATTTTCTTATACTTTTCAGTGTGCACCATGCACTAATTTAAATCATCCAATCAATTATTTAGGCAATTAAATAGTTATAATTTTTATTATAGGGGTAAAATTTTTTAGATACGAAATGAAAATTAATTTTTTTGCTTCTCTAAATCAATATGGGATAAAGAGATATTTGCTGTCAAAATGAATCGCAACAATTCTCATAATTATTTTTCTTCTCTAAATCAATACGGGATAAAGACTGACCGATTTGAAATTGGCCCACAAAACTCACACAAAATGTAAACTAAAGAATAATTAATGAACAATATTTTTATAATAATTTTATTAAATAATAATTTCCATCGATTTTTTTCGGGCTACACGTTAGTATATTATATAAACGAAAATAACTTTATCTTATGTGGCACATCTCAAATTGCTCCATTCTCATTTATCTAAATTCTCAAATTTATGAATTAAAACTTAAAATAATATCAATATATTCTAAGATATCTAATTCTCAAATCTTAGAACCCATATATATTTAACGTAAGATTTTACTCCAAAATTAGCATCAGATTTGGTATAATTTGATAAAAAAAAATAATTAATATTAATTTGGTTAATTTAATTAGTTAGACGGGTCAATTCTCAACCAACTGGTACCTCAACTCGTGATACCGCGTGGCATATCTACATTCTGAATTTGACAAAAAAATAATTAATTTTAATTCGGTCAATTAATTAGGTAGACGAGTCAATTCTTAACCGACGGGTACATAAACTCGGGATACCACGTGACATATCTTCATTCTTTATTCATACTTCCTCCGTCCACGAAATGGTTGCCACTTTTGTTACTCATGTTTGTCCACGAAATGGTTACCACTAATGCTACTCTACTCACATTTATTGTGGGACCCTTACTCCACTCACAACAATACTCACTATAATTCACTACTATCTACCATTTCATAAAATCCGTGCTATCTACAATGTGACAATCATTTCGTGGACGGAGGGAGTATTATATTAATTTTTTTATTTTATTCATTTTTTTCAGTATTTTCTAAAAACTAGAATCATCATCAATTTATTAATTTTAACGTTATTTGTAGTTGAGTTTCCAACTTTGCTTAATTCACAAATGTAATTAGCGACTATTAGTATACAGTTAAGGCCGGAGAACGAATAGTACAATCATTTTTTTTAATTAAATTTTGGGTCTATACAAATTTTAAACGGTTTTCATAAATTACGCACTTATAAATCAAAATCGTAGTCAGCGAGCCGATTCCGACCCAGAAACGTTGTGTCGACAAGCCAATTCCTAACCGACGACTTTCTTTTTTTTTTGTTAATTTTTGGGTCTATATAGATTTTAAATGATTTTTATAAATTACACACTTATAAATCAAAATCGTGGTCAGCGGGCCGATTCCGACCCGTAAAAGGTGGCTGTAGACGGACCGATTCTCAACCGGCTGGTACCTCAACTCGGAAAATTTTTCATTTATGCATCTTTTCATGTAATTTCTAAAATCTAGAATCGTCGGGTTTTCAATTTTGCATATTCTATAATTATAATTAACAAATATTACGACGAGAACGAATAATACAATCAATTTTTTTTTATTAAATTTTGTATCCATATAAATTCTATATGAGTTTCATCAATTACACACTTATCAAGCAAAGACCGAAACTGTGGTGGTAGACGGGCCAATTTCCAACTGACGGGTATTGTTATTCGAATTCTTTTATAAAGAAACAAAAATGACTGATTTTTTAATTGGGCTTGAAACAAGTACGAGTATATAAATTTCAAACAAATTTGAATAATCCTAAATATATCGTCTCGAATTGTTTGATTAATTGTGTCCGTCGGAAAACGTTGAATGTGTAGGAAAATTAGCAGTAAATTTACTAACAATTTGTCCACGGGCCAATTTTGACTCATAATTATGCTCATTGAGGGACCGATTCAGTACTAGCAGAACAACTTTTTTTTTTAAATAATTTAGTGAGACAAATTGATATCTGTTATAAAAAATAACCACTTCAATTTTCATACAAAATCAACACAAGACATTCTCTTTGAGAAGTAAATAGTTTTTGTTTCACAACAATTTTGACAAGAAAGAGAGATCTGAAAATTATCTATAAAAATAATAGGTGTGAATTTAGGTTTGAAATTTTAATGGATATTACTGAAATAAATAAAAAATAATTAACAAACAATATCTTTCTTATATTATTAAATATTAAATTTTATTAATTTTAATTGATAATAATTTCCCATCGATTTTCGACGAGCTACATACTAGTTTACTTTATTCAATCTCACTTGATTACGCATGCATGTGTATATTTTTACCTGTATGTGTAACCACCTATAGCACAAACACATTATGACAACTTAATTGCAAATAAACAAATTCTTAAAGCATTCAAATAAAAATAAAAGGTGTGCCTACGTGTATACAAAGTATAAGAACATGCAAAAAGTGGAACCAGGCTATTTACTAGAACATGAATAGATCAATTTAAATTTTAACTTGAGAGAAACAAAAAGGTTTCGAAGCAGAACAAACTTCACAAGAACACACCAGGAGATAAATAGTAAAATAGAACAAAGGTTGGTATTACAGCTAATTAAGAACTCGAGCAAGAAATGGAGAAAAGTTCCGGATCAAAATTTCAGTATGAGAAAAAATATAATAAGAGAAGATGCCGCTCTTTAAACAACCTAATGAGGTGGAAAGAGATAACTATGAATTTCATCAACTTACCCTTCAAACAAATCTGTAAAAAATAAAGATAAAATTTCTCGTATCAAAAGAATCTAAGTAAACTAGAACTTTAGCTACAAAATCTACTTATTCTGGTACGAACTAAAAGGAAAAAAAAAACTTAATGTTAATAATAAAACAAACTCATCAAGTAATTCTTTTAAAACATATAATTATAAAAAACTTTTGTCCATGCAAAATAAATAAAAATGCCATGTCATTGCTCATGTTTGTAAATTACTTCTAGGCACAATTTATAAGACTCAAATAATTAATTGCATAAAGAAGGAATATAATATAATCTCTTTTAAAAGTAAAATAACTTATAAAAATTTGGTTTGTTACAATTATTCTATATATAATTTTTTTGACTATATGCATAAACAAATTGATTATTGGTTCCGTGGATTAGTTCTAACACGATCCTATCCATTTGTATGTACTATGTACATACTTCAAAAATAAGACGATCCACAGCGGTGGTCTTGTCGACGGGCTTGAGACAGCCGCGTCGACGAGACACCGCGATGCAGGCCTCCCCCGTTCGAGACGGTCCCGCCGCGTCGAGGACTGTTCTCGATCCGGCGCGTAGGGAACACGTTGCTCGCGGAGAAAAAAAAATTGCACGCGCCTAACGGAAATTTTAAAAAAAATAGTCGTTCGGCAACGGCTGAAAAATCAGCAAAAAATTATTTATTATTATTATTGTTTTTTTATAATTTCATCTATTAAAACCCATTTCTTCACACCATTTTTCTCGACACCAAATTCATCTTCTTCCCCTAGTTTTCTCTCTATTTTTGTTCTCTATTTTTCGTAAAAAAAGTTATCTTCCTCGTTGGAATCTTCAACCGGCTACTCCTTCTCATGGCACCGACGACGAGATTTTCTCGATGGTCACAAACCTCCAAGTTGTTGCCGCTCGACTCTTCGCCGCCAAAAAAAAGAAGGTAAAGAGGATGGTGGTACACCACGATTGGAAGGCGGCGTTACAACAATTGATGTTCGACTACTTCAACGACAACCCAACGTACAACCTTACATTTTTCCGCCGGCGTTTCGAAAGCATAAGCATCTGTTCTTGAAGATTTACGAGGCGTTGGAGCAGAATGTGCGCTACTTCAAGCAGAAAACAAGATTGCAACCGACAAATGGGCCCTGACGCGGTGTAAAAATGCACAATGGTCATTCGCCAACTAGTCACACCGGTGGAGCACTGGATACATTCGATGAATACTTGAAGATCGGAGATAGCACGGGCCGTCTTTGCCTTCGGAAGTTTTGCAAAGCTGTTATCGAGCTCTTCGGTAACATGTACTTGAGGAAGCCAAATGCTCAAGACACCGCTTGACTGCTGCAAATGCACGAGGAGAGGCACGACTTTTCGGGGATGTTCGGTAGCCTGGACTGCATGTACTGGTTGTGGAGGAATTGCCCGAAGGCGTAGACGACTGCCTACACACGAGGAGATGTGGGTGCGCATTCCTTAATTCTTGAGGCCGTGGCATCTCAAGATTTATGGATCTGGCACGCCTTTTTTAGAGTAGCCGAGCTCCAACAACGATATGAACGTCTTCAATCAGTCGCCCTTATTCGAGGATGCGCTTGAAGATAGGGCTCCGCCGTGCGAATTCGTGGTGAACAGAAAGCACTACGACGACAGTTACTACTTAACTAATGGGATCTACCCATCTTAGTCGGCTCTGATCAAGGCTCCCCTGCTTGCAAAGGACCCGAAGTCGGCGCGATTCAAGAAGATGCAGGAAGCGGCGAGGAAGGATATCGAACGGGCATTTGGTGTTCTTCAAGCCCGATGGTGAGTTATCTGGAACCCGACGCGAAATTGGTAAACAAAGCACCTCCGCAACATCATATTTACGTGCATCATTTTGCACAACATGATCATTGAAGACGAGAGAGAGGATGCTGTGAACTGGAGGGAGGACATATAAACAACGACGCCAGTGCTGTAATCGAGTCCCCACTCCGCTGTCCTGGAAAGATTATCTCAAACGGGTAGCCGCGTTGAGAGATACAAAGAAGCAACATCGACTCACCAATGAATTGATCGAGCATGTTTGGAGCCGATTTGGACTAGTTGACGAGTAGGTTGTATTTTATTTTTAAAATTTCAATTGATGTAATGTTTTTATTTTTTTTATTTCAATTAATGTATTGTACTAGTTATTTATTTAAATTAATAAAATTTTCAAATTTTCTTATTAAAATTAATGCAAAATACAAATTCAAAAATTAGATAGAGATAACCCATAGTGACAGTTCCACTGCAGCTCAATGACTCTATCTCCATAAAATCCTTAGAAATACCCCATAAAAACCTACCACTGCAGACAATCTAAGGGTTGAATCAAAATTTAATTTTTGACGAGATGGTCACACATACACAATAATTAACAATTTTAATTAGCGATGAGATAATCAGACGTACACAACAATTAACATCGTATACGATAATTTTTTTGACAAATGGACGTACATAATAATTAATAATTTTAATTTATGATAAGATGATCAAACGTATACAACAATTAACATCATATACGATAAAATCTTTGACAAACGGCGAGCTAACTACAAAATTACTTTTCATACTTATGTAATATTTAATTTTTAAAAAATATGTTTAATTTGTAAAATAATTATTTGACTTTTATTGGTTTCTTGCAATTAAAGAAAATGAAATAAAATTAAAGAAACATTTCTTTTATCAATTGTCGAAGTATTATCACTTCAAAATATATTAAAATATTTTTAAAATTCATGCTTATATATTATAAAATAATATGATAAATGGTTACATGCTACACAGTAGTAGTATTTAATTCATTTCCCCAGTTAGGAATTAATTTTGATTATGATTTTTGTGAAGTTCACGGATGCGAAATATTAGTAGTAGTATTATTTTTCTATATAAATAAAGTTACATTATTATATAGAGGTGAAACGAAAAGAGTTGAAAAGTGGTTTTGGCGTGAGTTTACTAAGCTACGCTACGCTGCCGAATGCGCAGTTGTTTGATTCCGAAATGAGGCGGTTGTTTTGTTTCTCTCTCTTAACCCTTGTGTCATTCAGTTATGACGGAGATGGAGCTTGGGCTCCGCAAACTGACTCGTTGATTCGGGAGCTCTTGGAATCGGCGAGGGATTCCGAGTTCTC
The DNA here is from genome assembly GCA_029490685.1 of Schizonepeta tenuifolia. Classification (NCBI taxonomy): domain Eukaryota; kingdom Viridiplantae; phylum Streptophyta; class Magnoliopsida; order Lamiales; family Lamiaceae; genus Schizonepeta; species Schizonepeta tenuifolia. The sequence goes on from CM055958.1 coordinate 52,485,562, forward strand.
GGCCTGGTTGACAAGCCTTCGCAGGAGAATCCACGAATACCCGGAATTGGCATTTCAAGAGAATCGAACGAGTCAACTCATCCGAGCTGAGCTTGACTCGCTGGGTATTCAGTACGAGTGGCCCGTCGCCGAAACAGGCGTCGTCGCCACTATTGGCTCCGCTGCTCGCCCCTGCTTCGCTCTTAGAGCTGACATGGACGCCCTTCCTATTCAGGTCTCTCTCCCTCTCTCTCTCTCTCTCTCTCTCTCTCTCTCTCTCTCTCTCTCTCTTTTCTGCATTCGTGCTTTCTATTTGATTCTTTTCTTGATAGCTCTGTCCGTCCGATTCAATCAAGTCGATTGAAACTCTGTTTTGGGTGGGTATGCTAGCAATAATCGAAGTTATTTGCTGAACTCTGTTTTTGCTGTTTGATTTGATTGAAGATTCAATTTGATCATTGTTTGTGCTGAGATTGTACATCAATCGATCAACTCTGTAATCTTCTTGTTGAATTTATCAAAAATTTAATCAATGCTAATAACAAAATTGGGTTCTGCACATTTACAATAATCTTTTCGAATCTAAGACGTTGCCAAGTTCTGATAATGATACTCATACACAATCAATCTGTAACAACTGTAAGAGTAGGAATTAGTGGAATGGGAGCACAAGAGCAAGATTGATGGCAAAATGCACGCCTGCGGTCACGATGCTCATGTCACAATGTTGCTCGGGGCAGCTAAGTTATTGCACAAAAACCGCCATAAATTGAAGGTAAACAACAATCTGACAGGCTACATTATTATTGTTGTTTTAAGTTTGAAGGTTGCCTGAAATTGTGTTGTGTAATGAATTATGTTTGGAAGGGGAGTGTTAAACTTGTTTTTCAACCTGGGGAAGAAGGTCATGCCGGTGCCTTCCATATGATAAAGCAAGGAGCTCTAGAGGGAATTGAAGCCATTTTTGGCTTGCATGTTGATCCGTATTTGCCAACTGGTACTGTCAGCTCCAAACCTGGTCCCATGCTTGCTGGAGCTGGCCGGTTTTCTGTAGTCATTCGAGGGAAAGGTGGACATGCAGCAACCCCTCATAAAACGAGAGATCCGGTTCTTGCTTTTGCTATGGTAGTTCTTGCACTCCAACATATTATTTCGCGTGAAACTGATCCTCTCGAGCCAAGGGTATGACTATGACTACGACTCCCTTTTCTTGTGTGGATTTGAAGCATACCTGTTTATGAACTGCTGCAACTTTGATTAATTAGGTAGTCTCGATTGGATATGTACGAGGTGGTGCAGCATCAAACGTTATACCTGAGACTGTTGAATTTGGTGGAACTTTCCGCTTCTTGGATTCTCAAAGTCATTCCTACCTTAAGCAACGAATTAAAGAGGTATTGGTTTTTTTTTTTTTTTTTTTGAGCATAGAAGAGGTATTGGTTCTTGAGTGAGGAACATTGCAGCACAACTATTGATGATTTATAAACTCATGTTGTGATAATTTATACTGCTTAAAACTATGCCATAACATAAGATCCATTTAAATTGGACGAATGCAAACTCATGTGCTGTGTTGATGAGTTTTATCCGGACAAACATGAAAAAAGTTAGTGTCGGAACACAGGTTATAGAAGCTCAAGCAGCAGTTCATCAATGTAGTGCTGTGGTCGACTTCATGGAGGAGGAACTGATTCCATATCCAGCAACCATCAATCATCCTGTCATGTACGAGCACGCTAAAAGGGTGGGAGAGAACTTGCTCGGAGAGCAGGGTGTTCGTCTACAACCAATGAATATGGGAGCCGAAGACTTCAGCTTCTATGCAGAGAAGATGCCTGCAGCATTCTATATGATCGGAGTAAGAAATGATACTATGAACACGATCAAAGGCTTGCATTCGCCTCACTTCATTTTAGACGAGGGTGCTCTCCCAATAGGTGCGTCTCTGCACGCTGCAGTCGCAATGACGTACTTGGATGACCATACTGAGAAGTGAGGAACATTAAGTATGTAGTCATTTTCGGGTGAATGGATAGTGAGGACCAAATAAATCAGCTGTGACATAAGTGGTGGGAGAAATCTTGCAGTATTGTTGATATGTTTTTGCAATTTCTGGAAATTGAATTTGCGTTTGAACATATGATAGTGTTGTTGTCCTAATTGAAAGAAATGTTGATGGTTAGGCTTTCCTATGTAGAGTAGAGAGAATGGAGGATTGAACTGAAATTGATGAAATGTGGCAAACATAAGGTGGAAAGTAGGTAGTGACAATGTTGAGTATCCGGCAAAACAAAGAGAGTAGTTCTAAGTGGAAACTGATGTTTCTTATTTAGAAATTTACAAGTGCTCTATGTAAAGATAACAGGTCAATTCGTACCTTTGTCCTACAAAATTTACACCAACTAATGAATAATTTGAACTTGATGCTCTATTTCATTCTTTTTGGGGTCTTTCTAATTTTTCACCTTTTTTTTTTTGTTTCATTTCAGAGTTTAGGACTTTTATCACGATGATAATTGTACAATTAAATTTATAGAACGTGCAGGATTTTTATAACAACGAAGACGTTGAGACTTTCATCTTCGAAACTCTCTCGATCCTGACTTTCCAAATCTTCCAACAGATACCTTGCCAGATGGTGTTAAACATCAACTAATAACCATGTTATCGTCCAATCCAACAAACTCAACAAAGTGATTCAAAATAAAGAAGAAGAAAGGAAATGGATCTTCAGCCAACTGCAAATTTTGTCCGAACCATACCAGAAAAGAGCAGACCAATAAAAGATGATTGGAAGTTTCCATTTGAGAACGATAAAAGGGGCGGTTCTGATCATTATTATCGAGGACTATTTTTGTCTTCAACAAATTATTTCCATCCTCTTAAATATCCGCCCAAAAGAAACGTGTTATGAATAACGGGACAGATGGAGAATCAATTATCATAAAAAAGAAAAAAGAATTTTCAGTTAATCCATATATAAATCAATAAATAAACAGATTTGTTTTTTCTTAATATAGATCATTCGTAAAAAACAAGTACTTATATATCACTAAACAAACAGATAAAATAAAAACTTCTTAATATAGATCCTTCGTTAAAAAAAAATACTGTTATTATATGCATATAATAAAATGCAAATAGCCAATTTACACTATGCAAACCATATATATATATATAGGGATTGGTTCATATAAAAATTTAAAGCTTGAGAACATAAGAACAAGTTTAAATTATTTTGTAACCATGCTTAAATTAATATATTATCATGTTTAATTATGTTCATGTCTTTTTATATAAATATTATATATATTTGTATGATCTATGATTGTGATTATTTGAAGCATAAATATATATCGATTCAAACATGATCTTATATAAGCACTAACGTTTATATAAAAAGCATGAATCTTATTAAGCATGACAATCTATAAATTTAAGCATGCCTACATATTAATTAAGCATGTTCTCACGTTCTCACACCAGGAAATTTTTTTATACTAACACATCCATATATATATGACAAATTTTGAAATAGCCATAATGGCCACTAAACACATAAATTTTGGTCCACCTTCTTCAAAATTATAAGTTTTGGCCATGTTTTTTAATTTGGGACAAAAATACCCTTAATGAAACGCGGAGCGGGTCAGATCAGACGCGGGTAGGCGCGGGTTGGTTCAGCGGGTATCAGGAATCTCATACTATTGACACATTCGGTACTCTTAGTATATTTGTTTTGGTACTATTTTAGACTTATTAGTTCCAATTATTCCAAAGTGTTGGTACTTTTGGAACAAACGGAATCCATTTGTACCAATAGCACAAAGTCGCGAACATCAAACCCAAAAACACACATCGGAAATAACTTCGGCGAACGAGGGCGAGGCTTCACCACCACCACCAACATAGTCGCAATATCAAGGCGACCTTAACTGTAGTGTCAGAAATAAAAAAAACCGACGACAGCGCAGAAAAACGGGAATAACATTTCGGCGACCAAAAAAGCCATAGAGATTGAATCATGGTCCGATTTTCCCCAAAATGTGAGCAATTTAAACAAAATATGGGATGAAATTGATCGAAATTAACTCGTAAGGTGATGAATGGATCAGGAAAACGATTAAATCAGTGGAAAGGGAGCATTGATTGAGAAAGATAGCATGCTAGTTGGTACAAAGACTCATATTTGTATCAGATGTACCAAATCGACCCGAACCCGCCCACGTCTAGACCCGTGACCCGCGCCCTTCTTATTAATGGTAGATCCGTTTTAAATTCTAAAGAATGGCTAAAATTTATATTCATGAAAAGGGTAGGCCAAAAAATTATACTTTAATGTTCATTATGGCTATATCACATGATATTCTCTCTCTATATAACATAGTATTAACTATATTGCAAATAAATTGCCCACCTTTTACCAATTTCTCGTTTATATCCTCACCTTTTTGAATTAGGTTAAAATTTCCCACATTTTCAGTTCGCAATTTGATACCGACTATTTTCCCACAAATTAGTGCCGACATGTAATCCATAAATGCTTACATTAAAAAGTCCGACAGAATAACAAACGACGTAGTTTTAAAAACACAAAACGTTGTCGTTTTCTCACACATATATATATACATACATATATATATATATATATGCGTATTAGAGACCAACCGAAGAACAAAATAAGTATTTTTAAAACTACGTCATTTATATTTTCATCGTTTGCATTTCCGTCATTTGTTTTTACAATGTAAGCATTTCTAGATTTTATGTCAGCGTTAAAAAGAAAATGGTTGAATATATCAAATTGTAAAAGTTTAAAAAATAAAAAACTTTTACTTTATTTAAAAATATAAATAAAAAATTGATAAAAGGCGAGAAATTTATATGCATTATTACCAAAGATATTTATACGATTCAAGCGTATACAAGGTTCAAAAATGAAAGAGCCGCACCCATCTATAAATTGATTTCCAATTTCACACTCCACCAGTCAACATTGATTATTCTAGAAAATCTTTGCCGTAAATTTCCTCATACTGCAGTTTCTTCACTGATCGTGGCCATCCATCCCTAACCGACTTGAATCCCCGGCCTAAAATCACAAAACCCCTCTTAAGATTTGCTCAACAAGTTACTGAAAGCATCAGTCACAATTCGATTCCCTTAATGTTGCGTCACCTCGCAACCCTGAAAGCTTCAATTTTCTCCGAAGGTGCATTTTTTACTTCTTTCTCGTAATTATTCCCAGTGTTTTCTATTTGGGTTTTGCATGAACTTCAATTTTTACTTGGTTTTCATGTTTATGAGATTGTTATATGCGGTGGTTTCAGCACAATTTAGCTGTTCATTTCCATTTTCTGGCGTTGCCGTTATGTTATCATCATGCTTTAGGGTAGTTCTGAAAATTTGCTATTACTGGAAATTTTGTGTTATTTGTGGAAATTTGAAAGATTTGGGATCTCGATGATTGACTTTGATAGTAATTCAATGTGTTGTTAGAGTGATTATTTTCCTTGCAATATTCCAACTCCACTTTGTTCTTCAGTTCTGATGCTGATAATTTCCTACATTTGGCCGTTTTCATGCTGCTAAAGATTCCGCCTTTAGTTGGCAAACCATTCTTGCCATATTAGTACTTGTGGTTGCCTAAGTTTGTCCATTTTCGTTCTTAATGCTTTGAACCCTCGAGGAGTTGCTTCGGGAGAGTCCTATAATGTTTTCCGTATATTTCATATTCCACCAACATGGTATGTTCGATTTTTGGTTCGTTATTTGTTGGTTTTGTTATTGATTGATTCAAGATGTTGTTTTGACTGGTATGCTTGTTTCAATAAGATAATCAAAGTGAGGCAGATGTAGTTTCTCTCTATATAAGCATATATTTGTTCCTTCGAGAATTGTATGTTAGCCACTTTAATGTGCACATGATGGAATGCTAATGTTACTAGTTAGTTGCATATTCGACATGCTAAGATACTCCTTTTGTACTGTGCTGTAAGGTATGTCTTTGTAACTGATTCATTTGAAATAATTGATCTCTAATCTCGTACTTAACTTGAGGGTTGAAAAGGCTCTTCAGTAGGCCTAGTTTGTATGACGTAGGCATCATCATGCACTTCATTTAGCTCTAGACAGTTTAGAAGAATTCCATAATATTCAGTTCTCTTAAGAATATGCATGTCACAAGCATTGTTGTGGAATTAGGAACATCTGTTTTTATGTAGATATGATATTGGGTGTTGCTGGATATCCCACATGAGAGGACAACCATCATTGATATCCTGTCTGAAGCCTCCATTGACTCTATCGACAAGCAGTTATATTTCACCCCCTGCTTCACAAGGTAACCTTCTGTTTCTCATATTTGCTCTTTCACACATCGGTGCTAAATTCTTGTCAACGATACTTCAAATCGTGATTAAATAAAACTAATGCAGGGTATTCTGCAGATAATACACCGACATCGAGCGTCCAATTCTCTCCCACTGTTAACCTTAGTCGAGAATACTATCTTGCAGTTCAAACAAGTTCTTATAGTGAGATTCGAAGCAAATTTGAGCAAGACAGTAGTTATTTCGACCAAAATGTGGGCATAGGGCATGTGGATGTCTTTGAGGAACCTCAGCTGTTGGAACACGTTCTTCGACCAAGCCATGAGTGTGTTCAGGAGGCACTTTCACTTATTAAGCCTAACTCTCTTACTCATCTTGCTGCAACCTACTTTGATCACAGTGAGCATAGTTGCCGTCTGTACCTTCTCCTCTACCAGAGGATCCGTAATGCTCGGCTCCTCTACACCCCAATACATAACTTTCTCGACGACCTTCCAGTAGAGATCCACTCTGACTACCATTCCCTCTCCCCTACACAATGTGATTTGGCACTTAATGTATTTGTCCAATTTGACTGCATTGAGAATCCGTTCCTATCCCCTGAGTCGCACAGTTTTGATAATATGCGTCAGTGCTTGACCCAGCTCAGAGAACAACTGGATCATCATCTAGAAAAATCACAATCAAGGCTCCATCTAATACGTCACTGCTCGAGAGGATGTGCATTTTGTGTGATAGCTGCTGCTGTGGGTGTCGTTGTATCAGCTGTGACTATAGCTACTCATGCTCTCGTTGCCCTTGTTGCCTTTCCCATATGCCCTTCCATTCTCCCTTCCAGTATGACTAAGAAAGAAAAAATCCATCTAGCTCAGCTTGATGCTGCTGCAAAGGGCGCCTATGTCCTGCGGAATGATCTGGACACCATCGATCGCCTGGTGGCCCGTCTGCATGCAGCAGTTGAAAATGACAGGCTTCTTATTCACCTTGGACTAGAGAGAGGTAGAGACAAGTATAGCATTCAAGAGATACTAAAGCAGCTCCGAAGAAACCGCCCTAATTTTATCCAACAGCTTGTGGATCTTGAGGAGCATTTGTTCCTGTGCTTTGCTGCAATCAACCGGGCCCGAGTACTTCTGCTCCAAGAGATTCATTTACATCAAAACCCTGTCCAAATAAGTAAGCTGTATAAAGTTTGCATAAGTTCTTTAGTATTCAGTTTGATTCTTTCTTTTGATACTACTAATTCGTCTTTTGGTCCATGTGGTTGTCTATCGTTTGCATTTGCTATGACTCCATATATGAACATATTAAATTGTGGGAAGTGCACTTATCTGTCTAATAAGTTTTAAGGAATTTCTTAAGGCTAGTTTGCTCTCAGCTGTAGGTTCTCCTTAGCCGAAAGAAGATTATGCTGGTCAATTTATTTAGATTAGGAATTAGAGGAAGGGATTACAAGTTTGAGATCCTTCAATCTCATATTCACATTGCTCTGGTTCTGTCAGTTTAATTTTCTATCTTCTTAATCCAATTTACGATGCAATAGTATGAGACAAGCAAGTTTACAATATGTATGGTTGCTTAGGTGGCTATTGTAGAATTAATTATCCATTAGGAATAAGATTGATTAAAGATGATAAATTCTCATGTTTAAGTCAAGAAACTCACCCTGTCTCTGATCCACTCTTAGACTGGGAAAACACTTGGATTGGGAATGTAAATTGCATTTGGCTTTACGTGCTCATGGCCTATTCTGTTAAATACTATATAGTCAGTTTATAACTTCCAAGAGATACACAACTGGAAGATAACGGGTTGATTGTTTTATGCTGCAGTTGACCCCAGTCTCAGCTCTTAGGCGAGACAAAAGAAAGAAAATCTCCCCTGGTAGGCAAGACAAATCTGGTCCAGGTGCGCCTTATCTTCTAAAATTTTTGTTCGGCCTGCAATCTGATCATCTACGTATTTCTGTAGCTCCTTCAAGCATGGAAACCAGTAATATTTCTGATTCATCTACTTTGACACTGTTCTACATTTTAGGTCTTGACTTGAGTCTTCGCTCTCAATCTTTAACGGCAACTTTTACAGAATGATTAGCTATTTAGCTGAGTGATTGAACAGAGTTATGTGTAGTGATTTAGGTAACTTTATTAGTATCATTTATCTAGCGTTTTTACTTTGTTGGAGAGTGATCATTACCATTCTGCACTCCTTGTGAGACATGATGTGGATGAAACATTGAAAGCATATTTGAAAAAAAAGGATGTGCTTTTTCAAAAGTTAATGTTGGTAGTGGCTGTCAATTTTTTGGTGAATTTTGCATTTAGCATATCTAATTTCTAGTTTTTATAGTGTATGAAGCTACATGCAAATGCTTTATATTCATAATTTTGTAGTATTTTATAAGTAGGTGCCAAATGGGAGAGACCGGACTGTTGGTTTAAATTGCCGTTGATATCATAAACTTAGTGAATGTGGTTTGATAGACTAATATTTGTATTAATATTAATTTAATTTTTTTATGAAACCATTTGCGTGATCTTAAATTTATTTACTTCAATAAAAATGAAATCTTTAACTTCCGAAGCATCTTCATTTGCGCAAATATTTCCTAAATCAATTCTTTCTGATAGAATATTGCCTAAATTATTACAGGGGATATTTGGAAAATTTTCCCCCCTTTTGAAAAAAAAAAATCCCAAATTTATTTGGTGGCCCATTTTACGTACTATCTTCCATGGAACTTTCTTTTAGGAAATTATTAGTATTACAAATTTTAAGAAAAAAAAGTATCTCAGATAACATAAAGAGTAATGATATTCGGACATACTGTGGTTAGTCACGCGCATGAGAAAAAGAAAAGTTGACTGTAAAATAAAAATGGGTAATGATATTCGCTCACACTGTGATCAGTTATACGCGTATAAAAGGAAAGTTGACTATAGAAATGGAAATAATCACATTTCTCCATTAGTGTTTATGCTTCCCAATTAGGATATATTTCCATTTTTAAAATTTATATTACCATTTTTAGCTTGTGTGGATGGTGAATATAATTACCTAATGAAAATAATCACATTTCACCTAGGATTTATGCTTCTCAATTAGAGTATATTACCATTTTCAAAATTTATACTCCTCCCGTCTACGAAATGGTTGATACATTGTGAACGATACGGGTTTTAAAAAATGGTAGGCAGTAGTAAATTATAGTGAGTATTGTTGTGAGTGGAGTAAGAGTCGCACAATAAATATGAGTAAAGTAGCAAAAGTGACAATCATTTCGTGAATAAACTTAAAAATTAAAAATGACAATCATTTTATGAATAAAGAAAATATTATTATTTTTAATATGTATGACTGGGTACAGTATATACGAATATTACATCGATCATAAATAAAATAAAAAGGTTGGCGGACAAAGATTAGTCAGTGTATTCTGACTGTCTGACTAGACAAAGAATAAGAATTTTGCATAGCCTAGCCGTCATCCAAATTAAAACTAAATAAAAATAATATAAAAATTCGGGAGACAGATCAGATTTACACGTAGTTAAATCCCAACAAAAGACATTCTGGTACACCCCCACTTATTACCCACCACGTTTTCGCTCCACATGCTCCCTCCTGCTTTGTCTGCTTGTACCTCGCGCTCCATCTCCAGTACCCCCCACAGCTTCACTCCTCCACACTGATATTTTCATTCTGTTTTGAATCCAAAATCAAAGTCAAGAAGATGCTGCACTCTTTTTCACAACTCCTTTCAAATCAAAAGAAATCGCGAATCCCATCATTTAACTAAACCAGCCCACACATTCTCTCCCTCATTCAAATCTTTCACCAATTTTTAGTTTAACAGAAGTTTATTTCCATAATTAAACTATGGAAATCACGTTTCTAGCTGTAACAAGATTCTCGAGAACAAACCCACTTTATTCCCACTGATTTATTGTTCAATATTTAAATCTTTTCTCAATCGCGTTTATGATGCCCACAAAATTATCTTGAGAATTTCGTAAGATCTTGAAACCCCAGATTCGATTCTCTCTGTTTACGCACCAAAAAATCAGTTCCGTTTAATTCTTCAATTATGTGCTTGATTCTGTACATGGGATGATATATATCTTCAAAAAAAATTGATCTTTTCAGCTGCAAACCGATCATTGAAACAAAAGCAGAAATTGAGTGAAATTGTAGTGATGACGAGGAGAGGGCATAGAGAAGTGATGATGGAGGGAGTGGATGAGCCCACGAAGATTCGGAAAAGGGGAAATTCATCTTCACCATCTTCATCATCAAGAATTTACAATTATAGGTTGAGCAAACGGGCCATCTTGGTGGGGAAGAACCGGGCCGGGCTGGGGAGGTCTCGATCCAGCACCCCTGTGCCAACATGGCGAACCACCCCTTTGAGGAGCGCCATTGAAACTCCTAAGTATTCACAGAGCGGGAGATCCACCCGGCCCGTCTCGGCCCGGAGGCTGGCTGCCACCCTGTGGGAGATGAACGAGATGCCTTCGCCGAAGGGGAGTGAGAGTAATGTGGAGGTCAGGAAGCGGCAGCAGAAGAAGAATGGGAGTAGGGTGTCTCTCAAGGGTGAGAAATTGATGCAGTCTGGATGGGGGCTGCATTCGGGCTCCGGCTCGGGCTATTTGCCGCCACACTTGTCCGATCCGCCTCACAGCCCGACTGTTTCTGAGGTGGGATGATCCTTTATAGTTGCCTACTTTTGCTAGGATTAGGTGATTCAATAGTGTAATTAGCATGAGGAAGCAAAATGTATGTTTTTTTGCACTGTTTTTGGATGCTGATTTGCTTAAGTTATACCTCTCTCTATTTAATTAATATGTTGTTTAATTGATAGTTTCTTGAGGCAACAATGTTTGTCACTGATCCTCTTTATCAATTTATTTGCATTGACTATCTTGGTTTTTATTTCAGTAATTTGATTTCAGATGCTATTACAAATTGTATATCTCATTTTTTGATTTGGTCTTTGGTATATGCATCTTGAATTATGCCCTTTTGTCATTTAATATTCACAAATTGGCCAAGAACTTGCTGTGATCGTTTGAATCTTAACTTGATAGAATGTCTGAGTTCAGGAACTTTGTTATGTGTTTTGCAAGTTATTTCGTGTACGATGAACTGAATCCCTCGTTTCGAGTTATCGTAGAAAATGGACCGGTCAGGGACGGGCAGTCGTCGGAGGCGGACACCGTCCATTTCTCAGAAGCTCATGTCTGCTGAAAGAAACGTTAGACTTATTGATTCAGTTAGCAATGCCAGTTTTATGGAGGTGAATTTATTTTATTTCATTATTTTTTACCATTTTTGTCTCAGTTGTGATTCTTGTGTTATACTATAAACATTTACATCTTTAAACTGCAGATTGAAACTCGATCACGCCCCCATGTTTCGAGTGAATCTGTCGTTGGTGGGAAGAATCGTTTGAAGGATGTGAGTAGTGCTCTGACTACTTCAAAAGAGCTGCTGAAGATCATCAACCGCGTCTGGGCTCAAGCAGATCAACCGTCTTCTAGCATGTCTCTCATCTCGGCCCTCCATGCTGAGCTCGAGAGAGCTCGTTTACAGGTTAATCAGCTAATCCAAGAGCAACGGTCAGAGAAGGACGATATCAACTATCTCATCAAGTGTTTTGCTGAAGAAAAGGCATCCTGGAAAAACAAAGAACAGCTGGCTGTGGAAGCTGCAATCGGATCCGTTGCCCGTGAGCTAGAGGTGGAGCGAAAGCTGAGAAGGCGGCTTGAGAGCTTGAATGCAAAACTCGGGAAAGAGCTAGCAGAAGTCAAGTCATCATTCATCAAGGCAGTTAAGGAGTTGGAAAGCGAGAAACGAGCAAGAGAGATAACCGAGCAGGTTTGTGATGAATTAGCAAGAAACATTGATGAGGATAGGGCTGAAGTCGAGAACTTTAAGAGGGAGTCTGTGGGAATCCATCGAGAGGTGGAAGAGGAACGCGAGTTGCTAGAATTAGCCGACAAATTGCATGAGGAGCGAGCCCACATGAAGCTCTCTGAGGCCAAACATCAATTTGAGGAAAAGAATTCTGCTGTGAGCAAGCTGAGGAAACAGCTAGAAGCTTTCCTTGGAACGAAACGGGACAAAGATAAAGAGGGAGCTACTTATTTGAGCAAGCATGACAAAGAAGTTGATGATGAAGAAGTTGAGGATGGTATAGAGAGCAAACAAGACTCTGCAGAAAGTGATCTTCATTCCATCGAATTGGAGTTGAATAATAACAATAGTAATGCTAAAGGGCACAAATACGGCTATACCTCTGCAGTTGATCGCGACACTAGGAGATTACTTGTTAGTAATGAAACCCGAGCAAGAAACTCCATCTCCGGTCAGGTCTCTCGTAGAAGCACTTCTCTTCAGAGGAGCGCGTCCGGTGGAGTTGAACGAGCAGCTCAAGGCGAGGAGGGATTTCATGAAGTCAACAAGGAAGCTCCAAGGAGTAGTTATTTGGATGAAATGCAGAGACTCAAAGCTATCAAAGGTATCAAGAATCACTTATTATCAACTTCTCGATTAGGGAGAGATAACCATAATGCATCCCCGAAGAAGGAGCAATCTTGGCCTCCCAGAGATTTATGTCATGAAAGATCTAAGTCAAGAATAGCGGAATGCAGCAGGAGATCGAAATGGTGAGGTTTTTAGACTGCTGGACAGCATGAAAGTCGAGTAATTGCAATCTGATACGAACAAGTTAACATCTTGTTGATTTGTGGTGGTTACTTGTACCCACTTTTCCATATGAGAAACTTCAGGGTTATGCTAGCTGTGAAACGACTCATTCGGCGCCTTCCTCAGATGCACTCGTCTCCATGTTTCGCATTGCAGAAGACATGAGAGACACAGTGAAGGAGCCTTCCCAACTTCCACTTCTTGTGAGTTGCTTTTTTAAGCCATGTGTGTATATTTTTTTAGGCCAATTACAATATGTTAAACGGCCAGTACATTGTCATATACAGTTTGAGCTTCGAATTTGAATTTAGAATTAATTATATCATTATGATCTCGTCTTTAAAATTATGATTTAGTACTTTATTGGGTAGAAATTAATGTAAGAATGAATGGTGATCAGACAATCCTATACAGCTACATATGTAGTAATAAGTGATGGACAAATAATTTAGTATTGTCTGAATTATTGCAAAAGTGCATCATAACCTTATTTTGGAATTTCGACGTTGGAGTTTTGTCACATTAAGGAAGATGCTGGCTGCATCTGAGTGGTACAAATATTTCAGAAAAAAGATAGGTCGTGTTTCGATTTTGTGACATTGATTCTGACATTACAGAATTTGGTAGTCAATCTATGTTACGAGATGTCGTATTTTATTTCACTATGACATATTGATATTGTATATATTGAGGTAGAAATATGAAATAAAAAAAAAACACTTAATATTATTTGCAGCTGTCTTTGTGGAATATATATTTGTCTTTTAATAAATGTTTTGAAATTGGTAATACTACTGCTGCGAAGAGAACATACATATAACGACGTCGATGGAAACAAAGACAATGTGGCATAAGGCCTGTGGACTCACCGTACGGTCCGCTCCTTATTTTATTAATTTGAGGGTTTATTGGCCTGTATAAAATAGGACTATTTACATAGTACTCAAACTCCAAATTTCATAAATAATAGTAGTAGCATATAAATAAATGTTCACCTTACACAGTAGTATTAATTATTGTATTGTATCCATTCTTTTCCTTTTTCTTTCAAAATTATGTCGATGCATAGCATACACTGTTTCAACTCCTATCCAGTATTTTTAATAGAACCAACTTACAAATTACTAATACTATACATGGATTTTTTATTTCACTTCAATTAAAGAGAGAGAGAGAGAGAGAGAGAGAGAGAGAGAGAGAGAGAGAGAGAGAGAGAGAGAGAGATACGCCTTGATAATACACATAAATAAATTATGTAACGTATAAAATACAGTAGAAGCTGTAGTCCACAATTGAACGTTTTGTTTTTAAAAAATGTAGAAGAATCCAAACTCTCTCTCTGCTAGGACTATTTGAATAATACACCATAGCTCCTCTCACTCTCACTCTGACTCTGTCTCTCTAGAAAACAGAGGTGTAGAGAGAGAGAGAGATGGGAATTTGGGTGGTGCTGCTTCTTCTTCTGGCAGTTACAGTTTTAGCTGAATTATCATCTTCTTCTTCAATTTCAATGATCGCGCCTGGTTTCCCAAGTTCAGCAATGAAGGCGGAGGTGCAGGCAGGCAAAGGCAGTAAAGTTTACAAAGAAAGGTTCTTCACCCAAATCCTCGATCACTTCAACTACAATCCACAGAGCTACCACACATTCCAGCAACGGTATTTGATCAATCACAAATACTGGGGCGGCGCAGACAAGAAGTCCCCAATCTTGGTGTACACGGGCAACGAAGGCGACATCGAATGGTTCGCTGAGAACACCGGTTTGATGTTGGAGAGCGCGCCCCATTTCAAAGCTCTCTTGGTGTTCATCGAGGTGCTTCTTCTACTTGTCTCTCATCGGTACGTCATCATCGATTGGTTATACTGATTCTGGTGGGGTGGGTGGTGCAGCATAGGTTCTATGGAAAATCGATACCTTATGGGGGAAGCAAAGAGATAGCGTATTCAAATTCATCCACGCTGGGTTACTTGACCTCCACGCAGGCATTAGCAGATTATGCAACTCTCATTCTTGATCTCAAGCACAATTTGACGGCACCGGACTCACCCGTTGTTGTCTTCGGAGGTTCTTATGGTGGAAGTATGTATGCTGTCTTTAACTCTTTTTTTTTTTGGGGAATCAATAATACTAATACTAGTATTTTATTTCATCACTCACTACATACATACATATACTATATTCTTAATTGAATTGCAGTGCTGGCAGCGTGGTTTAGATTGAAGTATCCGCATATAGCTGTAGGGGCATTGGCGTCTTCTGCACCAATCCTCAATTTTGACAATATCACTTCCCCATTTACTTTCGCTGATATCATCACCCAAGATTTCAGGGTAAACCTTTCCTACTCCTAATAACATCATCATCATCATCGTCATCATCATTTTTTTTTATTTTTTTTTTAATTGAATGGATATTATACTTTAAACACTCTATTTATTTCTCCCAATATACAACTAAGTGCAAATTATTTAGGTAATCGATAAGTACAAGTAAAAGTAGCAAATTTGCCTCTCTTTTTTTCTTGAGATATGGGTTTTGATGTGAGGTGAGGACTTGTATTGGAGGGAGCATGAAATTGGAATCTAAGCATTTCTTCCCCACTCCCATGTGCATCTTAAGTGGCTCAGTTTGTTAGTGTCCTAATATTGACATTACTCTATCTATATACTACTACTTTCACTAGTCAAATTTCTTGTTCTAAGAAGATGGAGCAATTTGATATTAACAATTTGATTAAGATGAATTTTAATAATGATAGGTCATGAATGAACGACAAAATTCAAAAGAGCGACGTCTTATTTTGGGACCACCTACGTGTATATATGCTATAGAAATTATATGAAAATGACTAATCAAGAATCTTCCAAATTAAAATACTTATCTAATCATTTGATTCATTTTATGTCAATTTAAAAACAATAAACAGAGTGAGAGTGAGAATTGTTACAGAGTGATCAAAAGATCGTGGCAAGAAATTGAAGACACGGCAGCTAAATCTGGTGGATTGGAGATTCTTAGAAAGGCATTCAGAATATGCAAGTAAGAATCTTTGTTTTTATTAATTATATTACTATTCTTCAGTTATTAACTATTACTACAAATTTAATTTTCGCTGTGTAATAATATCAATATATATATATATATATATAGGAATTACATAAGTGCAGGGTATTTAGAAGGTTGGCTTAGCACAGCACTGACATACACAGCCATGACAGATTATCCAACTCCCACCAATTTCCTCAATCCATTGCCTGCCTATCCTGTCAAACAGGTATAACTAATTAATTATGACAAATTATTGCCATATTATATTTTGTAGTCACAAAATACAATCATACCTTTAAGGTTCGTTTACTTTGATGGAAAAAGGGAGGAAAATGAATATTTTCACCCTATTTTCATCTTTTTTACACGTTTACTATGTTGGTTACTTTTCTCGAGCAGGATAGATAACATTTGCGGGCGGCCCTTTTTCCATTTATTTCGTGTGATAATATTTTTCAATTGATAAAAAACATAAAATGAGAAAGGATGGGGCGGATCATGTGATAATTTTTTTTTCCATCCTAGTAAACATGTAATAAAAGAAAAGACCGAAATGATAATATTTTCTCATCTTTTCTTATCCATTATTTTTCAATAAAAAATTTCCATCAAAATAAACGCCCCTAAATATATAGATAATTATCATCATGACAAGATTTTATTTGTTACTAAAAAAATTATCTTCAGTAAAGTACATCTAAATAACAAATAAATAATAAACTAGTGAATAATTGGTAGCTTTATCTCAACTAATTTGGACTATGCTGGCATCATGTGCCAGAATAAAGTCAATTCGATTCCGCTATAGTATTAATTACACACATGAGCATAATTATACTAAAAGGCAAATACTCCGACCGGTCGCTTGCCATGCGATCGGGCCCGTGATGCGTGTAATATACGTGTCAACCGCTCACACGCGGTGCATGTAATACACGCGCTATTACACACGTATGTTTTTTTTTTCAGCTTTCAGTTTCTTTTCTTTTTTAATTTTCAGTTTTTTTTTTCATTTTTTTAAAAATTTCATTTATTTTTTTCCACCTTTTTTCTGTTTGCCTCTTCCTTTTTTTGCTTGCGACTTTTCTTTGGTCAAGATTCGAGCGAAGGGAGTCGAAGGCCTCGGAGCGAGCTGAAAAAATCCAAATTGTTGTCCGCCGATTATCCTTATATTAATAATCGGAGCGAAGGCGGAGCCGTAAAATCGGAACCGAAGGCAGAGCTGAAAAAAAAATTAAAATTAAAAAAAAAACTTAAATTAAAAAAAATGATCGGTCAATGGATCAATCCAATCCGAATCCGATCGCAGGGGATCCGGTTGCATGGGAGAGTGTCTCCTACTAAAATTATCTGGATTTTGTGCCTCTAATTTCTATATGCTTTGAATATTCAACTTCACGTGGCAATAGTTGATTGTGATGCTGAGATAGAAAGGTTGATTTGGAAAAGAAAAAATAACTTTCTTCACAAAAATATTGAAATACAGATGTGCAAAGCAATTGACGATCCGAAAACTGGAAATAATACCTTGGAGAAATTATATGGTGCGGCCAATATTTACTACAACTATACGGGTGGTGCCACGTGTTTCGATCTGGCTGATGATTCAGATCCTCACGGCCTCAGTGGGTGGACGTGGCAGGTACATAACTTAATCTCCTCTTTTCCTCATAAATCATCATTTACTTACACTACATTTGCTTTTTCAAAATTAGACAATGTATATAGATTGTTGTTTCTCAGAGTTAACACCAATGTTTAAGTAATCAAAGAATTAGAAATTATAATAGTAGTATTAATTTAATGAAGGCCGAATTTCCGGTGTTAAATCAATATCAATCGTATTTTTCTTATTTAATTAATCATGTAATAAAAGTATATAAGATTGGTAATTACTAGTAGTAGTTTTCTAGTTTGGAAAGAATACAAGGATGTAATTAAAATGGGGAAAAAGAGCAGGCATGTACGGAGATGATTCTACTAACAGACGGCAACACGGAAGACAGCATGTTCCCGCCCTCCAATTATACCTACAACGATCGATTACAATTTTGCATGGATAAGTTCAAAATCCAGCCCAGGCCGACTTGGGCCCCCACCGAGTTTGGAGCCCGAGTAAGAATCATTTCTCGGCCCATTTGTAACATATCGGCCCAATTCAAACAATAATAATAATAATAATAATAATAATAATAATAATAATAATAATAATAATAATAATAATAATAATAATAATAATTGTTCTTTTGCAGCATATTCACAGAGTTCTGAAACGATTTGGAAGCAACATCATCTTCTTTAATGGTCTAAGGGATCCATGGAGCGGTGGTGGGTACGATACCATTCGCTCTCTCTCACTCGATACGACATATATATTACGATACTCTCTCACTCGTGGTCCTTGTGTATACCACAGTATTATCTTATTAATGATTACATATACTTTATTTTCTTAAACATATAAAATGTAACATTGTTATTAAATTTGATCCATTTTGTTGATGGCAGGGTGCTAAAGGATATATCAAAGAGTGTAGTTGCTATTGTTGCTAAAGAAGGTAAGGTTCTAACAAAAGGGCTTCACATTTTTGTACAAAATTTTTGGCATTCGCTTTGGGCTTTATTTTGAGTGAGGCCCCAAAAAGTGGCCCATAAACTTATATTTTCTAATATTGGTTATGACAGGTGCCCACCACGTGGACCTTAGATTCTCAACAAATGAAGATCCAAAATGGCTTAAAGAAGTTAGGAAAAGAGAAGTCCACATCATATCACAATGGCTCTCTCAATATTATCATGATTTGGCTGATTCTCCCAATTAATTATTATTACAAGTCTTTGTATTTATATTTATTCACACCAACAAATCAATTCCTTTGGATTCCCATATCCAAAAGTGGTCAACCCCTTATGTCGTTGCGTTGAAAGCTGTGTTCGCACCTTATTTGATAATTTATTATGCCTTTTACTTCAATATCATAAAATTAACTAGTATTGGTAGGAAATTATTTTATTTTTATGAAAAAAATATTACCTCAATTATTATATAGAAAAAATAGTACTTTATCCGACCCACTTATATTGTCATTATTTCCTCATTTAGGTGTTTCACTCATTTGTCATCTTCCAGAAAAGTTTTAATCTTTTAAAATCTTTCATAAGTGATGCTACCTATCCACTTTCTCTCTATTTATCCTTATTCGTACTTTTCGTCCCGAACAGTAACATGACAATTTCATGAGATATACAAGATATGTAAGCATGCAAAGAACCCAATGCTTTTGAAGGTGAAAGTGAGAAATTATATAAATAGCCAATAGGTTACAATATCTACAAAAGCTTTAAATTTCAAAGTGCCAAAAGTTAGAATAACCATTTTACAAAATAAAACATAAATTCTAGTTACTAATCTTTAAAGATAAATATTAATCAAAATTTCTACAAAAGTAATCTATTTTCCTTATCTTATCCTTGTCCTTGTCCTTATTTTTAATCTTCTTCATTCTAAAAAAGAAACAATTTCTCTCTTTACAAACACACACAGGCACACGCATAACACTCGCACACATATACACACAACACACACAACATGCATGTATGACTTTATGTTTTCATATATAAATTTATGTATGTATTTATATATGTCATGTATGGTTCGTATATATATGTATGTATGTATGTATGTCATATATATATTCGTATATGCAGGGAATTTTGCTAAAACAAATTATTGTTATTTTTTTAAAAATAATTATTAGAATTTATATGTGTCTTTTAAAAATTGTTATTTTCCGCATTATCTCAATTTTAACTCAAACAATTTCGAGAAGACGAACGGATTGCTTCACATTCCAAGCAACTAAGACCAATATTTTTGAGAAACTAAATCTAAAATTACACAAGCTTAAACACTGGAAAAAGTAATATTGAAAGAAA
The DNA here is from genome assembly GCA_029490685.1 of Schizonepeta tenuifolia. NCBI lineage: Eukaryota > Viridiplantae > Streptophyta > Magnoliopsida > Lamiales > Lamiaceae > Schizonepeta > Schizonepeta tenuifolia. The sequence goes on from CM055958.1 coordinate 52,505,566, forward strand.
GTGGAAAATGAAGAGATAATTAATTGGAAGGACTTAGACAGGAACTTAAATTCACTACTTTGTTAGATTTGCTTTTATGTTATCTTTGGTTTGTATTTCATTCACCAAAAGACTTCTGAACAAAAAGTTGCAATTTGCTTAAATTATTTTGGCTGGCGTCGTCCAATCATATGTGAAGCCGGCCATTATCTACAAGGATCAGACATCAATATATCATTCACTTTATATATATAGTTTCAAAAGTGAAATATATTAATACAATTATCAATAATATACATTTGAAAAAATATTTTATGATATCTTAAAATATAATAGTAGAAATATTCTTACATATAATTTTATACATTGGAATATATATATGGATAGTGCTATTTGGACACACTATGTCCAGACATACAATGGTAAAAATAGGAATTTGATGAAATTTTTTAACTAATAATTTAATTTCATAGTTTCGACAGTTTGGTTATTAATAAATATACACTTTTAAAATTTTAATTATAAAGTTTCATCTCAATTTAAATTCACAAGTTTAGGAGTTGGGTATGGATGAGAGTAAAATTTGGGAGCCGGTATGCGTGAGATTGATATTTCGGAATGAGGTATGAGTAGGAAAGAAATTTTGAAGGCAATCGGACAATTTTTTTCTATTTCAAGAGCGTATGTCCAGACATAGTATGTCCGAATAGAATTATTGTATGTTAATATTAGAATATTGAATAATTTAGCTGATAAAATATGTGAGAACTTTTTTGAAGAAATATAACTCCAAATTTGTTACTATATACCTAGGGATGGCAATGGGTCGGGTACCCATTCATTAAACATTTCTCAAATCCAAACCCATAAAAATTTCCAGCACTCAAACTCGATTAAAAAATAATTTTAAAATTCATACCCGACCCGAACCCATTGGGTAATACCCGTTTATTACCCGCTAAAAACCCGAATACTAAAAAGTAAACATCAAATAACAAAATATTATAAATAGATTAAAACATAAACATTAGCAGAAAATTTCACTAAAATTAATCTCAAAGCAAACAACTACGAACTTACAAAATCTTAAAACATAACTAGAAGTATGAATTATTGATGTTGTCGTTGTGTCGTCATATTTCGGAAGTAGATTTACAAAAGTAGAGGAGAAACATTAAAGACTTGACTCTTGTGGGTTAAGAAAATCAGATAAAATCCTAAATCTAGTAATATTTATACTTATATAATAAATTATACATATAATAATATCTTTTATCTTATATATATAAATGAGTTTGGGTAGTGGGTACCTGGAGGTAATTGTCCAAACCCAACCCAAACCAGTGACGGGTTTGCATGTTTCGATCCAAACCCATCCCAAAACTATTTAATATTTTTCAAACTCGTCCCAATAGGATTTGGAAAGTGCGAGTACCCACAAAAACCCGACGTGTTGACATCCTCCATAAATGCAATTTCAATGCAAAGAGTGGTTCTAAAAAGGAAACACTGAATTACAACGAGATTTTAATTAAATCGAGGATTCAATGCTGCGATACTAGAAAAATACTTAAAATGGTTGTACTAACATATTACTGACATGCATCATTCACTGAAAATCCGAATTATTATTTTTAATAATTATTCTGTTCTTATATGTTGCAATAATTAAATTTGGCAGTACATTCCAAATTAACGGAACATGTACCCTATTCATGTACACCGCTTCTTTTGCTCAAGCTTGTTGTATGTTTTTGTAGCTTTTTTCACTCAACATGTAAATTTGTGGCGACAATTTTCCCATTTAAAGTTTATAACTTACTATAAGATTTGGAGGGCTCAAATTTAAAGCCTAGTTACATCGAACAAAGTCATATACTGTAGTAGGTCATATATATTATTATTGTTCGATAGTTACAAATTGTTGATTAATTTCATCATCCGGAATTCAATCACGTATATACAACATCGTCATGACCTGCTATTTCCTATTACTTGACCGTCAAACATCCCATTTGAAAGTGAGAATATACACATGATGAGAAAGTGGTGATATATTATACTCCTATATCCGAAGCAATTCTATGAAGTTAGGCTAAGAATGTGACAGGTTGGCCAATTTATTCAAATCACACGAGAAAAATGCGTACCCAAATTATTGGTCGTGCTTTTGCACTCTTGACTTTTCAAACTATATATTCCTTACTCCAACACCAAAAACACCATCTTATCTATCTTTATTTTGTTTTCGTTCAAATAAATAAATGAAAAATGGACGTAGCAGCTATAATAGTACATATCTTCAAATTAGTTTCTCGCTTGAACCACGCCAATTTATTATTATTATTATTATTATTATTATTATTATTTTTATTATTATTATTATTAGGCACGTTTAGTATCGGTGGAAGGAATAGTTACATAAATGTAAAAAGAATTAAAAATGTCCCTCCAGTGTCCAAACAAACAGAAACAGGATTGAAGGTGACAATAAATTACTCATTTATGAAATAATATCTGACCCAGAGATGGGGAGGAGAGAGATTTAAACTTTAATGTGATAAATGGAAATAAAAGGTGGGCCCAATTTGTTGCGGCAGGTCTAGGTATGGATCCAGTGGGCCCTACTTAAGGAGAGCCCACCTCTTCTGATCCAGTAATGGATACGAATCCCATTTCTACGGACCATTTTCAGCCTTTTTAAGATAAATAATAAATTAATTTCAGTTGAGACGTGGCTTCTTCTACATCCATCTCGACCGTACCGTCTGATTATTAGGCGATCTGCATCGCGTCCCTCCTAGGGGTCTCGAAGACCAGCTCGAGACGACGCGGCATCGAGGCGGTGGCGTTGTAAGCCACGGCGGCTCGAGATCGGCTTGAATGCACGAGACCGACTCGAGCACAGCGCGCGGCTTGCACGCGCGAGTTTTTCGAATTAAAAAGAAAAGAATTAGGGGCGCGTGTTTACACGCGCCTAACGTTTAAAAGTTTAAAAATTCGACCGTTTGCGTGTTCAACAGCTATTGCCGATTTTATTTTATTTTTATTTTTTATTTTCCTCCACTATAAATACAACCTCTCATCTCTCATTCATCCCATAATAAAAGTACAACCTCTTTCTCTCTCAAATTCAACTCTCAAAAAATGTCTTCATCGAGTTTGTAGGTGGCTTTTTAAGTCCGCCGTCAAATCTCAGGGCTCAACCCTGGATAGGCGGTGGAAACTACCAAGCTGGAGTACGCTTTCATTTAGTTGATGTTGAATATCTCATTCTGTCTCTATCAATATAATATTATGAGTCCAAAAATGTCTTCATCGAGTTTTTCATCTTCGTCGTTCGAATATATCGAAGGCGGCACCGACGACGAGGTACTGGAGATGATGGCGGATGTGGATCGACACATCCGTGCACACTTAGCGGCGCAGAAAAAGAAGAAGAAGAGGGCGCGGGATTTCGTCGACCGCGACCGTGAAGCAGCGTGTGCGCTCCTACACACCGACTACTTCGCCGACAACCCCACCTACGACGAGCACTTTTTCCGACGCCGTTTCCGGATGCATAACCGTGCACCTTCACCGTCAACGGAAACCGATACGACAATGGGTACTACTTGACCGACGGGATTTACCTTGCTTGGCCAACACTGATCAAATCGTCGAAGGTTGAAATTGACCCAAAGACGGCGAGGTTCAAGAAGATGCAGAAGTCGGCCAAAAAGGATATAGAGCGGGCCTTTAGAGTGCTCCAAGCCCAATGGGAAATAATTCGGGCTCTGGGTCGGTGCTGGTACACGAGGCATCTCTGAGACATCATGTTCGCGTGCATTATTTTGCACAACATGATCATCGAAGACGAGCAGGAGGATGCGGAGAATTGGAGAGATGACTCCGATTCTCCGTCCACTAGCGGGATATCCCATCGGCCCACTCCGATCGCCTTTAAGACATATCTCGCTCGAGAAGCCTACTTGAGAGATCAACGAAAGCACGTTCGGCTTACCAATGATCTTACCGAACAATTCAAATTTGGACCTCTACTGGAATAGTCCAAATTTTAATTAATGTAGTAGTTTTTTTTTTATTTCAATTAATGTAATTTTTTTATTTCAATTAATGTAATTTTTTTATTTGAATTAATGAAATATTTTTATGTTATTTTTATTAATGAAATTTTATGAATTAATTTAATGGAAATTGAGAATTATTTAATATGGTACTGGAGACCCCTTAGAGACCGTTGAGATGTAGGGGTATGAATCTCTAAGGAGTCTCTAGTGGTGTGGTTTTCAAAGGATGCAGATAGCCTTAGTAATAATATTTATTTTCTAAAAATATGTTTATTGAAAAAGAAAAGATCTCGCCCGCCACACTCCCCCTCCCCCCCCCCCCCCCTCCCAACCCCCAACTCAAGTTCAGGTTGATTAATGTGAAGTTCGTTCCGCTTAAAAAGTTAAAGGAGAATTATAATATTGTTTATTTTCTTGATTTGTTCGGAAAACAGATTCTCGATTTTCATCTTGGTAGGTCTAAAAATTATAATTTCATTGATTAAATTTTGATCTGTTGATGGCTCAATTAAAAAGCTTACTTTTGACCTGCACATATTTTAATTATTTGATTGACTTATTTGGCAGATATGTTAGGAGTTAATGAAATATGGGTTCCATTTTATATGTTGTGTAACTTAAAATAATTGAGTTGTGTGAGACCTATTACTAAATTGGAATAATAAATAAATGGTGGAGGCGGATTAAAAGGAAAATAGAAATATATAGGTCGTGAACTGAGGAGTATCAAGTTTTATTCATCTGTATTATTTTTAGTTGATGATATCTTTAAATCAACAATATTTCATTGCCGGACACGATTACATTTCATAATCCCAAATATTATAAATATATTTTACAAATCTATATAAAATTGTCGGAATAATTAGTCGCCAATTTCCCCCGTACTAGTTAGTTTTTAATCTTAATCTTTAGTTTAGTTTCTAAGGTATAGTCATAATTACTTATACTAATGCTCAAATGAAAACCTAAAGAAGGGAACAAACAGAAATTAGAAAACCACGTGGATTGTTCATTATAGTAGTAAAAAGTAAGCAAATATCTTTTTCAATAAATGTGAAAATGAATAGAAATATACATTGTCGGCGGGATATTTCTTCAGATGTTAGGCAGCACATATCTCACGTCACCGTACATATTGTTGACCGGAGATTTATACACATTTTAAGCTCTTTTGAAATATCTTAGCATTATGGCCAATTGAAATAATACGATCTACTCAATTTATATAAAAGCAAAAAGAAATAAAGAAAATTAAATTACTAACATAAAGAAAAGGAAAAAATAAAACAATAATTTTGGGTTGATTATATGGAGTTTCTGAATTGAAGGAGGCTTTTGGGTGACAAGGAAAGATAAGCTACTATTTGATTGAAATCGTTCTTAGCTGATAAATATACAAAAAATAGGTGCGAACGTGATTAGTAAAATAATACTACTATATGTTAATGAGATTTGAATTTACAATCTTAATCACAAACACACTGACTCGATTATTAAGTCATTGATTAATGCTTCAGGTTCTTTTTTTTTTTTTTTTTTTTTTTTTGTGGAGTTGAAGTTGAACTTTTATTTGTCGACTATATAGATTAGGACTATCTAGTATAGTTACTTATCCCAATATCTATCTACGTATATATACTTTAATAAGTGTTCCCATATTAAGTATGTGCGTATAACTTGTAGAAAATTGGTCAAAATAAGATAGTTCAATTTACACTGGCCCTACAGCAGAGTGTATGAGCGAACTTGTTTTTTTCGGATGTTTTGGTCTAATAGTAGTATTTATGCTTTTATATATTTTCTCCTAAAAAGGAATATACAAGTTGTAGTTACCAAAAATATTACTTATTCGCAAAAAATTTGGGAGCGTCCGACTACACCAAGTACATATAAACGCCTAATTGTCTAATATGAACAATTGGGACACCAAATTACCGCTAACCTAAGTTCAAACACCAAATTGATAATAATGTTTAACAAAGTTGGCATACTAGAGTAATAACACCTATAAAAATATAATGAACCTTAGAGTAGAATCGATCAGGATCATTGATGATTGAATGATCTACTGTCCTACTATATGGAGAGATGATATGATGTAGTCACTAGCACCCATAAAAGAATAAAAATTGCCAAAAAACTTAATATGGATAAATACTAGCTAATTTTGTCTTTTTGGACAATTTTACCATTACTTTTGACTTTTCTCACCTACATTCTCTCTCTTCTCTCATCTTCTATCTTCAGCAAGTTAAATTAGTAACAAACGTTACCAGCGTACTACCACTTCACGGCGGCAGTTACGAATCCCACTTTGCCACCGCCACTGCCGCCACCACCGTCACAGCGGCGGTTATGAATAAGCAAGTTCGTACCCGGCGTACCACCGTCCGCTTTCCATTTCACCATCACCACCATTACGACGGTAGTTACGAATTTGCAAATTCTTACCCAGTGTACCACCTTTTGTATCTAATTCCGCCATCGTCACCACCACCGTCACGGCGATGGGGTACGAAAGATAATTTCGTACCAGAATTACCATGTTGTAGTCTGGTAAAATGTTACGAAACAGTTTCATATTAGAATGTATTCGGTGGCAATTGTTTGAAGTGGTACCCAATACGAAATGACAATTTCGTATCAGTGTTACCATGTCGTAGCCTGGTAAGGTGTTACGAAACGATAATTTCGTTCCGTTTTCATTGTAAGAACCGATCCCCATGTAATGAAATTTACATTTCATAATAGCGTACCACGTTTTAGAGATGTAACCGACACGAAATATGTAATCTGTATCATTCGTACTATGTAAATGTATAATTTCATAATGATTTGTGAGTGCACCAAGTACCGTGTTGTGTGCCATTTACTTGAATTAATTTTGACTACTTACTTTTGAATAGATTTTGAACATTTACACTCTAACTTGGTAAAGGGTTACAAAATTACCAAACCATTCGTATCACTACAGCTTGCGTTGAATATTTCGTAACTGGTTGCAACTTTTTTAAGTGGTACACGGTACGTCGACAATTTCGTACCGGTGTTACCAATTTTGTAATATCGTAAATGGTTACGAGTGACCAAATTCGCACTGCTATGCCTGGTATGTATTTCGTAAATTCATATTGTAATTGAATCACTAAACAAGTAAAAATGAAATAGTTCACACAATAACTCAAAAATAAGTTTATAAAAATCAACAATAGTAATCATAACCTAAAAACATTATCAACCAAACCTATTTCGGTCTTGGCACGTAACTTAAAGATATTATTTACAATATAATTCAACACAAGATGTATAAATTCTCTTATCCTTCTTCAATCGCACCTCAAACTTACTGAATAACTCTTCAAATGTTATACTGATCTGCGTCATATGGATATACTCTTTTGCTAAATTTCATACGACCTACCATAAAACAAACAAAGAAACAAATCAATATGCCGAGATGAAATACAAAATAAAAAAACACACAATGGTAACTCTGGTATTAAATAGCTATTTCGTATCAAGAATAAGAGCACACAAAAGGGTAAACTCATTATGAAATTGTTATTTCGAAACGGATTTCCAACACACAAAAGGGTGAAATCCAGGTACGAAATTATTATCTCGTAATGCGTTACCAACACAACACACAAAAGGATAAATCAAACAATTCGTATCAAAAACCAAATATGAATTACCCTGAATCATGCGAGTAACTCATAAATTTCAACAAGTTTACGAATTCACCCACAAATTATCACGAAACATGTTAATCTGTAAAATTCTAGCACAAATGCACAATGAGTGAAATGTTTATTACTACGAAATGTTTATTTCGTACTGGGTTACCACATCAGTACATGTAACCCAATTACGAAATGATTATTTCGTACTGAGTTACCACATCACAATATGTGTTCATGGACAAGGTTGGTACTGAAGGTACAAAATGAATAAATCGTAACCCCGTAGGAAGACATGCGAAAAACTAAATCTAAACACCAATACATCCAAATCGTCAGGAAATCACCCTAAATTTAATATCAATCACCAGAAATCATATGAAAACTTGTAAATCGTAAAAAATAAACCGAAAATAACATTAATTCCGACTAGATCTAGGATATTATAGAGAGAGAGAGAGAGAGAGAAACTAAGCGAGAGGGAAGAAGAGAGTTTTAACCATGATATTAAGCGATAATACTTCGAGCACCACAGTGGTTTGGGGGGAGAAGCAGTAACAACGATGGAGGAAGCGGTTCTCGGTGAATTTTTGAATTTTTGGTGTGATGGACGACTTCTTGTCTTGATCCTTCTTCTTCTCTCTTTTCTCAATTTGGGCCACTTCTTTGGGGACGAGCTCTGCTATGGATTTCCACTATATCTTGAAGGATGGAGCAACATTGTGGATGGGACGGCGGTAGCGGAAAGGCGGCTGCGACGTCATCATGGCGGGAAAGAGAGTGGAGAGAGAGAGAGAGAGAGAGAGAGAGAGAGAGAGATAGAGAGAGAGAGAGAGAGAGAGATGAAAGAGAAGAAAAATAAGGTGAGAAAATTGAAAGATAAAAGTAAGTGAGTTGGAGTATAAAAGGGTCCGAAAATGCAAAGTTTAGCTAGTATTTGTACACATTAAATCTCTTGGCAACTTTTATAATCTTAAAGTGCAATGTGGCCATATGGGTGAATTTCTTGATACTCCATCTGCCTCATGAAAGTTGTCTTCTTTTCCTTTTTGGGTTATTTCACGAAAGATGTCTCATTTCCTTATTGGGAAATAATTAATTTATTTGCACTGCTTTTACATTTGCATTCACACTGCTTTTACATTCTTTATTATTTATTCACACTACTTTTACATTCTTTATTATTTATTCACACTACTTTTACATTCTTTATCATTTCTCCTTAATTCTCGTGTCGAACACAAAGAAGACATCTTTTGTGAGACGGATGGAGTATATCATAACATATGTATTAGCTCCAGTCTCCAAGTTTCTTCATATCTTTTCTTTTTGCTATGGTCCTCAAGTTTCTTCTTAGGCTATCTGCAACCCTTGGAGATCACTAGTGGTCTCCAAAGGTGTCTCCAGCACCAAAAATCCACTAGAGACCCTTTAGAGACCCCTACCCCTACAACACAGCTGTCTCCAATTGGGTCTCCAGCACCATATTAAAAAATTTCTCATTTTCATTTATTAAATTAATTCAGTATTTGTAAATAAATTAAAATACACTAATTAATAAATAATACGAATTTTCCATTAATATTTGAAAATTGAAAAATTCATTCCGCACACAATAAAAAAAATACTACTTAATGAAAAATAAAAAAGTACATAAAACTAAAAATTACGAAAAAAAACTACGCCCATCCCCGACGTTGCTTCACCTCCTCCACCATCATCATGTGAATATGGAGCTGCTCCGACGTCATGAATCTCGTATCCTTGGAGACAACTTCCAAATCGGTGGCATATTGTTTGGCCCGAGTAGCTTCGTTCCTCGCCCGAGCATTTTCCAGCTTCGCTTAAGCTGATTCCCGCAACGCCACCGCGATCTCATGCTTGGCGTCGGTAAACTGGCTGAGTCGGGAGGCATATCGATCCATGACATATTCGAACTGGGATAACTCCTCTGCCGGCTTCTTTCTTTTGGCCCTTGCCTTGGCCCTTGCCGCATCTCGATCCTACGGTCGGAGAGGCGCGCTTTCTCCTTCGGTAGACTGGGCTTCTTCTGCTGACGGCTGGGACGGAGAAGATGTGTAGTTGCCCTCCGCCGTAGTCTTCGTCCTCTTCATGGAGGGTACGTCTGGGAAAGCGGTCAGGAGGAACCTGGGATAGTCTTTCAGAATCTCCCAAGCTGTGAAATAGTGGAAAGCAAGGCTTTGGGTTGATGCCTTGTAGATGGATTGAGCTTCGGCGAGCACAATCCCGTCATAGGCGCCGCTTTGCCGGCGAGCTTGGGCTTTCTTGTAAGCGACAATCCAAGCTTTAACTGTTGTCTGGATGCGGCCGAAGTAGCTCTTCACCTGCTTCTTGTTGAGGCGCAAGTCGAACCTCTTGTTGAAACACTCTTGGACCGTGCCCCAGTATTTCTCACCGGACTGATCGCATCCGATGATGGAGTTGCAGGTCTCCTTCACCCAAATTGTGCTAAGTAGGTGGCTTGTTCGTTGGTGTAGTTGTGACGCTTGGAGCCCTTGACGGCTTCCTCAGCATCTTCTTCGTCAGCGGCGGCGGAGGTGGCGATGGCTTTGCCCTTCCCCTTGTTTTTTCTTCCTTTGGCAGCGAGCTGTGACAGCGGCGACCCCAAAATTAGGCGATCATCGGTGTTTATCGTCGGGCTGTTGGTGTTGGGGGAGCAGAACGGGTAGGATTCGACGGAGGCCGGAGTGTTGAGGTTGATTGAATTAAGCCCCGCCCCCGTAAAATCATAAATGTCGTCGGACATATCAGAAAACCACGCCGACGAGTATTGGTTGTTGGGATTGTTGGGATTCTTTTTTTTGGATGAATTTGTTGGAGAAAGGAAAGAGATAAAAAATATTTGAGGGATGAAAGAGATGAAGATGTGTGAAATGTAGGAAATGATAATGAGTATTTATAGGCTACAAAAATTGAATAATAAAAAAACAATTTAGTCGTTTTTCAGCCGTTGAAATTCGCTCGTTGCATTTAATTTTTTTAACGTTAGGCGCGTCATTTTTTTTTTCGGTTGCGCGCGTGCGCTACATGCACCGCTCGAGCCGGTCTCGAGCCGCGAAGCATGCAGCCTTAGCTACTTTTGGATACTACCCTACAACAAATTATTATCTCTCACCCTAAATTTGTCAACTTATTTACCAAAAATATTATATATGGCCCACTACTATCTCAATTAATTACTCCCTCTGTCCAATTTATATGTACCCACTTTTCACAAATTTTTTGTCCAATTTATATGTACCCACTTTAACATTTTTACCTATCTACCCTCATTCCTTCACTCTATTTTATACCCTTTGCTACTATGGACCCACCCTTAATAACTAACCTATCTAATTAACATCCTAATTAAGCAGGCTAATTAACCCAACCCAAAACACCCACCCAACCCAAAATCGAGACCCACTATTCTCTCATTCTCTCATTGTCTGCAAACAACTCTCTCTATTCTCTCATTTCCACCAAACTGCAACCCTAGATCTATCTCTCCCTCTTCTTCCCCGCCGCTGTTTCCCCAAAATCTTAGCTGCAATCCTAGATCTATCTCTCCCTCTTCTTTCCCGCCACTGTTCCCCCAAAATCTCAGCTGCTACTCTTCTTCGATTTGTCCTCGCTTCGCTATGAAGTTTCACTTCCCTGATTCCCCTAATTTTCATCTGACATTCATGGGTTCTGGTTCTGAATCTGAAGGTGATTCGCCTCTTTCTATGGATGATATACCCTGTCCACTAGGGTACGAAACCTCCCCAGAGGATGAAATTGTGCCAGAGTCTGATCTCATTGGCGATTCTAAGAAAGAGGTCTTTGCCCAGGAATCTGTCGTTGCCCTACGTGGATCTGACGAGGCTATCGTTGCCCTTGGTGGATCTGAGGAATCTAAATCCATGGCGAAGGGCTTGGATCCATATCAGCTTTACCGCCTAGCTGCGATGAACTATGAAAATGAATCGGATACTACTCAGGTTCTTCATTTCTCATTTCTCGTTTATGGTTGGTGATGCCTGGTTAATGTGGGCACATGGGATGGTGATGTCTTTTACGTGGTTCATGGCTGGTGATGATTTGATATTTATGTTTGATGGCTTCAATTCTGCATATGTGATGGAAATGATGCAAAGATCTTGCTGATTATGCTACTGATTATGATACAGATACTACAATTGATCTTATGCTGCAATTCAGTTGATCTTTGAGGTCTTTTATGTGGTTTATGGTGATGCATATTCTGTGATTTAAGGGTGGTGATGATATGATGATTATGTTTGATGGCTTAATCTGATTTATGCCTTGAATGCTGCAAATGTGATGCAAATGATGCAAAGATCCTGCTAATGCATGCTACTGATTATGATCTGAATGTCTCAAAAAATCAAAAACCATTTCTGATTCACTTCACAGTTTAGTTTACATTCCAAACAAGTCAAAAAATAAAAACTTTCACATTGTTTGTTCATGTAAACCATCAAAAAACACCTGCCTTCGACTTCCCTCCATTAATCTTCTAATACCACCTGCTCCAATGCCTCTGTTAGGTCATCTAGATTGTAGAATCTGTCTTCTACATTTTCATGGCAGTTTAAGTGATCCAAGCTTTCTCTGACAAGTTATTCATCAACTTCAATACAGTCAGGTAAGCTACCTTGCCTAAGCATATGGTCCTTTCCCATATAGGAATCATGTAGTTGTTCCCTCCTTTCTGCCTCATGATTTCTTGATAGTAGTTTTGTAGTGTTAAGAAAATCTTGTTTAACTTCTGTGGTGGGTAATTCTCAAATGCCTCTTCGACATTATGCAACAACTCATCAACATTGTGGGCAGGTTTCTGATCTTTCAGTGACTGTATGCTCCTAAAAAACCCTAGGTCATTCACGTTAGTGTCTGGACTATTGGCAGGTTGGTTTATCCGTTGGATATGGAATCCATCTGATCTTGCAATCGCTTGAAAGTCTAGATCACTGTCTAGAATGTGGGGTTTGGCATTATCTTGTTGGATGTAAATGTGTTTGCCTAGAATCTCAGCTAGCAACTTTGGCACCATCTGCATGATTGAATGATAAGTATACAGATACTATTCTTGTTCTTATGGTGCTGCAAATGATGCAAAGTTCTTGAAGATGCAATATGTGATTTCTATTTCTGCAATAAATGGTAAGTGAAGGATTGAATGATAAGTATACAGATTCTACTCTTGTTCTTATGCTGCTGCAAATGATACAAAGATCTTGCTGATGTAAAATGTGAGTTCTATTTCTGCAATAAATGGTAAGTGTTTGATTGAATGACAAGTATACAGATTCTACTCTTGTTCTTATGCTGCTGCAAATGATGCAAAGATCTTGCTGATGCAAAATGTGAGTTCTATTTCTGCAATAAATGGTAAGCGTGTGATTGAATGACAAGTTTACAGATACTACTCTTGTTCTTATGCTGCTGCAAATGATGCAAAGATCTTGCTGATGCAATATGTAAGTTCTATTGCTATGATAATTCTGACCTCAGTGAGTAGTTGATCTTTCATGACTGGCCTTGTAACTGTATGCATTGCTTTGGTTTCAAGGGTACCCTTCTCTCTGTTCTTTGAATTCCTTTGAGCTGCCTCCTCTGTGATGAATGGAAATATTCCAAATTTGCCATCAAAGATCACATTTCCCTATGTATCTATGATTGGCCTTGAAACTGCACAGTTGAACATGATTTTGTGGATGAATCTCTTTGACTTGCATGACCTATGTGGCTCTATCTCACCTGCACAAAGGTAGTACCTATCTTTGGTCTTTGTAAGGTAAAACCATTTATCATCTACATGCACTGTGTTGTGCATTTTCTGAAACTTTATTTTCCCACTCTCAATGATGCTTTCAAGCTGTTTAAGGCTCCAATTCAATCTGCACGACTGATTTTCTGGGGTAAGGAATGGTTTTATAGCATTGGTATGTGCCTTGAGCTTGTTATCTTTGTACCAGAGGTGAACCATACTCTTACTAACTCCTAGATTTGCAGCCATAAGCTTCAATGATGTTCTCTGTAAAACTGAGAGGTTTTTCACTTATCAAACTCCTTAGTTTTTTTTTCACTGACCCATACTTGTTGCTCTTGATACTTACAGGAATTCCAAGGAGTTGTTGAGCTGCTGCCTTTTTCCAAATCTTCCAAATAGTCTTCAAACAAACATCAAACTCCTCTACAGCAACTTTCTTTGCTCCCCAATGAAGTTTTCCATGGCTGCTGCATTGGAGAAGCCATTGGGCTATGGTGTTTTGCTCGGTAATTGTTAAATCTTTTTTTCTTTTTGTTGGCTGCACCATCGCGGCTTAGTATTTGTAGTTTTTGGTAGTTGTAATCTGCTGATTTCTGCCATTAATGGTTGTATTTATAAGTCTTTTAGGTGGGGTTTGTTGTTTTCAAATTTCCCTCCTTTGTGTTTTGGTAACATTATTGTACTTCTATCATTTGTTTATTCAATGAAATCTTAATATTTTGCCTCCAATAGTTTCATCTTTGCCTCCAAAACAAATGAATCTGCTCCTTTACTCCTGTGAATATGAATGTGCTAATTTATTCAATTTATAGTGATTTAATCGAGCACAAAAAAAACAAAATTAATGAAAAAAAAATTGAGACAATCCTTTAATCTGCTCCTTTATTCAGTATTGCAAGCACAAAAAAAATCAAGACATTGGTGAATAAAATGAGCAACTCAGTAAAGTGTATACACACAAGGCAAGACTTGCTTTTGTTAATGAAAAATTAACAAACTAATTGTATCCATTAACACTACCCCTCAATTACACATTTATTTCATCAACTGCCACTTTATCAGCTTTACTAAAACTCGTGTCAGCACCCAAATGGATACATATAAATTGGACGGAGGGAGTAATATATCACTACCCTTAACGTGGTACCCTTTCTCCACTCACAACAAATTCAATCACTTTTTATCTATTCACAACTAACTCAACAACTTTTTCCTTAATACCCGTGTTACTTCCTCCTAGGAATAGACTTGGCCACGGGAGTCAATATCACTTAGCTAGCATATTTCATATTAATATATACGTCTAACTTATGTTTAGTTTATAATTTGCTTGATTTAGGTTGTGCATCGAATTACACAAAAGAACATTGTTTGAAACACGAGACCTCTATTATTATTCGTTGACACCAATTGTCAGAATTTTTTTGGTACAGCGTATGTAATCAGAAAAAGATTACTAACAGTATATCACATCAATTATAAAATATTTACAGTATATCAAATTAATTTCGGAATTATATTAATGACTAGCATAATTTTTAACATTAAATTGGAGATACATATCGACTTTTGGATTGCGATACATTGTTTTTGGTCCCGATTTTTTTTTTCTTTTTCTGTAACCAATGTTTTTTGCATTCCATTGCTATTGTCATGAATCAAGATTTCCAAATAGTTAACGTAAGATACCACCTAATTAATTATTGCAAAACACCAAATAATTGCTACCAAAAACTTGGTCCTTGTAGTTTCACGTGTACTATCTTATTTTATCATCCAAATTAATGGATATGAAATGTGCGGCGGGCGAAGCATGCTTATTTTATGTGATCTGGTATCAGATATATGTATATTATATTCTTTCTTATTTCTCATATTATAATGTGATTATTTAAAGATAAACATAAATTAGTGAATAAGCCATTTCTACGTACCTACTTAGTTGGGTGATCCACGGCGATAATTTAAATACGGATATATGCTATTTCCTTTGGTTTCAAGTTTCAACAGATACATTTTATTGATTATTTGACTTTAACAAATCAATTAATAATAGAAAAATAAGTGACCCTTTATGGTGCTCCGTTCTTATTTTCCTTTATTCTGGTATTTTTGTCATTATTAATTCATAATAATACACATACATTACTTATTTTATTCATATAATAATTTCTCATGTCTCACATATAAATCTATTGCTACTATCTTTATCTCTATTCTTCACACTTCTTTAAAACTTTGTGTATTTATTAATTCATAATATAAATATTATATATTATATCTAATTTATAATAGATGTATATTCTCAATTTCTAAATACAATTATATAACTCATTTTCATTATTAATTATATGTTTAATAATTATAAAAAGTAAAATTATTTTTTAAGTTAGTCTGCAAGTAGCGCCAATAATTAAATTTAAAGCAATAAAAAAAGCAAATTAGCATTTAAGATACCAATAAGAACTTTGCAATCGAGAATCCCTATGAAACCAATATAAATATATTTAATCAACATATCTACATAGAATTATCTTTATCTTTCATTCAATCAGTGCATGCTACGAAATACTACTCATATCACATTGAATGTAATGTATGAACCAATAGCTAAAAAAAATGAAAACAAAACATCTTAAAAATGTAAATATATCTTTCTCGCCTTTGGCTAAGATTAGAGATATCAATTTACTGTAAACCAACGAGACAATTCAAATAGACATAAAAAAATAATTTTTACTAATTTTAGTTAATGTTAAGTTTGTAATGTTCAGATTTTTATCGAGACTATTACCCAACAGGTTTGCAACGAATATATACTATAAAGTTTCAATTTTAATCGAGATGTAAATTTTTTTTAAATAAATTTAGATTTGAAAAGTACATAATAAAAATGCAAATATATCTTCTTGGCCTTTGGCTAAGATTAGATGTATCAATTTACTATAAACCAATGAGATGATTCAAACCAACGAGAAGATTTAAACCAACGAGACGATTCAAATATATATAAAAAGAATGCTTTTTACTAATTTTGTTAATATTAACTTTGTATTGCTCAAAGTTTTATCGAATACTATTACCCAACAAGTTTGACGAGTATATACAATATAGTCACTATTCTAATCGTTATGTAGAAAAATTCTAAACAAATTTAGAATTGAAAAATACATATATAATGAATGAGTATCTGGATTATTGTCATTTATAATTATAATTTTAGATACGTGAAATATAATTTATTTACTAAGTTTGATTTACAAATAACGCAAACAACATAAAAACTTCTAAATAAGATACAACTATTTTTAAATATAAGTCGGTCTTTGGAGATAAATTCTAGAGAGGGAAGCGGTGAGAGAGAAAGACAAGTTTTTTCAAAGTTATAATGGTATAATTTATTGTTTGGTTGTTTTATCATTTGCAAAATATTTGTATTTCTTCCTTTGCTCACTTTGATGGAAAAAAATAATACTTGCCAAAAAACTATTTTTAAAATATATTCATATAGATGAAAATATAAAATTATTTTCCATTGAATCTGGACAGGATACCTACTAGTTAAGTTAATTTAAGATCAATTATATGGAGTGGGTTGTGTTGAGACTTGAGAATGATTTTTATCCTAAAAATAAAAATGAACGAAAATAATCATTCTAATGTTAATTAAGTATATATATATATATATATATATATATAGGATTTGACTAAAAAAGTGAATTTGATTATAAGATTTAAATAACAACCACAAATCTTGTAGGATATTTTTTTAGGGGTATTACAATGAGGTATGAATATTTAATTTAATAAATCATTATAATATTCTATCCGTTCACGAAATGATGCTCTGTTTTATTCCTTATTTATCAAATGATGCCCTATTTCGTTATTTTTACCATCATATCTTCGTTATTTTATTAAAATTACTACCCCTTATTATTGATGACCCCACCTCACATTAACTTTATTTCTACTTTTTTGTCATCCCAACAACTTTATTCCTACTTTTTGGTCAATACCACATCTTTTTTGTCATTACCACTATTTTTTTATCATTTTCTCACTACCCCTACTTTGTAACTTTTACCCCACTCAAAACAACTTTAACATCTTTCTTAATTTCCGTGTCGGACACTAAACGGGGCATCGTTTCATAAACGGAGGGAAGTACCATATAAATAGGATCTCTATGCCATACAAATGTGAACCACTACACCACCACATAAGGTGAGAAATCTACACCGCGCTCAAATAGAATTGATTAGCGCAGATTCATTCTTATTTATCACTTTGTGGACTTCTATTTGATCTCTCTATATATATATAGATATATATAAGGTTAATTATAGTTTATGACAATGGCTTTAAAGGGATCAATTCCAAAAATAATCTAATCTCTACATATGCAAAAAATCCCAACCTTTTTACAAAATTTGTTAGCACGGGACATGTCATAATTTTGGCTTCAGATATATGACGTGAAAGGTCGGAATTATACGTGGATAGTTGTTTATTCCTAAATTGCAATACTTTAAATTTATCCGACCTTCCACGTTATATTTTCTTATACTTACTCCGTCTCACTTTACTAATCTCATTTGCTTCCAATAAGGAGATTAAAAATAAAAAAAATTAGATATAAAATGTGTGATTTGTATAGTTAATAAAGTGATATAAAGTATTTTTTAATTGATAAAGTGATATAAAATATTTTTGAATGACATAAAGTGATATAAAGTGGTTTTTTAAGTGATATAAAGTGAATAAAGTGATTTCTTAATTATTTCATTAAATGAAAAGTGAGACAAGTTAAGTGAGACGGAGGGAGTATGAATTATCCTTCTCAAAACACAGAACTTCAACAATTTTTTTACTGTACAATTTAGAAGTTAGATTATTCTGCACTATATAATACTCCCTCCGTTCGCGATAAATTGAACCGTTTCACCCTTTTATTTTGTTCACCAAAAATTGACCCGTTCTGTTATTTTTACCATTGTACCCTCATTACTTTTGTGAATTTTCTACCCTTTGCCATTATGGACCCATCATCCCACTTTATTTAACCCACTAATTACCTATACTAATTATTGTCCAACTAATGAGATTTGTTAATGACTTTTCATACTTACCAGTTTAACATGCTGTCCCAGGGCTAGCTGTGCAGTAGCTGCTTTCCAGATTCTCCAAACAGTGGAGAGGCCTATGTTGAAACGCTCCGCAACTTCCTATTTGCACCATATCGAAGCTTCGAGTTGCTGGAATTTTGAAGAAGCCAAGAAGCAACATTATTTCTTTCAATGTCTGTCAAATCTGGCCTTTGCCTGCTAGATGACATTTTCAGTAAGAGGCTGTATTTATGATAAGCAGTAATAAGGAGTAATGAATATGAGGAGTCTGTCCTCTATTTATAGTGTTAGGTAATTTTTTATTTCCCTCCAAACCTTCCCCTAAAATTTCCCCCCAACACTTGTGAATATTTGTGTGTTTTCTGTCTAGTGAATGAATGAGATGATTCTGATTTGTTTATTCAAATTTTGCAATCTTGTCAGCTTTTGTTTTTTTCCCTCTATTTCTGTTTTACTGTACAGGACTCGAACCATAATTTGGTTTTGCAGGTTTTTTTTGTTTAAGGCAAATAAGATCCACAAATAATGGTACAGAAAAAAAAAATTGATGAACATGCCAAAACCAAGAACAGGAAAAAAAAATACACGAAATGGTTCAATTAAAAATATAGGAAATAAAAAACCAAGAACAAGAAAAAAAAAATACAGGAAAAAAATTGATTGATGAGAACATGTTCACAATTAAAAAAAGAATAAAAGAGGAGAGAGAAAGGTGGAAATAGATTTACAAACTAACCCACTAATTAATAATACCCCTACTTTTTAACTTTTACCCTACTCACAACCAATTTATACTTTTCTTAATCTCCGTGCCGATCCCCAAATGGTTCAATTTATCGCGAACGGAGGGAGTAATATAAAATAAGAACTTGCATGCAGCAGGTTGCATGGCAAGCGGCCGGATCTGGGTCGGGTTGATCTGTTGACCCAGTTAATTTTTTTTTTCAAATTATTTTAATTTCATTTTTTTTTTCCGGTTCCGATTTTACGGTTCCGTCTTTGCTTCGATTACTAATATAAGGATAATCGTCGGGCAATAATTTGAATTTATTCAGCTCGCTCCAAGTCCTTCGGCTCTCCTTTGCTAAAATCTTGAGCAAAGAAGAAGCAGCAAACAAAAAAGCGAAGAGACAAACAAAAAAAGAGGGAAAAAACAATCTGGGAAGAATATATATATATATATAAATTGAAAAAATAATTAAAAAAATATTTAGATATTGTTAAACAAAGAAATACACTGAGAAATATTTATTAGGACACTTCGAAAAAGCATCTTAATAAGTTAAAAAATATTAAAAAAAATTGAAAAAAATATATATAGATGCATGCATCCCACACGCTGCGCGTGGGTGAGACACGTGCACCCTATACACTCCACAAATGGTTGCATGGAGTGCGACCTGCCACATTCAAGTTATTGCCATAATATAGCTTATCATACAATAGCAGTAGGCATTATTATGGTATAATAATATAGAATCTGATATTATTTATAGGTCGAATTTATTATGCTTGTATTTAAAAAATATAATTTATTTATTTTGTGTGATTTACGTGTTAGTGTATAAAGACGGTATTCACTAAATTGATACTGAAAGTAACGATTAGTCGATTACTTATTTGCACGAATAAATTAAAAATCTGGCAGTAATTGCGAATATCACTTGTTTGCACGAAATTAAAAAAAGTAAATAAAAGAAAATCTGGCACTAATGCGAATATCAGCTCGTGATTTGGACCCTTGATGACTAAGCATGTTTTCTGACTTTTTGCACCTATTTAACGTAACCACCGATTATTTTTGATGAATAGCATGGCGCATGTGACCATTATTTTATACTAATACTCACTTACAGTATATTATATCACACACATACTACACTTGCGTGCGTGTGTGTGAGAGAGAAAGGGGGAGAGAGTGTTTGAGTTAGAGTTGTTCTCGATTCCCAACAACCTCTTATGTTATTACATTTTGTTTGCTTGCACTTGTTTCCTGTCTTTGTACATATTAATAATTTAATTATAATACTACTACTATATTATAGATATCTTTTTAAGTTACAGTATATCAAATAAAAGGAAAAGCTAAAGCTAAGTCCAACTTTTGCGCGGTGCCCAAATCCACCTGGAGAATTTGAGATGGGATTTTGTCTCAATCTCCTACCAAACACACGCGCACACACACACACCCCCCTTCGTCTAGTCCAATTCTCGCTTTACAAATTATGTAAGTAGTTGAGTCTCTATTTCAGTAGCTATTACTTGTATATGGTATAAAACACCATAAAATGAAAAGAAAATAAATTGTTTTACGAAAAAGAAATTTGTACTCGACATAATATATAGCTGGATGGATCCAAAGGAAAAATGATAAGACTATAAATAATACAGTAGGAAGGAAGAGATAGAGACAGACAGAGATGAGAGTGCTAGTAATTAATCAAACGTGGCATAGAAATATGGGGCTCATGAAAATTAAAATTGAGATGTTGTGAGGACATAATTCAAACACGAAACCACGAATAAATAAAAAGGGCAGTTTATTGTCTATATATTCCACAATCCACAACACCTTATCTCTCTATTAATAATCTATATATATATATATATTACTTAATTATTATTGGATTTCGAAGGACATATCGAAACTTTATAGTATATATATATTAGTTATTTATTATGTATCTGATTAATTTTCATAAATTAGGAAAGTGTGCGCTGTACATGCTGTTGTCATCAGTGACATAATTTATTTTCCATGGTTAAGAAAGTAATCAAAATAACAAGTGTTATAAATTTGCTGCTCCGAGTCCCGCTTAAAGATAAAAACAAAAATCTTAATTTCAAAGAAATAAATGCAAGTCCCGTTGTTAATTTCCTTTCCTCTCTTTGTGACGACGAGAAATTGTCGGCAATAATTGGTGGAGGTGCTCTCTGAATAAACCTCGATTAGCTCGTAAATTAAATTATAATTTTATTGTAATTTATTGAATGAACTTAACCGGTATTAGCCTTAACGTACTAAGTGTTAGGCCTTCTTCATACAATTATAATTATTACTGAAAAGAGTCAACCCTAGAACTAAAATATCCACCGCATTAATCCTTTAAATTAGTTTAGAGATTCTATAGTCTAAATCCTTTACTGTAATATAGTAGGTGTGTTTGTTGTATTAGTACAAACAAACACCAATTAATAAGGACCTCCACTCATGACTTACCAGTCATTAATTTTTAATTAATACTACAAGAAGATATACTAGTATATAATAAAAGGAAGAATATCTGTATTTAAAATTTTGTTGGGGAATAACTGATATACATACAGGGTTGTATGTATAAATTTTTTGAATTGAAGAAGTATAGACAGGTATAGGTCCCCCACCACGAACTATGGCAGCATTATGCTTCAAATTGGCCGAGCATATCCCTTTTATGAGTTATAACAAGCATCGACTTAGTAGGTAATGGGGGTGGGTGTGTCGATATTTATTTGAAAACACACACACACACACACTATACGCAAATATTTTTCATATAAGGAATAATCTTCAAAAAATTAGACCATGATGTATGTTAATTGACTTTTCAGGTACTGAATAGTCGAGTTTGAAGTAATTAAAAAGGAAATACTTGAACCACAGAATTTTCACATGGAACATTTTACTTCTAGTTGTGAAAATTGCAGAATTTGAATAAAAAATTGTAATTAATCCAATAATCATGTTGCTGATACTGACAATATACACAATGGGGAACACCTTATAATTGAAAGAAACTCTTAATTAGACCAGCCAAATGTATTAATTAAGATATTTTGGGCTTTGAGCACGATCCTTGCTTGAGTAACTAATAAGTGGGCATCTAATAACACGCTTGTGAATTATTTTGCCACGTTATTAAAATTTTGCCCGAAAATCTACCCGGTTGTAAAATCAGAAAAAAAATGAAAGTTTGGTATTTATCAGTTGCCACGCAGAATCTATAGCTGATGTGCAAAATAAGAATTTTTTGAAAGTTGAGTATTTTATAGGTCATTCGACCAAATTCAAATGTGGTGAAAATTAGATACTACTCCCTCCGTTTCTACTTAGTATGGTGTGGGGCCTGTACACAAGTTTTAAAAAAAAATAGATAAATGTTTGGTAGAGATATTTTAAATGGAGGAAGATGTCCATTTAAGACGTGTTATTAATTTTTAGTGGATGAAGAAACTTTATAGGAGTAACTATATTGAATTTTTAAGGATTAAAAGGTAAAATATAAGTCCTAAAAGTCATACTAAACCGGAAGGGAGGGAGAATAATTTAATTTTGTTTCAAAAATTAGTTAAATTATTGTAACACAATTTTTAATGTTTATAAGTAATGTAGAACAGTAGAAAAGTAGTAGTATAAACAAACTATCGTTTTCCAGTTCTCGACCAGGTGAGCTTGAACTGATTGAACTGCATATTAAAATTTAATTAGACTTTGACGTACTCACTTTTTCTTAAACATTGATTTAATTAAAGCTTAATATGATCACCTATAAATACCACGGACGTATATACTATAAAATAATCAAAACAAGTTTTAATGAGTTCGTGTAATTTTCACTAATGATTGTATTTCTAATGCTACAAGATATATTATTATAAATTTATTAATTATATTATACTTCTCCCGTCACGAACAGCTAATTAATTTGAAAATACAAAACAATAATAATTAATCGCTTAAGAGAATAAAACACAGAAAATAAGAAGAGATTAATTTCCTGAGGGTGGGCCCCACTACTCGATCTGTTAGCCAACACAGTAACATGGCAAGTATCCCAAGAATTCCCGAAACATTGAATAGTAGCAGCTGCTCCAAATTATGTAGATTAAAAAATAGTAGCAATACTTTATCTCCAAAGTGTAAAAAAAAAAAAAAAATACTCCTTCATCATCTTATCTTAGTATATATAATAATGAAATTTACATTCATACTATGTGTCGCAATCACGGGTCTCAATTCTTATTTATTTTAATTCTCGTATTTTCAACATTATTAATTCGTAATAATAATATATATTGTAATTCGATTTATATTCGTATTTTTTGTATTATAAATTCATATATCAAATATAAATAAAAATATGTAATATACTAAAATAAATATCATGTATATATTCTATATATATCATCTCAATTTTTTAATAAAATATAGATCATCTCAATTATATATATATATATATATATATATCACTATCTACATCGTCTCAAGCTCTCACTGTCATATTATATATACTAATAGATATTCTAATTCTAATTCCAATATAATTTAATGTATATATATCTCTCACGTAGTAAGACTCCCTGACGATATATTTTCTATTGTAACTTCTGCAACTAACATGCTTAGTTCTAGTGATTTAGTTTAAATATTTTTTTTTTTGTAATTTATAAGTAATATATTAATTTGGAACATGAAAATTTTCACATGGAAACATTATATATTCTTTTGTTCCACATCGGTTTCTAATCATACTTCATCTGTTGTAAAACCTATATAGATATTTGGAAATAATGTGTGTCATTTCATGCAACAATTACTTTGTGCCGATAAATTAGTTTGATTTGGCTAATTAACTATTTAGCCAAATAAAAATAGTTATATTTTCTAATGAAAAAATTAATTAGGCTAATATTAATTTGATCAATTAAAATTTTTAAATAAATCACAGGTTGAGTTTAATTATTTATGTGTGAATAGACCGAGAAAAAAGGGGTTAGGACCTGTATGAGAATATAAATTTTAAACCAGATTGAAAATATTTTATAAGTGGGTAGCATTACTCATTCATAACGATTGAGATCGATAGAGATGTTATCCGAAATCGATGGACTGACCGAAATAGACCGAGAAAATGGAAGGATTAAGATTAAATTTTTATTAACTCGATTGTCTTGAACTAAACATAGGGGAATAGAGAACCACTTAATATGACTTATATTTGATTAGTTAGATATTTTATAAATTTAATCGCGTGCTTTAGTATACGGGTTGAAAACAAAAATGTATGATAAAATTCTTCATTTCTTCTAATGAAATGGAGCAAAATTATAACTTTCATGTAAAGTAGTATAACATAATTATAATATATATAACAAAACTTAATATTAATTAGTGTCAATATTCCACGGATTATCTACTAGTAGGACAATTATAAAAGAGAGTAAAAGGTGTGCCAAATTGAGTTGGTTTGCGTTTGGCCTTTGGCTACGTAGGAGTATGAGTATATATTAATTAGTATTCCCTCTTTTCATTGTGTGCTAGGCACGTAGATTAAGAAAGTTAGTAAAATAGTTGTTAGTAGAATAAGGGTTCTACTTATTAAAAGTGGTAAAAATAATTTAAAATTAAATTTATTGTGAGTGGAATAAGAGTCCCATTTATTGTGAGTGAAAGAAGTAAAATAAAATTAAAGTTGTTGTGAGTGGAATAAGGGTCCCACTTATTTTGAATAGAAAATATAAAATGAGAGTGGAAGTTATGTTAAATGAAAGAAAGTCCCACTTGATGTAATTAAAAAAGTAGAGTAGAACTTTTTTTAGGGAAAAAAAAAAAAAGAGTAAGCAGGATTTTTTTGAGGAACCAAGGAAGTAATATAGTAATTTCCGTGCAGGGCAGGCCCTCATCATCACGGCCTAATTTCCGTGTTGCCTTGAAAAGTTACACAGTGGTGTGGTGTGGTGCACTGATTATAATGATTGATTTTTGCACTCACTCACGCAACTACAACAACCTTAAACAACTACCCCCACCTCCCCCTCTATATATACCAATACAATACGTACATGCATCTTGTATTCATTCATATTACTATACTCTAGTATTTATTTATACACCACACTTATGCAAAACAACTATACTCTCTCTCTCTCTCTCTCTCTCCAATATATATTGATTGCAAAGCAAGAGTCGTAGCGTACATACATACCATCGAATCGTTCCACATTTTTCCACATCGCAACAAAACAATTATATATACCACGCCTGTGACCGTGAGTGTGTGTATGCGTGTGTGAGAGAAACAAATTGAGAAGCGCCCCACTCGACCTTCCAAACCCCCTCCCCCTCCCCCTCCCCCTCCCCCTCATTATATACTACTACTACTACTCTCTCTCTCTCTCTCTCTAGACAGCAACACAAACACACACACATCCCATACTCATAGAGTCATAGTAGTAATAAATTAGACGCTAAATTGAAATTGAAATGTCAATAAACCACTTCTCCGCAGAGCTTCCAGAAGCCCACTGGTGGTCACACTACACAATGGATGATTCACCCTCGGCAGCAAAAACCTCATCTGCTAATTACCACATCTCCACCACCACCACCGCTTCTCACGCCGCCCCTGCATTCTGCCTCGCTCCGCACAACCTCTACCGCGCCTTCGACCTCAACAATGAAGACGACGACGACGACGACGCCGAGGCCTCCACGTCGGAGCAGGAAATGCCCAAGGAGCGCCTGTTCGAGAAGCCGCTGACGCCGAGCGACGTCGGCAAGCTCAACCGCCTCGTCATACCGAAGCAGCACGCCGAGAAGCATTTCCCTTTGAACGGCAGCGGCGAGAACGGCCTGCTGCTAGGGTTTGAAGATGAGTTGGGGAAGTCGTGGCGCTTTCGCTACTCTTATTGGAACAGTAGCCAGAGCTACGTTCTCACCAAGGGCTGGAGCCGCTTCGTCAAGGAGAAGCGCCTCGACGCCGGAGATATCGTCGTCTTCGCGCGCCACCGCCTCGACACCGCCCGCCTCTTCATTGGCTGGAGGCGGAGGACTGCCCAGGACGGCGCCGCTGCTCAACCGGTTGCTACCGCTGGGTGGAATAGGGTGATTTATCCCGGTCATCCTTATCCTATCCAACAACACCCGCCGTCTAATTCTCCACATTTCCAATCTGACGCTCTTCATGCAGGTACATTGAACAAACCCTATCTATTCTCTCTCTCTCTCTCTCTCTCTCTCTCTCTCTCTCTAAATATACTAGGAGTAGTATATTTCTAGAAAATACTAGTAATAATTTTAGAAATGCTGCTGCGTCTACATGTATGAAACTGAAGCAGAGAATGGCAGTCATTCATTTTCTACGTCTGTTGTGTTGTCTGCTATTGAACTGTGTGTTGTGCGTGTTCCTTAGCCACGCATTGGGCGTGCGTGCCGCACACTTTCCCACATCAGCAAAATTACTCCAAGCATGTTTCACAATTAATTTAAATAAATTTGTGGTACGGATTTTATAAATTTATTACTACGTCTTTTTGCAATTCATAGATCGATTCGTTAATTAGGAGCCATCCATAATCACCGTCAACGTGTGCAAGATAGACTCAATTGAAACACATGTAGATGTAGCTAGGAACACTAATCACCATTGTTGAGAGAGAGAGAGAGAGAGAGACACACACACACACACACACACACGTGGGTTGGGTATGTGCGTGAAATTGATGGATTGTATTATTACATGAACAGCAGCAGCAGGAGGTTATCAGAATCAGAAGCAGACATCATCTGCAGGAAGTGGGAATCCCAAGACGGTGAGGTTGTTCGGAGTAAACTTGGAGTGCCAAGCTGAAGAATCAGAGGCGTCGACGCCGGTGGGTTCGCCGATGTCGGGTCAGGGTCAAGCCCACCACCACCATCATCATCATCATCATCAACACTATTATTCAAATAATCACATGGTAAGCCATATATTTAATTAATTAATTAAATAATTAATTAGCAATTACTATAGTCTAGGCATAGGGATGAGATATGACTGGGCCAATTTCCCACTTTGATTTTGCTGTTTCCTGTGTTGAAACAGATACATGGGCATGAGCTACAGTATTTTCCTAACATCACTATTGCATATGTGTGTCTGATTCTGAACTCCCATCTGCCTAACTCCCACATTAGTAAAATGTCTGATTACTAGTATTTTTTATTTTTACCCTGACTTGGCTGTGTCGGGTTGATCAACGTGTGTTCATTTATGGAATCTATTCATTATAATAGTATTACTAATTGAGATTGAATGTTACCTGTTTTGTAACTATTGAGGAGTATAATATTCTGACTTGTTGATTGATTTGTTTCGATAAACTTGAATCTTCCGTTGATTGTCGAGACTAAGCAATATTTAATTTAATAGCCCTTCAAATAAAATATTAGAGTGGACCAAGATACATGCATATGCATAGAATAATATCTAAAAGAAATCTGGTGAATCAATTGAGATTGATTAATCATTCAATTGTTTTGGCGATTATGTTTTCAAGTAAAGGTTATCAATCTAAATTTATGTTTAAATGTGTTTAAATGTTAGATAGTTGGCGTATGAAAGGTTGCAACAACTTCTTCTACCTTATATATAGAACAAATACGTATGCATGAAAAAACTGTGCAGTCTGGTCCAGGCCCAAAATAATCAATACAAGAAGACTAGTACAAACATTAAAAAATATGAATATATGTCCAAGATGATGAGGAATCGTGTAAAATGGGGAAACTAAATGGGAATGCATTTATAAGTGATTGCCTAATCTGCCAGGAATTGAAGATATATTGTTTGTATTATCATATCAATTCTGTGGAAATATGTCATAGAGAGAGAGAGAGAGAGAGTTTGGTCTGTGGTCCATGGTAAGAAATGGTGGAAATTAGGCTCATACTTTGAGAAAAACCATTAGTTATGTATATACTTTGAATTTTCCCAGGGAGTCTAGGCTCACTCAGGTCAACAATCTGCCACTTTTATGGACAATATATTAATATAATTATGTCAACTTTTGCAATTTACCTCACTACTTTCAACCCAACTAAACCTCATCAAAACTTCACAAGTCGGGTTTCGTGTACCGATTAAATAAGCATTGCTATATATTTTTCAATTTTGGATCAGAAGATAAAAGAGCCAACAAATACTTTTTTTTTTTTTTTTTTTTTTTTTTTTTTGTCTTTGATTATATGTTTATATAGTAGTAGTAGTTAGGACGGAGCTGACGCGTTTACAGGTAGGATAATGAGAGGTTAACATCAATCTTGAAATTTAATTAGTTTGACCCAGGGCCAGGGGGTTGTTGATTTCATATTTATATATATAGTACTCCAGTATATAGATATACAATTCTTGTTGTTATTATTAAATTTACATATGTCCGTTTGTCACTTTCATTCAGTCATTGTGTTTGATTACTCTACTCCACATGATTATGACAATGATAATAAAGACTTGACATGTTCTAATCTGTGACCTGTTAACGTAGTTATGATTGTGTGAGATTTACACGCACTTGTGGTTGTCCTCCATAACCCTGAACTTCACTCTATACGCAGACAGACAGACATGCATGCATAAATTTCTACATATATATATATAGTGTGTGTTGTGTGTGTGTAAGTATGGTCCCACCTAGAGGTTTGGGGATGAAAAAGAGGTTTGCTTTGCTTTTGTTTTTGCTTATCGCCAGAAGAAAAGAGTATCATGTCACAGCTAGCTAGCTAGAGCTGTCTCTACTACGCTAATAATGAATGCAACTGCAGGATATCAGTTTCTCAGGAGCAGATGCATATCGGCAAGGATAAGATCTCATCTCCACGATGTGACGTCCAATATTTGACCTTAGCTTCTTCCATTCCATTCCATTCAATACGCTTTTTTCTTTCTTGCAATTAAATTTTGAAAAAGGGAGGCAGGCAATATATGTAGAGATAGATATCCCAGATTTTCTGGGCAACTTTCTCTCACTAGAAAAAGGGGGAATGATGCATGAAAAGTGAAAAATTAAACCCCTCCCTCATAAGCCCAGGCCCAGGGGGGGAAAGAAAAGAAAAGAGAGCAAATATAAAACTCAAAGTGAGCAAGTAAAGGTCGAAAGTGACTAGAGACATGAGGGATTGGTGTGGGGGGGAGTCCCACTCAGATACTTAGATTAGCAATACTAGAGAGAGAGAGAGAGAGAGAGAGAGAGAGAG
Organism: Schizonepeta tenuifolia; assembly: GCA_029490685.1. Taxonomy (NCBI): domain Eukaryota; kingdom Viridiplantae; phylum Streptophyta; class Magnoliopsida; order Lamiales; family Lamiaceae; genus Schizonepeta; species Schizonepeta tenuifolia. The sequence goes on from CM055958.1 coordinate 52,535,199, forward strand.
AGAGAATGGGGGAAAGAGAATATGGATGGATGGTTGCAATCAAGAATCTGAAGATTGTACAAAATGCATGTGGAATTTTGGGCACTGCAGTGATTCTGATTTTGCCTGGAGATGGAGATATTTCAGAGGGGCTCAGCTCATCATGACCGTCAGTTACATAGTAAATCAATGTATGGAGGAGATTTCAATTTCAATTTCAAGCTGAAGAAGAAGATAGAGGGTGGGTTGGTTTTTACTTTCCCAATTAACATTAAACTCCACTGCCATGGCCCATGACTTCATTTTTTCTTTCCTTTTTTTTCCAAATTCATGTATTGTTTTGCAGCTTATGTAACTGTGTAATTACTTACAGAAAAACAAAAATAGAAAGGTAGAATTTTCTTGCAAACTTGTAATGTCAAACCTTTCCTACCTATAAAGTGCCTATATGAGTCATATCTCTCTCTCATAGACTACTGCTCTCATTATGACTGTTTTTTTCTCTGCGTGAATTAACAAGGGAAAATAGCAAAATGCCGGTTTATTATTTAAATTTTGATTACTATATTTAGTTCGGTAGCACAAACCATTTACGGAAATTAATTACTACTATAATAGCTTGGTAGCACACAAGCATGCATATATAATTGTTAATTGATTTATATATAAGGAAAATCTCTCGAATTGGTTAACAGGATTATTCAAAACTAAAACTTTTTGGTGAAATTTATGAGATAGCAGTAGCTAAGATCAAAAGTTACGCAAATGAATAGCCAACATTGCACAGGGCTACAAAACAGCAGTGGACATTCCATGATGTCACAGAAACTGCAACTTTCAGAGGAAAACTACTACAGACGTAGCACGGAAAATTGTTGTCGTCGATGATGACGTAATAAGCCAAATCAAGAGACCAATACTACAGAGGAGGGATATATGAGAATAATAGTATTGAGGAGAATTAAATGGAGAAGGAAAGGACCTCATGGCATTGTAAATGGCTACATAGTGTTGCAATGTGGAGTCATTTCATTTCAGATGAGAGAGAGAGAGAGGGAGAGGGGGGGGGGGGGGGGGGGGTGAGAGATGGAGAGAGGTGTGCAGTAGTACCTGGTGAAAAGTTAAGTCAAAAATGTGATGTTATTATCAAATTGTGACCCAGAAAAGGTTAAGACAACAACCTATGACCCATCCTCAGCATCACTGCTAAACTCATTTTTGATGCTTCTGCAAGTGGGAGCCGAGGGTCCCAAGATATGCATAAACTTTACACTATTAAAACCTTAAAAGGAATTCATAGTCTATACAAGTGCCATATCCATGTCATAATCTCGATTTTCCTCTATCAGTCTTCGGTCTTTTAGAGATTTGGCCAAGTATCGCCATCAACTGCCCAAGCACTGGCGCCTTCAAAGAATAGGGAAGATAGCAAGTTACACATGAATATAGCATAGGATAATATATCATTTAAGTCAAAGGAAATATAGTATGACCCCTTCGTGGTAACTCAAGACATAAATAAAATACAGAGTGAAACTAATCAGCCAAACGACACACTCACAGATGCAAGTTAAAACAAATTAAGACACCACCAATTATAGCCTAGATGGACCAGACCAGCTAAAAGTTGCCAAAGACTTTATTTCAGTAGCCTCCACCAGTTGGAGACTGGATGGACCAGTAGACAATTTAAAATAGGGAAAAGATTTATTTTGCCAAGATAAAGAAGACGAGCCACATGAATATAGACGAGTTAAAGTGAAATCTAAGAGACCGTGTCTCCATCTCCACCATTTAATTATGCCATATGAGGTCCTAACTTGAATTAATGCTTGTACAATCTCGAGTTGAGTGTAATCCCATAGAAGAATAATCGACCAACGAATCACATTTGCAGGCATGGTGCCTGCAACAACTTTCCTTCCTACTATATATGCCTAAGTTAAACACCATGGGAGTGGAACAACATGTCATATGAAGACAAGAATGAGAACCTTATCTTGCCAAAAGTCAACCAAATGACAGAAATGAGAGGTTAGGAATCCTTTCCTAGAACGCTGGTGAAGGTCTTATGGTCCATTCTAGAAAATGCCATAAATCTCCACCAAAATTCCCTAGATCAATTCAGATGGAGACATGAAGATCTTCTAGGCTTAAATCCCTTAATTCTTTAAATTATTTTAGGGAATCATTAGAGAATAACTAGATGTGGCCTCGGGTCATGCACTCCGGTTCACATGTTAAAATTTTATTTTGAGGAAGTACTTGAAAAGGCCTTTGGAAAAACCCGAAGGCATTTCATGATTTGTCAGTTTGATATCGCGCTAAGATTATCACAAATATTTGGAACAACAGAATCTGATCTTCCAATACCAGTTCACCTAATTCATCAGCAGATGCAATCAATTTAAATTAAATATGGAGGAAACCTCACCAAGTTGCTCTTCTCATATAACTGAAATTTACTTTTTTGGAGGGTCAACTCCTTGTTGAGAGTTGGAATCTTCCTTCTTCTCCATAACTTGTTGTATACCCTCTTGATAACCTTGAATAAAACTTTTAAGTGCGTCTCTATAAGCAGAAGCTCTGGTCATGTAAACTCGCTGTAGAGCAGGTCTCAATGTCTCCATTCCACCCCTTGCAGCCACAGCTATACATTGCAATCAAAATAACATTAAAAACTCAGTAATCACCATGAACACATAAAATGTTGGTGCACATAAAATGATCTTGCGCATTAAATGAGTACAGTTGGAATCATAAAAGAAAATAACCATGGAAGGTTGTTCATTAAATAATTAGTATAAATATGGAAGCAAGAGAGACCACCAGACCATATTTTCTGTGTATCTATCAAACACCGAACACCTCCACTTGACACAAGAGGAGAATTAAATTGCATGCCCTGCTGGCAAGATGATTTAATCGCACATGAAGATCATTTGACCACCAAGTATCGGCAGGCAAACTAACTCTTCAAAATATTCTTCAACTAGTACATCACTTGTCTTTCTTTATAAATAATTATGCTAACAAGGAACAATGAATTTAACACAACAAACTAAACTAAAAGCAGAAATTCTGAAGTTAATAAAATCTAATGAGCTAAATTGAAACAATCATGATTTTGGACGTTACTGTATGATTGTCTGCTAAAACGATGAGGATACTGCAAATACGCCAGTGGCTGGGCATAGCTTTTGTATCCCACCCGTTTAACCATTTATACTCTAAATATCTTAAGCACTAACACCTGAAGTGATAATCAAATATTAAATCAAAACTGAAGATGTGGGTTATCTATTTCAGTCTCTCATGCGCAAATATATTGTTTTTCACTTTCTAAAAGCATAAGCAATATTCCTTACCAAGATCCTCCAAAGTTGATGGCTCCTTCTCTTTTGGAGTCCCTTCCCCATTGGGCTTGTCTTCATTCTCTGCTTTCGTTTTGTATTCATTTGGCCTGAGATCAGGACCAATATCCCTGACCCAGCTAGCACAATATAGTCTAGATGCTTTCTTCAGTATCTATAAGAAGACGATTATACACGTCACAACTTAGAATCTCAATATACACATTAACAGGTATCGTCTACAATGGGAAGATTTCCTCTTGTTGATCAACTAGGATTTCATTTCATTGCAAGCCAATAATTATTAAATATATATATATATATTTTTGAAGCACTGGTGCAACAAAAATCTTGATTAAGATAACTAACAAAGTATCGGTCCTTCCAAGTAAGCTTTGGGAGCTTTTTGATGTGTGGAGGATCAGGCAATGACGACGGAAATGCAATCTCCTTGAGATCGTACAGAACATAATCGTAAACTTTCCTGCACACCACTCTCAGCTTCATTCTGGCTCCCCTCTCAATGCCGGCTAGCTACAAAAACAATCAAATGCAAGCATAAATTGAACGTAAAAGTACACTCTTTAGTACTCACAAACTCTGGTTTTAGGACGACAACTTCTTTTGAGGATGGAATTATTATGGCTATGCTAAATGGAGTCGACACTAACTTCTTTTTTGGCGTATTCTACAACTTCAATTTCGGTCAGTCATTTCATCAAGCATGTGGTAGACAACAATAGATTGAATACACCACACATCTAGCACACTAATGGCAGTATTTTCCGGAATTTGTGGCATAAAAGGCATCTAAAACATCAGAAACAAGCAGAAGAAAATATGGCGAAATCTGGGTTTTCATAATTGTAGAAAACCTTTTTTTCTCGTCAGTTTTCAACCAACTTACCCTTTTAATTGTTCAAATAGTAAATCAAGAGGATTTGATTGAAGATGAAACAGAAACAGAAAGTGTTTGTTGTTAGATTGTTGATACCTTTTCCCAATACTTTTTGGATAGATTTAACTATCAAGTATTTTAGGTAAGCATCCAAAATTCTAGAAAATTCTTCTTCTTCTCCTCCTCCTCTCTCCCTCTCTCTTCGTTTTCTTTTCACATTTCGGCTGTAAACTAAGCCATTAAATTGGCCAAGGACTTTGATTTTAGTCTGATGTTGTTTAAGAAAAAAAGAAATTGTCGGATATTATTATACGATTAAATGTTTAAAGAAATTAAAAGTAAAAATTAGTCAGCAAAAACATGGGGAAATGACCGTGTTGCATGGAAAATTAGAAAAATAAAGATTCTATTGACTACTTTATGAATTAATTACGATAGATTTGAGAGGTAGGTGAAAGAAAAGTTAAAACCCTAATATCGTCCACAAGTTCCTGTTAAACTGAAACCCTAAAATCTCGCCCTATGTAATGCTACTAGTTAATGTAATTTTTATTATTAGTTATTGTTTTTATTTTTTAGTTAATGTAATTTGGTCATTAATTTTTTATTTCATTGACCATTAGTATAATATTAGAAAAAATACATTTTCCAATTCAAAACAATTATATAAATTCAATAATTAAAGATCCCGCTCGAGTTATATAGATCCCACTCGAGTGAGAACTCCTAATAATTAAACAAATTCCATTATCATTCTCATTGTCAAATAAGAGACCCCCCCCCCCCCCCCAAAAAAAAAAATAATAAAAAAAAATAAAATAAAATAATAATAATAATAATAATAATAATAATAATAATAATCCATTGTCATGTAGAATTGAACCAAGCGCCTCATGAGAACCATTGCATACTTTAGGTTCTCTGAGTGGATGCAAGCTGAAAATAACATTGATCTAGTTTCAGCAGATAAACCCCCTTAGAAATGTACTATTATCAAATAGACACAGAGTTGGATATCAAGAGCTTGAGGCATTCCAAAAACATTACACCAAGAAATAAATTTAAACTACTATTTACTGAGTGTTTAGAATTCCCCCACCATCATCATTACAAGTAATATATCATCTGAAACATCATCAGTGTATCTGGAATCATGTTCTCATGTAGACATGCTAGAGGTCACTTTTCATAAGACCAATCAGAGAATAATTGTAACAATTTATCAGTTTCACCCGGGCAGACCCATTTGGCAGAGTACATCTGCCACCTAGATCCACAACAGTTCCTAAACAGTCACCCGATAATCCCAAAATGCACCATTACTTAGGAATTGAACAGCCCAACAATCACAGAACAGAAACTTTATGAGAAACTCAAATAAACTTGAATATGCCTTTTTACCACTTATCAACTATGTAGATTCATGTCATCGTGTTTTCTAGTTATAAATTTGGTAAAAAGGAAGAGCAAATAGAAGCGGTTCGAGGAATTGAAGTATTGCGTCCAATTGCTTTTTAAACGGGATGACCTCATGTTTTCATGAAATTTGGTTTGGATGATTCCGGAGGAGGTTGAGGAACATATAAAACACACAAGTTTTGATATAGTACTATCAGACAGACTGCTTGTCTATTTTCTCTGCCACCAATGACAAAAAATAAATTAACAAAATCCTGCAATCCTTTGCCTTATTAAAACATTTCATCAATTTGTTTCAGCCATCATGGAAGATGACTACATTTGTATCTTCAAAGAGGACAATGACTAGAAAGTATGACAACATATCCGTCTTTTCCTTAGACATAACTGGTGACGTCCATCAAAACAGTATCCTCCAATTTTTATTGATTTTAAAAATATATATATATTTTTGTGTGCATTTGTCTTTACACTATTCTTGAAGACACGGAGCTCTATTTCATAAATGAAAATGGCTTTCCCCCAAGAAAAGAGTAGCAATAAACCAACATTTGTGAGAATATTTATCAGGTAGCTGCAACCAAATCTCTACTGCCAATTCCATATCAATATGGTCTTATTCTTGTTGATTGTCTTCTCAATTTACTTTCTTTGCAAATAAAGAACACAACATCAACAAGTGCATCAATTATTTTACTTAAAACCCTACAATATAAAATCTTGTTTACTGTTGGAAGCAACATCATTTCAGCAGTATCAAACCTACAACAAAAACACCACTTCGAAATTTCCCAAAAGAGCTCAACTAAAACAAAGATAAACTTCAAATTGACAAAGAAGCAGCTGACACTATCAAAAGCTGGATATGCGATACTACCACAGGAAAATCAAAATTGACAGTAAATTACACAGAATTGTAGAAAAAATAACCAAAAATAAGGGGGTGGGGGGGGGGGGGGAGGGGAGGGGAAACCAAGCAGCAGAGCATAAAAATAATTGTTCATAAAATAAAAACAAAGAAAATACCTAGAAGAGACGAGGCTATGCTGGCGCGCGTGGAAAGACATTAATATTAACAGGATTCAGCAGCAGAAACTCTGAATCGTACTGAAATTTAACGGCTGCGGAAGAACACTAAAATAGTTGGAAATTGGATTAAAACTGTGAATATTGTTTCTATATTATTTTTGGGGTTAGGAAAAATTACGTTGCTGATGATGTGGCCTTCAGCTCTCTATCCGCATACGTGGGGAAGCAATTCATCACATGTAAAGTGGGTCGGGCCGTAACGGATTTGGATTGCTGTCTGGGCCAAACCCATCATCAGTTGGGCCAAATGGAACCGGGCCCGAACCCTTAAACATGGTTTGTTTATATAATATTACTTATCTTTTTTATATATATATTCTTTTGTTCCGCCGCTATTTGAAATGTAAAGATTTGTTTTTTACAAAATAATAATAATAATAATAATAATTTTAATAATAATAATAATAATAATAATGTATAAATTGCACTGAAAAATAAATTATACAAGTGCCTGGCTTATAAGATATGTTAAAAAAACTTGACTTGAGCCATTTAATTACAAATTATCAACTTCACTTGTAGATATACCTAGAGATGATAATGGGTCGTGTACTCATCCATTAAGTATTTCTCAAATTCAAATCCGTGAAATTTTTTTATACTCAAATCCGATGAAAAATAGTTTTAAAATCCGTATCCAACTCAAACCTGTTGGGTAATACCCGTTTATTACCCGCTAAAAAGCCGAATATTAAAAAGTAAATATCAAAACACACAATATTATAAATGGAATTAAAACATAAATATCAATAGAAAATTTTACTAAAATTAATCTCAAAGCAAAATACTAAGTACTAACAAAATTTTAAAACATAAGCATAAATAGAAAATTCTAAAATAAATATCAAACAAAGTACTACTTAGTAACAAAATTTACGATAAATCAATCAACATATTCCTCCATCCTATGTAAAGTACTAAAATTTCTAATTGAATGAAATCCTAAAATAACAAAAATGATTAAATAGTCAATATCCCATGCAGTATTTGAATAAATTATTAAAAAATAATATTTATATATTAATATTTATAATTCTACTAAAAATTATACATATAATATTTATTTTATTTTATACATATAAATGGATTTGGGTAGCGGGTACCTGGAGATAATTGTCCAAACCCGATCCAAACCTGTAACGGGTTTACATGTTTCTATCCAAACCCGTCCCAAAATCATTTATATTTCCCAAACCCGTCCCATCAAAATTTAGAAAATACGAATACCCTTAAAAACCCGACCCATTGCCATCCTTAGTTACCCTTGTCTTGGTTAAAAGGGTAGTTGTTTTTTCTGGAGATAATGACTTGCGCATAAAAATAGAGATATTACATCAATATATGCATATAATCGGGAAAGTACACAAAATATTTTTTTTATCACATAAACCTTGTATTCATTAGAACATACAGTAAAACTTCTATAAATTAATACCCTTTGGACTATAAAAATTTATTAATTTTAAAAAGTATTAATTTATCGATAAAATAATATTTTATTAATTAAAAGAGTGATTTTTTAAATTCAGAAAATTAATTATATTTAGTATTCTTATGTATTGAAAATAAATGAATTCATATATATTTCATTGAATATATTTATGCATCACCCAATTCGTTGTAACAAATACATATATTCAGGTACAAATGAAGAAATTCCAAATGACTTGAGTGAGACAAGCTTTGAAGAAAGTCTGCATAAACTTGAGAATATGATTAAGGATGTTGGTTATCGCAATCAAATGGACGTCAACAACTTGTTGGACTATACGGGTGAAAATAATGAATGTTCACAAGTTCAAAGTTAGAGGAAATTGTGGCTGACATTATTGATGGTTCTACTAATGATGGAGTTGAAGATGATTCAACATCGTTGGAACCAATCACGCGAAAGGAAGCTTTGAATGCGGCAACAACTCTTCACAATATTTTATTGCAGCTAGAGAACTCGACATCGGAACTTTTGAGTGCAATTAGAATAAATCCCGCTAGTAATCAAAAGATCCCACTCGATCGGAATTTTCTGTGGGACCCCAATGTCCGAGCGGGATCTTTGTTTTTCTAGGTTGACATTAATTAAAAATTAACGATATATAATTATTTTGTATTTTAGTCGAAGAATTTGGTGGTTAAAATATTAGTTTCCATTTGTGTAGAAAATTATAAATTCGCTTTGTTTTTAAATTATGCATATTTTTTCAAGTAATTGGCATGTACATTTTTATGTCTCTATATATCGAGTTATGGTCGCATGATGTTAAATTATGGATAAAATATTAAAGATTATTTGTGGATTATAAAAATATGCGTATTTTATTTGGATTATTTTAAACAAAAAGATGCGTATTTTTTTGGATTATCTTTCCAATTATTTTCTATTTTATTTGTAATGAATTGTTATTTTGATTTTGTGCTCAGATTACATACAAGAAGCCTGACTCTATTAACCGTGGTTCGATGATTAGCACGTATTACAGGATTGGTATTTTAAGATGTTAGAAAGGTTTTGCATGAGGTCGGTGGTGAAGAATTGGTCAATCAATTTGTAAATGGGTGCTTTGGACATTTTATCTATTGGGACCCGAACCAGAAATGCGCGATGGTTGTGCATTACGTACTGTCACGTGAGATCAACTATCCAGGTTCTCAGCCTCACGAGATGTGGTTCCATATCAACGGCGTAAACCTCCGATTTTCATATGAAGAATATGCCTTGGTGACTGGCTTGAACTTTGGCGAGTCCAGCTTTAATCCGACAGTTGACCACGATTTACAGAATGTGGAGGTTTATCAACGGTTTTGTAACGGTATGTCTATCACTGGGAATGACTTACTGTATCGATTTAAAAATACGCGGGCGCCCATCAATGATCGAAATGGTGATCCAAGTGTTGATTTGTACCTCCACGCGGCTCACGTTTTAGTGGCGTACATGGTAATACTTGGTAGAGACGTGAAGAAAATTATTCCGCAGTGGATTTGGAAATTGGTTGATGATTAGAATTTGTTCAATAATTTTCATGGGGAGCATATTCATACTTGAATTTGAAGCACTACATCACCAATGTGCAGAATAGAAAGAAATATCACTTCTATGGTGCAGTGTCGACTTTTCATGTGTGGTCACTAAAAGTCATGCCAAATTTAGCGGAAGCAGTTGGGAGACTTGATGATCCGACTAAGACTCCCAGATGCACTAAATGGAGGTTTAGAAGCAGACCTACAATGGATCTTGAACCACCTTTTTCTTTACTGGTAATAAATTACTTTGTAGATCTCTTAAATCTTTGTTCTTATACAATACTCCATATTTATTTATTTTTTGTTTTAGTACACGTGCCCAATTTGACACCACTTGCTGTTTCTGCCAACGAGGAGATGACTTTTTACTGGCAGTCGACTCAATATCCAAATGCTCTCAATATTGAATTTGTGCCGCCCAAAAATGCACTAAGGGAGGGTGAGCAGTTTCCTCCTCGTCCCCGTACGGAAGCAATTTTTGATGAAGAGGCCAACCCGACACATGAAGCTTCAAGGCCCAGACGATCACATGAAACGAGTTATATCTATGTCGAGGTAGACATTTCAGACGAGGAGCCTCAAGAACAGCCCCAAAATACGGAAAAACGTACCCGAAAAGCTACAAAAGCTGCATCATCATCTTCCAGCAGTGGGGGAGAGCACCACCGCCAATACAATGATCGTCTTTGGTTGAGAGAGGAATTGGAGAGATCTGAAGATTGGCTCCTGGACAAGATGGATAAGAGATGGGTACCTCGATTTACGAAGTGGTTTGGGGACTTGTTTGAACAAATGCGATGCGAAACATCTTGGCATTCACCTGCATATCAGCCCACAACTCGGCCTCGGCAGGATCCCGTCATTGAAACACCACCACAACAGCCCACCACTGTGCCCTCTACTACCACGCCCAGTTCCATCCCCTCCACTACTGAGCAATTCACTCCGCCCCGATTTTCTATGCCCGAATTTGGTACGACGTATCGGCCGCAAGGGCAGTTTGGTAGTACGCATCATGATCCGCCTCGTCATTCCATGTTTGCTAGTGGTCATCAGATAGATATGTGGAGCCACTTGGGAGAGGTAATTTAGAGTTTTTATTATGAAATTTCTTTTTTTATTCATGTTTGAATTATTTTAATACTTTGTTGTTTAGATGATTGAAAGATCGTATCAACAATCACTCGCTGATAATCGTTCCCAAATGCAACGATCTGAAGAAGTGCAAACTAGTGTTATCCTTGTTATCCCACTTTCAAGGCAACATCCTGAAGAGCCGTCCGCAGTGCAGCCTAAACGGATAGGTATTAGAAAGAAAAAACTTGCAGCCGCAGTTTCTACGCTATTTTAAGCCGAAGTTGCACCGCACCCACTGGCACCCGATCTGGTTGAGGAATTTCAAAAATTTTGTCGCGGTCCCTCTGGTGCAACGATGGTTCTGGCAGATAGTGGTATACCACTTGACCAGGCATGGTTTTTGGAAATTATGGATCCGAAGATGGATGTCGTTGTCGGGGTAAGTTACAATTGAGCAAATTGTTGATCTGTGCTCAAGAGAATTTTCATAGTGCGCCCACTTCGAGCATGCGATAAATAATACATTTCATACCGAGTGCTCATCGAATTTCGACGTATCAACACATCGATGTTGTATTTCAAATTGATAAGAGCTGGAGTGGCAACAAGAACTTGAGTGATCGATTCTGAACCGCCCACATACTCACAATCGTGCCATTCTCCACCATATTTGATGTTGAAAGCTTTCCATTATTCCATATTGTGAAATATAAACACTATAAGTATGAAAATCAAGACGATTAAAAATGTAATATAAAAGATCCCGCTAGCATAATTTGTAGATCCTGCCTCAAGTGGGATCTTCCTTTACGAGTGAAATTGTTACATCAAAGGTGAAATTTCAACCATTCACATGAACATTTACAGATGAATTTTCACATCCACCATTGTCGAGTACTATCAGACTCAATTGTATAGTACAATTATTATCACATACTGTATAAAAATTATGAAAATCTACGAACTAAAAAAAAATGAAAACCAAAAAATATGTAAACTATATAAACAAATAAATAATGTTATTAATTGCAAAATAATTAAATATCCCGCTTGTACAAACTTAACAAAAATGAAGATCCCACTCGAGTGGGATCTTCAAAAATATCGAGCGGGATCTTCATTTTTGTTATATTTGATGAGCGGGATTAGTATTTAATTTACAATTCATAAATTTTTTGTTATTTTGATATAGTTTACATATTTTTTAATTTTAATTTTAATCACTTAATAGTTATTCAATATTATTATACAATTTTTTGAGATAAATTTTAGGAAATAATTAATTTTCATAGATAATAATTTTCAGGCATATTTAATAAATATCTCGCTCGAAAATTAGAAGATCCCACTCGAGTGGGATCTTCCAATATATGCTATTTAACCGAGCGGAATTTCTTTTTATTTGTCAATTGATATAATTATTGTTAATGTTATTTAGTTTACATATTTTTGGGTTTTCATTTTAATTAGTTAATTAGTTAATACGTGTTCAATATTATTATATAAATAATTTAATTAAAAATCGAGTAATTAAATAACCATTTATTCATAATTATCTTTTAACTTTCAAAAACACAAGATCCCGCTAGCAAATTAGAAGATCCCGCTCGAGTGGGATCTTCAAAAATCTCGAGTGGGATCTTTCAATATTTGTAAATTATCCGAGGGGGATTTCTATGTATTTGGCAAATCAATTAATTATGGTTATTTTTGTATAGTTTACATATTTTTTTGTTTTTATTTTAATTAGTTAATATGTATTCAATATTATTATATAATAAATTTAATTCAAATAATAGTAATTGATAATTCCATTTAATCATAATAATCTTAAAGCTTTAAAAAAGAAATACCCCGCTCGAGATATTTGAAGATCCCACTCGAGTGGGATCTCAAGAAATATCGAGTGAGATCTTTAGTTTTTGCCAATGTGACCGAGTGGGATCTTGGTTTATTTGATATATCATGAATTTTTAATTACTTTAGTATAAATTGTATATTTTTCCTCCTTTATTTCATATAGTATTGAAAATATTGAGTTTACATAAATATATTTGAGTAATATAATTAATTGGGTATGGCCTAGACAAACTAATCATTGCAACACTAATTATCTAATTATTAACCACTTTTGCTAACTTCTATGCCCTAACATCACAATCATTTTCGGTTAATGGGTGTCAAAGTGAGAAGCAGTCAAAATATCACTCAATGTGTAAGAGATATAATATAAAACATACAATATCAAGGATAAATTGGTCTCTTCATACCAAACATGGACGTAACTAATTTAATTCCTCACAAGCATATATAACTAATTGTGAAAAAGTGAAAGTAGATATATTTCACAATTGAGAGAAGAAATTAATTGATAGAATCCACCCATAAAAAGTGTGTGTGTGTGTGTGTGTGTTTTTTCCTTATTTAGTCTTTGAAGATATAACTACAAATAAATTGATAAATTAGTCAAATGCAAAATAAAATAAAATCAAGAGACGGCGAAAGCCATCAAAATTTTTTAGTGTGCTGAAATTTTATGGGTGAAAAATGTGATAGCGAATACCCTTTTCAAAGAAAAATCTAAAATGATATGGCTATGAGTATTTATTTTGTTGGCACATAAGCATTACTTGATATGAAAATATGGGGATTCAGGTTATACACTGAATAAAAGTGAGTTACAGTTTAATTCAATATGAAACAATAAGATGCAGTGGTTGGTCACTTAGAGAAATTTTAATGTTACACTCTCACTATACATACACACAGCCTCATGATGGGAGCAATGCCACTAAAGATACACACAGTCTCACCAACCCATATCTCAACAAATAAAAATTAAGAATAAACTTTAGTTACATTACATGACCTATTGTATTTGATTTCAAAAATTGTGTAACACCGACAAATCAAACATAATACTAAGAAGGTACGAAGAAAGGATACATTCAATCTGCTGTATAGTCTATCTCCTACAAAATCAGATGATATTCATCTCATCAAAAAGCGGTATTATGATATCTCACACTCACAGTTCCCTCTCGTAGGCAGAAATCTGGTGTTGCTAGCTTCTCTCATGCCTTCCCACTACCCTGTTGTATATGCTTCAATAAAAACTCCGGTATCACTAAATCAGAGCTTGAAAACACCTACATTGCACAAAATACTATGCAGGATGTGAGACACAAATTCTAAGCACCGAGACTGTTTTAAGAAGCTCGACTCAATATTTAAAAGATCATTACATGTTCAATAAAACTGAATGTTCAATGAAGGAGTGAGGTGAACCCCCCGCGCCCCCCCAACAATTTCCCATACATGTGTGCCAGAACCAAGAAGCCATTGCACCTACTACATAACTATAAATTTAAACGTGTTAACATTAAACTAGTTCTACCTTTACATGCAAGAAAGTTGCAAATGGATAGGATATAAATAGGCACCTACTATTTTCTCCTAAAGTAGAACAAACCAATTCAAACATGTGACCAAATACTTCAATCATCATCTTCCAACAAAAGGAAAGGCAACAAACAGATACACACGCGTATCATGAAAAATTAGAGCTGATAAGACTTTTGACAACAAACTTTATCATGGCAGATTTTTTTAGTGCAGACGTAAGATTAGAAACTCAATCCCAGAATGAATTGACCAGCAACATCACACATTCAAACAATATATAGTTTGAGACTTACCAACAAAAAGAGCAAAGTATTGGCGCTCCATAATTACGTTGCAGTCAAGAATCTGATTAGCTTTATGTTGTTCTCCAGTGACAAGAATTACTAGGTAAAATAACCGTGTTTCATGAGCACTCCTCGGGCCTCTGTAGTTATGGAAGCATTACTCAGGAATCTGCTCTGCCAGCAGTAAAGGATGAAAGTAGCCCAGCAGCTTGAGCAGGCAGCATGTCACCAAACCTTCCGACTTGCCCATCTGTTAGTATTGATCCCAGCCTTATGCTCTCACCAAATCTGCTACCAGCCTAAAAAAATTCAACATAAACTTCAACAGCTCGAGATGGGATGGGGAAACATCTTCAACACCTTATCAGTTTCTAATAAATCAAATGCCAACCATGAAAAAAAAAGAAAAAAAAAAGCTCCACGAAACAGGAGTGCCTTGACCCTCAAGCAAAGAACATATTATCATTGTGTGGGAAGACAGGAAGTTTATAGAGGAGAGTTATTAGGAGTTACATAGAGTGTGCTAGCTCAAGTTTACAGCATGGGTAGATACAGTGACTTTTAGGGAAGTTTCCATCAAAATAGTGTCCTATATTGCCAACTGCAGAAAGAAGTCTTCAAAATCTAAGACGGCAAGTGACCATTTTTGTAAAGAGCAACTGTTGTCAATCCATCGTCACTGAATTCACATATAACTGAGAGGCTAGTTAAGACTCTAGATGAATGGAGGCATCTAGAAAAATCTGCTTCTTTATAAAATAAAATTGAAAAGAGACATGTTTCGAAATTTTACTCTTCACTGAAGTCTACATGACTAAAATCATTACTACTCAACTGAAACCATGGGCAATATTGGCACGGGACTCCTAATATGACATGGCACAGAACCTTATAAATACCCAAGTAGTACAAAGACTATTTCAACTTCTCATGAGAAATGTTGGCATGGCAAGCAGATACCGCCAACATGAAAACTATCCAAGACTAGACACTAAGGATTAGAATCTGCACCTGCATGAAGGACTTCAAAAATGGAGCAGCTACCCCCAAACTCGAATCATCCTCTACATCACTTTTTCGGGATATGTCATCACTTGTGAAACTCTTCCAGGAATTTCTCGAGTAAACATCATCCATAGATGTTGATGCTGATGTCCTTGCTGCATTTCTTGCAGACAATGCTGGAGCACTGGTTTAAAGTAAAACGCTTAGAACAGTCAGTAAAACACTTGGTACATGGAACTACTAAAGGAAACTGGAAAGCAACAAGAGGATGTTAAATAAAAACAAAATTTCTATGATTCTAATGTTGGTCACGTAGAAAACCAATGTCGACGCAAATGCATCTATGAAAACGAACAAGTACATTATTCTCACGAAAGATAAAGTTGTCCACCTGATGGGAAGATATTTGAAACGAGGTACCATAGAGCAACGCATAATATTTGATTCTGAATTGGTAGGGAGCTTTTGCACAGTGTCCATATACATCCTATTAAGTTGCACAAAGAATCCAAAGAGGACAGCATGCCTAAGGTATGCCTGTCTCTCATTCTCCCAAAGATATGGCTCATACCTTAAATGAATAAAAATAAATCAGTAAGATACACACATATCATTACCAGGTATAAATTCAACATGAAATATTTAAAATGAGGGAGAGATGAAACATCATAATCCTGGTCTTAAGAAGTATAATAGCAAGTATTTCTAGTGCATATATAAATTTCTCTTGAGATTTCTCTTCTCTTACTAATAGGAAGTAATTTATAATATTTGATTGGATATAAATCCTTAATAGACACTAAGGGTGTGTTTGCTTCCCTCTAAATGGAGGGATAAAAAAAATATCTCACCCTTTAAATCCTTCCATCTTTTCTAAATCCCTCATTTACACCATTTCTTATTCCTCCTTTTCACCCACAAGGAGGGAAAACATTAACTCAAAATCTAGAAGGATAAAGAGCAACGCACCCTAAGAGTAAATCAAAACCGTAGAATTCTAAAGGTAAATTAAACTTTTTCAAAAGCCAGGTTCCCTTATAATTGCCAACGGTCATTAATGGCATATTATGATCTTCCACTAGTTCATTAAGTCTTTGTACAACACAAATTTGCAAACTATCATCTTGTAATCATTTCGGACTAACTATGAACTTTTGGCAGAATCTAAACATTATTAGCATCTGTGAATAACATCATTCGCAATAGTGACAATAAATTATTTCCCCAATTTAATCTGTACGCGTGGTTGAGTGTATTAATATTATCGCAACGACCAAGGGGTAAACAATAACCACTTGAAAGCTCTTCATTATTGCATAATAATATATCGCTTGGTGGGCTAGAGTGAGATTTTCAAAGAGTTATTGGAGTGTCAACTCGAGATTGATTATTGACCAATGGACTCCTTGAAACAATGGTCTATTAAAACTTATGAACCAAAATTTAGAGAGTGCTACAATTACGATCCTCTCAGAAATCTTCATTTTTGCATGTTAAACCAACTTTTCCATATAGATCACATTAAGTAACACACAAACCTCCTGCAAGAGAGGAGTGTTAGCAGCCCATTGTCCCCTAAAAGAACTACCTGCTTAACTTTATAACCATGGCTGTCTAAAATCAGCTACACTTAGCTTTTTATATAGTTAATTGATTTACGAATATTCAAACCCAAGCTTCTTTAAGGGTCATACCAAACATAAAGACATACATGGGAATATCTTAATGATAAATGTACCAAAAGAATTGGGCTCAACATGTAAAATTATGGTTCGAGCTCTTGTTTGTCCACTAAGAGATGAACATATCCTTCTATCATCATTGTTCAATGGCATAGATTTTATTAAATAAAAAAAGTTCTTCTTTTCCCATGGAGTATATCACCATGAGTATCAGAATGACCACAAGGGAAAAGCAAACAACTCAATCAACCACTGTGATAAATTTAAGGAGTTCTTAGACAATTACTTGATCAGAACCTGAGCAATATCAGTCATGAAAGACAAAAAATCCTTAAGAAAGAGACTTAGTTCCAACAACTTACGTGAGCCAGTCAATGGGATCCAGCTTCTTAGAAAGGTCTTTTACCAACTCTATCGTATGTTCTGATACAACTGAATTGGGTTGCTGTGCTCTCTGCTTCCTTCTAAAAGGAGTTCTCACGTTTGAAGTATCAGAAAACTCTTCATTTGCTTTCAGATTACCGCCAGACAGAATATCAGCAGCAAATTTCAAATCAAATAAAACTTGTAGAACACCTTTCTCTGAAACTTCTTCAGCTGACAGAAAATCCTTATAAATTCTAGCAACCTATGCAAGCATAATGGAGGTTATAACAATATCAACCCAGCAATAAGACGATAAATAATAACTAGCCATCATTTAGGAAGCAGATATATGTTACTTGGAAGATGAACACAAAGAACCCAGTCTATTTAAAAATATGTCACAGTTTATTTATGCAGATGAGGAAAAGAATGTCCGAAACTGCAGGGGAACTATGTTGCACATTAGTTGAGCAACATGTTTTAACAAAATAGATACGTACTGTTCTCCTAGAGATATAGCGAACAAGTGCTCTTTTCCCCTCAAAGAAAAGAAAAATCACAAGGCAAAACTCAAAGCTGTATTGGATTATTATGTGTGCTCAACTTCATAAAGAACAAATAATGCATCTGCCAGAAAAACGAGAAACACAAGTATAGTTCAGTGGAAGTCCCAAAAAGTTCTGCCAGAGCACTGATGGTCAGCAGTCGACTCAATTATTTCAAGTTGTTACTCTTTATTCATAAAGGACACAAAAATAAACATGAGCTTGTTTTACAGCTACAGTAATTAATCGTCTATTTACTGTTCTAGATGATTTTTCCTTATTCACTAATAGCTCCTATGATTATATGGAGAAACACCAATAGCAGTTCATCAGTTTCCACAAAGATGAGGCATACCATGTCTAGTGCTTAGGCTAGAACAAACTACAAAACTACTGCCACATATGTTGCCTAACAAGAGAGTCTTTGCTTACCTTATCAAAAAGCTTTTTTGCGAAGTTCTGAAGAATAGGCTTTTCAAGCACATGGCCACCAACACGATGAATCTCTTCACATGCATAAAATAAGAACGACATCACATACAAAGAAGGCATCGAAGGGAGAGATATCTTCATGTCAGACTGGCTTTCAGTCGATTGTTCCTGCTGCTTAACTACAGTCTCCTCCCAACCCTGCCCAGTAAATGGAAATAATATAGACATCAGGTTACTTTGGTATGTAAGATCTTTCAAAATAAAATGTTAGTTTGGTTTACAGGATCTGAAATATTCAAATATAGTTTGTGAAATGCAGATTCAAACAAACCCAATGACTATATGATCCTGATTCAGTCAGTAATGCAAAATAAGAAGCATATAACCTAAATATCCCATGATATAAATATGGAAAGATAGGATAGCAGATGAGGTTTTCATAAAAGTCACTTACTCGGACTGGAGCATTTGATGATAAGGCATCATCCCCTTTGAGGTTTCTTGAAAATATAGTTGAAAGTTCATCAGAAACCCATGATATCCATAGATTGTAAGCTCTAATGCAAAGATCTTGGGTTGTCTGTCGTAATTCCTGAAGTTGTGAGCTCAACCTATCTTCTGATCCAAATAAAGCATTCGCCACTAGATTAGTCTGCTTCCTGCTGGAATCAGGAGTTCTTCTTCCAGGACTGTCAATCCCTTCTGAGTCAGTAGCCACCCTAGTATTTTTCAATCTACCAGGGGATGGGCTAGATACAGTAGTTATTACTTCACCTATCCATGACCTAGGTGAACCAAGTATCACAGGGATATGTTTAGCATGCTTCTGAAATGCAAAGAGAAGTCTCCCAATAAATAATGATCTCTCAACAAGTATAGCAGGAGAAAGTTTGGAAGTATCATCTTTATTTTCATTTTCTAGGTCAACATATAGGCAGTCAAGCTCATTCTTGAGTTGCATTAGTATGGCTGAAAGACTTTCATAACACTTGTTTTGTACAAAAGGTGCCAAATCCTTTAATCTACGGTGTGCATTAGGGGATTCAAGAAAACTTAAGAGATCCTGTAGAACATTTTGACTGCAACTATCCACAGCATCTTTGATCCGGCTGACTTCGGGGCCAAAATAAGTGCTGAGACAGCTGAGGACATCATTTTCTTGGGGTTGGTGTGTTTTGGAGCCTGGAATAGAGCCTATCTTTTTTCCATTTGGCATCATGAACCAAACCCCACCACCAGTTTGGAATCTATTCAAGTAATCTTGAGAATCAGCATGATCAGCAGTAGGTTTTGCTATTGCTCGGACAGACTCTACAACATCAACAACCCCATTTAATTCATTAAATCGCAAGTCTATGATCCCTTTCATCCTCAGAACAAAAGCATGTTCAAATATGTCATCCCATATATCTGAATCTTCACCTAACACAAGCTCACGTGTCCTTTTCCATGGTAACTCAATTTCAGAACCAAAAACGCTCTTCAGCCACTCTAAACTGCCTTCCAAAACCTGCTTACCATCCATTGTCTCCCTTATCAACTTCTCAGCCAATGAGAGGTCATAACCACTGCCAATTACATCAATCAAGTACCGTCCATTCATCTTGCTCGTGATCTCCTTCCCACAATTTCTCAGCCAATCAGAACAGGTGCTGGAAATAAATTCTCGGTCAAGCAATATCATGCTCAACTCCAGCTTGTCCTTGAACAAATTCCATAGTTTAACTTCCTCATCAGGGTTTGGTATGCCCCCAAATAACTGAGAAGCAGGTGGCGTATCCAGAACCGTTTTATAGAACAAAGGCATATCGTTTAATACTTGCAAGAACAATTCCCCAACTTGGCATATAGTAATCTGAATTATTCTCAGAATATAACAGAATACAGAAATTACTTCAGCACTATCAGCATTGGCATCACGACAACATGCACTAAGCTTCTGTGACATAATTGATTTTCTTGAATCTATGAACAGAGTCAAAACCTGTTTTGGTGTAAGTTCATCTATGATGGCAATAGCCGCCAATGCATCAGCGAAGGCTCGGATCCCAAGATCCCCGCTCTGATCTAACAATCTCTCACGACCCCTCTGAGAAATCTGAACCTTGAAGCCTTCTACTATTTGCCACTGGTGCTGCAATAAAGGGAAATTGGAAAGGACATTCTTTTTTTCCTTAGAGTTGAGCAAGTTGAAATGTACATGTTTTGCTCGGATGTAACGAGCAGAGGATTCTAGGAACATTGACTCATCGAGGCAACCCCAAATGTTTTCTGGGGTGTCCACCAGGTACTTGACACGGCAGGCAATTCCATAATCATGGGTTTCCACGGGCTTAACAGAGGAGTGCGGGGACCTTGGAGCATCAGAGGAAGACAGAGAGTAGAGAATGGCATGGTGAGTGGCCGAGATATTGGCAGCAATAGTCTCACCAGCAGACTTCATGGCGACAATGGAATCAGCAGAATCAATAAGATCGCGGTAGCGATTACCAACCAATTGGCGGAGCTCCTCGCTCTTCTCCTGGATCTGCTTCCTGGTGGTGGCCTCCACATTTCGGATTTCCGAAATCGGCTTCATCCGGAACAAAGACTCGGCATCCTGATTCCAAGGAACACCGCCACTAGCAAGGCGGTTCTGGGTGGGCGTCGTCGCCATTGTTGCCTAGAAACGGACAGCTCAACTTATTCTCAGCACCCGAAGTTATCAACTGGAAGAATAAACATTCATACAAACAAGAAAAGCCCCAAAATTAAACACAACTCTCAACAAAACTTCAACACTGTACATTGTTCACCGCAAATTGACATACTTGCAATTGCTAAAACAAACAAATCCTCTTAAAAAATCATGTTTAGGATGCAGAATTCGGATAAACTTACAGCAGAAGAAGAAGAAGAAGAAGAAGAAGAAGAAGAAGAAGAAGAAGAAGAAGAAGAAGAAGAAGGCGATTTCAGGGTTTAACCCTGCATTGAATGCCACCGACAACCTGTTCAAGGAAAAATGTGATGAAATGAATGAAATTCCTAAATCTAAAGAGACTGCACAGCAATTCGATGAAAGGAGTGAAATTAAATTTATGATTTGAAATTGGGCGGTCCTGACTAACCGAAATCTCGATCACGAGATCGACAATTAGCGCCCAAAGATTGGATCCAGCAGGTAGCATACAAATGATCAAGAGACGGGGAAGTAATCCATCAGCGGAAGTAAATTCTCAGTAATCGATCAGTAGTTGCTGTTACAAGTTAATGAGAGATTTGAGTTTTTATTAAAACTGTTAAAGTCTGATAAAAGGATTAGATTGACTGAGTTGGGAAGAGACGAAGAATTATTAGTGGGCTGAATTTGATCTTCGTCTCGCGATTTGGGTTTGCTTGGTTTTCACTTTTCAAGTATTATCATCCAGCCAATTGTGTGTGCGCGCGTGTGTGTGTTTTAATTCATTTTCTTTTCTGTGAAGAAGGTGGAAATTGTTTTTGTTTGATTGGAAATTTTTTCGTTTTATAAATAATCAGTTTTTTTTAAGTATAAATAATCAGGTTTAGAATTTAGAATTTATAAAATGAGAACACTTTTAAAGAATAAATATAAATTATTGCAGTAATACAAGTATTACATTCTCCATGCATGTGCACGCATCGTCGCGAGGAGCATGGACGAGTTTTTGTTATTTTGGTTGCCGAGTGATCAAGGTGACTCGAGCCCCGGGCTAGCCAGTTGAACCGAGAGGTTGGGATCGGGGAGCACGACCGTACGGAACGATGTAACCGCGCCTTTGCCGCACGACCACCACTCTGTGAGGTCCGCAGTTGGTTTGGATAAGGATCAAATCATTGGCTCCGGCTCCGAGGAGATGCGTGTGTTCGGCCTTAGCCATGGCTAAACCATCACCCCCTTCCACCAATACTACCACCTCTTCGCGATCGGACACCTTTGGCCTATAAATCCGATTACACTCGTTCAAACACGAATTCGATTTTCTAATATTATACATATAGCATAGCATTGAGTTCTAGGATCAAGTACATTTTGTGCATTAATATACTTATGTATTAAAATAATATTCGACTTAATAAAAATATACACCTATTGTCCACGAAATGATTGTCACATTGTGTCGACACAGGTTTTAAGAAAACACTAGGTAGTATTGAATTATAGTGAGTATTGTTGTGAGTGGAGTAAGGATCCCACAATAAATGTGAGTGAAGTAGCAAAAGTGGCAATCATTTCGTAAACAAACTTAAGTAGCAAAAATGACAATCATTTCGTGGATGGAGAGAGTATAATTCTTACATTCTTATACTACAAGGGAAGTTCCTACCCGATATCATCTCTTAAATACTGTTTGTTGGTGTTTTGTGTTGACGTATATAATAATTAATTAACTTAATTATTATATTATTATATTATTTTGTCTTTTTTCTATTTTGTTGGAATTAGTTGTAAGTAATTAAATGTGGAAGAGAGTAATTAAAGGGATAAATTTGAAGACCAAATTATTAAGAGAGTGGGAGCAGCAGATTTAGGTGGGGAATGGTAGTGAAATCTGTATAAGCATGGATAATGGGCTAGAGTAGTGGGCTAATGGATGTCTTGGAGTGGTGCTCAAGCAAATGAGATTTAGTACTCCCTCCGTCCACAAAGAGAATGCATATTTTGTGGCGGCACGAGTTTTAAGAAAATTCTGGAAAGTAAAATGTCAGTGGAGAAAAAATAGATGTTAGTGGAGATAGGGTCCCACATTATAAGGGTAGTTTGTGAGAAAATAGTTTCCATAAATGGACTATGCATTCTCTTTGTGGACAGCTAAAAAAGGAAAACTATGCATTCTCTTTGTGGACAGAGGGAGTATAAATAAGGAGCAAAACCATCTAGATAGGTGTGCTAAAAAGATATATTTTCATATAGATTTGTTCAGTTTTCATTTAGTTTCTTCTAGCAATAATTGAGGTAACTTCATTCATGAGTGATAAGTTGTCTTTCTTTTCGTGACCTCTTTACTCGAAGTATTTTTGTAATTTACATTTGTATAATGAATATTTTGCCCTGAGGTACTTCGCGAGATTATTAATTTATAATCTTGTGAAAATTTTACATCCATCATTGTGTTCGTTAGTTTTCCGTTGCAATTGTTTCTAAGTTGTGTGCATTTCAGGCATAACTTTGATCACAACTCTGTTCTGTGTATGAATCTGGTACCTTCACCGTTTAAGACTTATTTTTAGATGTGGATATATTATCACATCAGTCATAATATTATAAAGGGTAATTTTAAACATAGCCTCCAATTTTCTCATTATAGCCTCTTATTTATTAAAATAATGAAAATAATAATAAATGTACTAAATTAGCCTTATAGCCCCATTTTTTTCTTCAACAAGTCTGTAGATGGAAAAACACTAAACAAGATACAATAACAATCATACAAAACTTGAGAAAAATTTCTTTGAAAAAATTCATTTTAATTTATTTTTTTGTTTAACTGGAAATTTTGGAAGGAGTCTCCAGCACGGTATGTATTCCATTATTTGAGGCTGAAACCTTTTCACAAGTTGGTTCTCAGCCCATGAGTCTTCTTGATTTTCTAAAATACATGTTGCAATACAGCCCCAGGATGTGAGAAGAAAAATATGAAATTGCTTAATTATATCGGAACCAAGACTTTAATTACCAACACAATTGTTGAGCTTTGTAAAAACAATGAACACATCAAAATTCCTAACATGAACCAAGACTTTTATTTCTTTGTTGTACACTATCAAGATTCTAAGAATTATGCATGTTTACAAGAATTTTTTAGGATAAAGCATGTTTGCAAGAATTTTTTAGGATAAAGCATGTTTGCAAGATTAGTTCTTTTATTATTTGTTAGTATCTCACATTAAGCTTTTCAGCCTTTGCTTACTTTATACAGTAGTTAATACACGGATTTAACAAAATATATATTCAAATTAGAAAATTGTTTTAATACTAATGTGCAGTACAACAATTTTTGACCATGTTCTAACACACATCCTATATATAGAGAGAGGTTCAATTGTTCCCACGATTAAAAGAAAAAAAAAAAAAAAAAAAGGTTCAATTGTCCCCTTGGGGATAACCTAGTGGTAAAAGTGGGCGCATGAGACTGAAAAATCTCAGATTCGAACCCCATGACACGCCTCTATAGGTCGAGTCTGTCACACATGTAATTGAAAAGTATGGTTTACCTGTCTTGTGTGATTTGCAGGCTACAACACAAGGGCGAGGGTTTACCCAGTGCGCACCGAATGTAGCAGCTGCAGCTCCCACGACATAAAAAAAAAAGTTCAATTAAAAAGCTCACCTCCCGTGAGATGGTCTCACAATGAGACACATCAAAGTTCTAAATCCAAATCTATATTACAAAAACAGGTAAATGACTTCTAACTTTCCAAACTTTTGTTATTTTCTCATTTTGCAACCAGAAAAAAAAACTTGCCTCAAAATATCCGAACTTTTAGTTGCGTCTAATTTTGCAACCAGAGTCCAATTTCTCCAAATATGTGATGACATAGTGACTTGAAAAATCCTATGTTGCAATTTCGTTCAACTAACAAAACGACTTCGCTCTATTTTACATGAACGATGTCGTTTTGCAACTATAATTAATACAAAAAAAAAAAAAAAATTATCTCACCACTCTCTAGCTTCCCTTTTTGCCATCTCTATAGTAGCACCCCCACGCCACCATCATCCACCATTACCATTAGCTATCTATTACCTAAATGTATATGGTAGAAGCGGTGGTTGGCAGTGATGGAAAGAGATGGCGTAAAAGATGGTGGCGCGGAGAGAGAGGTAGCAAACAAAGACGAAGAGAGAATGTTTGTGAAGGAGAGGGAAGAAAGAGGATTAGATTAGATGGGTTTTTTTATTTCTTTTAATCAAATAATATAAAAACGTCATTTTAATACCATACAAACTAGTATTAATTTTCCACATGATATTAAAAGTTCAGATATTTTGACGCCGACTTTTTTTCTGGGTTGCTAAACGAAAAATTGACAAAAGTTTAAAAGTTTAGAGGTTGTTTATCCTTACAAAAACCGATCTGAATCTTTGACTCGTCCAACACAAATTTATATCGGCACTGCTAGTTATAAATGTCATATAGAAGAGCGTCTTTGAGAGTGCAAAATATTAATTTACAATATAGCCATACAACACACAGTACAACGTGTGATGCCTCAGTTTTTTCAGACATCAGATATTTTGACAGTTTTGAAAATGAACGTAAAATGCCCTTCTATATACCGAGAGTTATAAGCAATGAGATATGCAATAGATTGGTGATTTTGCAGCGTGGGATTGATTATTCCTCAGAATTTTCGTTCACACTTACTTCATCTTCCATTTCCTTTACTTTCTGCAGCTGCCTCAAGAGATCTAACCTTTCAGGTCCATATGTTGAAGGTATCTGCAGGCCAACAAACGAGCTCGTCTTAGACTCTGTTTCAACAATCAAAGAGGTAATGGTTCATTTGTACATACCAATGATGGCACATAGCGTTGAATTGCAGCCAACATAGCAGCATGACCAACTGCAGTAACCTGCAAACACATATGTCACTCATTATCTTAGTAAGTGGAAGAAGGGCTGTCGAATCTAAGGCTGTCAAGAATAATATGCAGCAAAAACTTTTTATCCAACAAATGTAAAAAACGTGATATGGAGAAGCAACAGAGACTAAGAGTCCCTCAACCTGGCGGTGCATGCATGGTACCAGTGTAAATGCATGTTCTTTTATTTGAGAAACACATCGTGAAGACTTATAAATGTCAAATAGGATGCAAACAAGGCAATCAACAAGCACAAGACTAGAAAACAAATCATATATAAGTAGTATTAAAGACATAAAAGAGCAAGGGACTACATAAATTATTGGCACAGTAACTTCTGATAGATAAAGCTAAATTACGAATCATGTCTGACTGCAAAAATAACCATGAGAGGAAAATGTCCCCATTGCTTACCGGAATGAGCATGAGAACGCCTATTGGAATTACTGATGCCAAATCTGTCAATGTTCTTCGGAGAGCCTGTTTTTCTTTCTCCGTTAATTCATCCCCTATTAGCACCCTCCTAAGCAGTCCCAGAGCAGCACCAGTGTCAATTGCAAGAAGCTGTGTTCCTTGCAAGACATCCTGCTCATAGATATTAAAGATAAATAAGAGAAATAGATGAAAAGTACCGATTCATTTAGAATAAGACATGAAATTCTTCTCTATTGTTGTAAGAGATGTCTGGCTCATCCAGTAATATAGAAGAATTGGGATGCCAGGATTCTACAGCATTACCTCAAAACATTCCAAATTCAGTTTGTATGAGTTCATGCATTGCAAGAAAATTTTGAGGTGCAGATGGTCACACAAAGAACTTCTTGACTAGCGATAAACTTAAGGAAGTACTGCAAAGAGCACAAGTAGTAGCTAGCTTTGGAAGTATAAAGAAGATCCACCCATTAGCTCCTCGAGAAGATCTTAAATCATAAAACCTAATTAATCTTCTGAAAAGCATTGTGTTACAAATCCCACATCGGTTCCACATGAAAGTGTGGAAGGGTATATAAGTGGTAGTCAACCTTTACCTTTGACCATGGTGTTGGGTCAAGTTAGGGTTCCCTATGTTATATGCCTAACAATCTGGTCCGACCTACCGGATTCAGACGGTCTGTGGAAAGGGGCTATCCAATGGTGGGCCCAGGGGTTGCCACCCCGGATGGGGGCCCAAGGGGGATTGCACCCTCGTTAAGTGGGCCTTCGGTTTGGGTTGCCACCCGGAGTGTGCTGTCCGTGGACGTCCGGTTTTAAAGGGGGATGGATTGTTACGATAGCCCGTATTGGTTCCACAAGAAAGTGTGGAAGAATATATAAGTGGGAGTCAATCTTTTACCTTTGACCATGGTTTTGTGTTAAGTTAGGGCTCCCTATCTTGTATGCCTAACATATTGTGTCTCAAGAATCTAGAAGTTGCAGTCCTTGCAAATTTATCTTCAGCCAAATTTAAGGGAAAAAATCAAATGCATCACAAAGGTAACAAATGCAGCAAACTCCATTGCAGTTCTTTTTGTGCTATAGATCCAGATACAACCTCTTTTTTTTCCATTTCAAAAGGCTCTTTTACCAATAAACTATCTAAGAGGATGAAGTGAACATTAAACTTATTCACCGTAATCCCTATACATCTTATCTTTGTCGGACAATTAATATTGTGCCAATGCTATGATTACTTTTGTTTACCAACATCATACTTGGTCATAATTTGGTGTGCCACATAAATAGAAGTCAGACCTGATGTATATGCTAGAGCTCTTAATTAATTAAATCTAAGGCAAACCACAAGCAGAACTGGGAAGGTAATTGCAACTTCTTAAGAATGCAACCCATTACTTCCATTTAACCTAAAACTCAATTTATGCATGGGATCTATCTAGGACATCAGAGTCGATATTAAACTATTGTACAACAATGACTGCGGATTATTTATCAATAACACTCTTACGTGGCAGCCTTCAATCCTAACGATTCTAAAACAGCACTACAACTTTTACATCTTACATCCTGGTTGACAAGCAAAATGAATTATTCAGCAACTTGTCACATAGTGAGCTTCATTACATAGTAGTCTGAAACTACTATCTATATCATTGCCAGCAGCCCTTCGAGTCTTATATCTTGGTTGATAGTTCTTCGGACAAAAAAAATCTTTAGCAACTTCTTTGCCATATACTCAAAGCTATTTCAATCAACATTATATTTAGGAGAACAACTGGATATCACAACTGGAATTGTAGATATAAACAAAACTGGTTATACTAGGATTCAAACAACGGAGCACATAATTTTACCACCAATAGGGTCTATTATACGCAAAATGCCACTTCAGCTCTAGCTTTAGCATGGTAACAAGCAGCAAAATACATATCAAAGTTTAACTATCAGATATAAAGCGGTAAGATATTCATACTGTGCTCGTTTCTTTCAGCTTATCCAGAGATTTCTCTATAATACTATCTTTCTTCTCGACCTGCACCAACTTAGTGGCGTTATCATCATTACCAGAAGAGGACGAATCACCTTTCACCTGACTTTCTTCCTGCATAAGCATAATACAATCTTATAGGAAGTGAAAAGAGAGGGGAAAAGAAGAAAAAGAAAAAAAGTATTAACCTAATTCCTTGCAATGGGCAATAAAAATTTTAAACTATAAACATCCAAAGATAAAATAAAGTATGCGCGGCTGAAATACTTCGGAATAATTAACTTAATAGATCCCCTCTGGCCCCTGCTGTACAAAATTTTCTGGAACTAGGCCAGTCAGACAAGAAAGAAGATGCAGACAAATAGAATATTAGGGGATCAACAATCCATATCCATATCCATATCTAAACTAAAGTAAAAAAGCTGTTTTTCATTCTAATTTTTAATATTTCCATGAGTCAAATTGTACTAGAAAAAGATTGAAAGATACAACAATCCCAATTCGATTGTAGGGTTAACAATGACATAAGAGATTGTGGATGTAACATTTTTGCTGAGTCCTACATACTGACTTCAGGCTATAAAGCACATAATGAACAAGTATAAGTGGTTCATAAAACAATTTCAATCAGACAACTTGATAGTTCGAAGTAAGAAAATATTCTCGATTCTTGCTAAGTACTTCCATAATCAAATTGTACTATAAAGGATTGAAAATTCGGAGGAGATTAAAAGCCCGCTTGGGGGTAGGATTGACAAATAGGTAAGATATTGACTTTGAGTTCAATTTAAATGACAAAATGATCAGATGACGTAGCCACCAGAACTTTATTTTCCAGTTTCAATAATTTTTTTTCTTCCCTTTATCCTTTGGCTAAATTACATCAGACAAACTAACAATTATTGTGAACTCATATTCCAGGTTCATTGTGTCTAGATTAAAATCTGCATCAATAACCTCCAGATACCAAAAAAGCTCTGGTAACAAGTCGGCAACCTCCTTAAGCTCATGTAATTATTAATCCGGTTTATTACCGGAGAAAGAAGGACGGAGGTGCACGTGAAGTGACTGGTGGAGAAGTTCAAAGATTATGTAGTTAATTTTAGTCTAAGCAGTTAAGTTATTATTGGTTTATCGCATAGGCTAGTAGAATTGGACGCTTATGATGGGCGAAAGAGTAGAAGTATTTATTTGGTTTATTGTCATAGCTAGGGATTGTATCTGATCAAACCTCTTAAAGTAAGAACCGCCGGCTGTCTTCCTTTAATTTCTTTTTTGTTGAGCTAAATTGCTAATCATTCTCTCCTATATTGATCGAGATTGATACCCTTGTCTCTACCTGACTCCAGCTGCTTGAGTAAGAAAGAAAAAGCTAATCTCTGCTGGAAGGAGGAATTATAAACGACCTTTACGTCCACGAAAACGTTTTCTTTTTTTATACATAAACGTCTTTAACCAATGTAAGACTTTGGACATCTCTATGAATTCGGTTGGAGGATGTCAAGAATAATGTGGATGGAGCCAAGTGCATGACACTCAACGGTCAATATACCAAGTGTCAAGCACAAGCAGTTAGCAAGCTTAAGCTTATGAGAGTATTAACTATTGGCCATAGCCGCAAGCTCCACCTTCAAAAAATACAGATCATAAAACCATTGCATCCATCACGATAGCAAGTCAAAATGATATACACGACAGAAGTATCCTTCAGTTGAGAGGTGAGAACTCTCTGCTTACCTTGCAACCTAAAGATTGCTGGTGGAAATTGAGTAGACAAGACAATGGAGCAGATGGTGTAATTAATAGGTTGAGGGGCAAAATATAACACGAGTAGAATAATCTTATACAGTTTGGTGCAAATGGACATAGTTTATAAGATATACTTGGTGCGACATTGACAATCCCAACATTAAATTAAGATTGTATGCATAAGTAGTTTGGTAGCAATAAATTCAATTATGTTGGAAATGAACTCCTAAGCATGAGAGCATCTGAATATTATTATGTGTGTAATACTGCTCCCAGAAGTGGAGTTATAAGTAGCATTATGAACTCTCATCTGAGGTCAGACTTTCAGAATTTTTATTTATTCTTTTCCCTAACAAGTTGACAAAAGCAGAATCATAACTTATCCTACAGCATCCGTGATATATCCACGCAGGCAAAGTCAGGCACATAACTGTTCTTAAAAAACATACCGCTTCAATTCAAAAGGCACTATCTCTGAAAGTTCTCGGTAGCATTAAAGAAAGGTGGATAATGAAACAACAAAACAGAGTTAAAAAGAGACCTATATTTCTAGACATACCAAAAGGCTAATAATGCTCAGAAAGAAAAATATTTACCTCTGCATAATCAAAGCGGTTGGTACTTTTTTGAACTCGTTTCTCAAGTTCCATCAGTTCACTCCTTAAATTTTCAAATCGCTGAATTTCATTTGATTCTGAATCAGCTATTTCTTCACGTGCAGTTTCTTGTGCAGGAAACATATCATTCTGCCAAAAGTGGAAATATATAAGCTACAGAGTTATTAAACTTATAAGTTCTTAACAATCTTAATTAGCAAATAACAATGCAGGATGCCAAAAAAGGTCACAAAAAAGAAAGGTGTTAACAGTAACTAAGGCTACATGTGCAGGCCATTTTTTGCCAGTCCCAGTAGCATATAAAATGAGACACAATTAGTTTCACCGTCCTCTTCCATGTGGAGTAGTAAACAACTAAATATGAAATTAGGAGAGTGTGGATTTATATGTAATCAGATGAAGTTTCAGGCCACTAAAGGCAAAAGATGACTACAACCATCGGGAAAAAAAGAAGTCTTTATGGCAGAAGCCAAAACGGTAAGTCAAGTCTTAAGAGATACCAAATTACTAAAGTATAAGTATTTTTATTTTTATTTTCAGAATAAATTATCCAAGGAATGTCAATTGTCAAGGAGTTTAGGCATCTCTTCCAGGAACTTGCCCCTATTGCCTACTAACAGAGACATCTGGTAGATAATTTGTTAGTTATTGCACCCAGCACTGTAAAAACTGAAAAATAAAATGGTTCAACAGACAAAACAAAAGGCCACAAATAACCAAGTAAATTAACAAGCAACCGACAAGTTCTTTTTATCAATAGGGCATACACTGTCACTGGCAGTTGAAGATCTCAGGCCAGAGGATTTCTTAGGGCGGCCTATTAAGGAACCCCATAATCCACCAGAACTGCTAACCCAAGTGGGGGCCAAGGAAAAGGAACCCCAAAAAAATAAAAATAAAATAGATCAGCAACAAATTTTAGATCAGTAAATGAAAATTGAGGATTGAATATAAAATATGAGGTGCAATGTCATCTAAAATTTATGTACCCGCTACGATTATCTATCTTCTTAACAGAACTTTCACCAACTACTCCTCTGGTATAATGTGGCTGCTCACGAACTGGAGTTCTAGAACCACCGACATCTCCCTTTAGATTAGACAGAACCCAAGGAAATCATTTCGGCGCCTGATATTGTTGAGTAAAGCAAATAGAGTATGGCATCACATAATTCACATGTTTGCCCCACTAGTTTGTTAAACAAAAATGAGCCAGCATATCAACATAGTTTGCAATGATATTTTGAAAGAAAAAATAACAGAAAAGCAGTGATCTTTTTCATTTGGATCATTTAAGAAGATAAATATATATATAAAAAATCAGTTAAGAGAATTGTAGCTTTAACAAGAGGCCAAAAATAGGAAGACTTATTAAATTTCAAAAGCTTGTAACCAGACAAGAAAGAAAGTGATGTTACAAGAAAGAAGATAAGAAGTCCTTAAAAACTCATGAATAAAGACATAAAAATTCATTCTCTACAAAAGTTCTATAATTAGACCCTGAATAGACGTAATATCTCGCACTCAATAGGGGAAGCTTGTTATTCTCTGCGAAATGGAACTATGGGTCAAATAATGGTCCCTAAAGATCATGTGTGAGCAAGTCAAAGATTAAGAACAATAAACAACCATATGAAAAAGCTCGTGTGTAATACTCATTGATGTGAACCTTTTCAGATCTCAAACATTTTTAGGCACAGAAAGAAAGTATATGTACCCAAAATCCATGTTAGTATGCAAAATCAACAATGAAACAAAAAAGAGGCATGATTTGGTGAAAATAAAATAGAATACTCTGCACTCACAGAGGAAGAGGATGACAATTAAGACTCTGTACTCACTGACAAAAAATAGAATGCATCTATATGATAAACGTTCCACATGTTGAAGGGAATTTACAGCTGCAAATATAATCAAATATTAAAGGTGATTCCATGGTTCAGAAGAGTTTCAGCATACCTGCTGAATACAAGCAGCCTTAGCTCCGAAAGAAGCCTCAAGAAATTCAGCCTCTTTCTTCAGTTTCCGTATCCTTTCAAGATCTGAACAGGCAGCTTTCAAATGCTCCTTACCAGAACTAGATCTTGAAACATGCAACTCCTGAAGCAATTCTTCAAGCCGTAAAAGGGCTTCTTCAACACTCTCCAACTCCTAACAGAACAAACACATTCAGCACATTATAGACATAATCTTTCTTGCACAAGATATTTTAAGGACTCATCAATTTTCTGATCAATAAGCTGCGCATGTCCATTAAGTAATATTGCAATAAGTACCTTGCAGACTTTGAACCTTTGCATTACATTCAGATTACGCAAGCACCAACAAGTATGAAAAAATTGGAGGTAAAGAGGACTCGAAGAAAAAAAAAACAACTCAACTTTGCAATTGATGAACAAAATTTAGCACAATACTATCAAATAGAACTTCACATTCAGCAAGATACTTAAGTAACACTACACAGAGATGATGCTCTTTCACTAACATCATGTGCTAGCCAAAGAACATTCAAAGAGGAGTCTGTTATCTAAATTATTTTCATCTTCCAACAAAGTAAAATCTGAAAGTTACATCGCCAATGATTACAATAAAGTTGCTCATAAATTAGAAACAACTATTTCAATTTGGTATAGAAACTAAATACCTTATCAAATGATTGCGACACTTTATCAACTGGTGAATGATCCCTGTCATCAAATTTGATTATCAACTCAATTGTTCGCATTGAGAGTTTTAAATTTACAATCTTGAAATTCATACAAATGACATCTTATGAGGAGAATAACAAGCTGATGATAAATAATAACAAGGTGTATACTCATGTTTCGTCATTCCACGATGACACTAGAGAAAGTTATACATGGTCAACATGTTCTTATGCATAAAGAAAACAACATTCCTCAACTTTTACGCTTCTTTCATAGACAAAAATATATATATATATATAAAATAGGAATCCAGTCGATCAATAGTTGATTAAGAAAATTTTATTGCCTACACAGACCAAAATACTAACAAAAACAATAAAGTAAATTACATAAGGCAGATGCTGGCTGAGCATCAGTGAAGACAATATCAAGTGAACACTGTAGACAATGATTCCAGGGATGAAGAAATTATAATTCAGTCTCTTTCTTTTCTCTCTTTTTTTCAGATGCAGAAGAGAACATTGTGGATCGCACCCCGGTCACTCACCGTTATAAATGAGAGGAATATCACTAAGCTACAAAGCTTGTGCTAGGATGAAGAAAAATTGACTGTTGGCTCAAACAAGTACTTTTGATAATCATATATTCTGGCTCAGCCAGGTTAACAATCCGGGCCAAACATAGCTCAGCCAGGTGCATCAGGTTTTATTCATGAGATACATAACACAGCAGCAAAGGAATATATATCAAGGAACTGGGGGTTTTACACATGATTTTATATATCTCTAATCCAAAAGCTTTTACTCCCAATTTTTTGATTAAAGACTGATAGGAAACAACATTTTGAAATCAAACTATAACTACCAAAATACTAGGTCAAACATTCACAGACTAGTAAATAAGAGAGCCAACAAACTTTCAAAAACAAAAGGGATCATGCATAAAAATCACCATTTTCCGTCTGACTGTGTTGAACCCCAGAAAAAGGAAAGATAAAATAACCATTAGGCAAATCCTGTGAAAGATATCATGTCAAAGGCATCCATATAAGTACATCTACTTGGATTGTTGTGCCAAAGCATCATTTACTCTAATCTTAAACAAGTGTCATTGACTAAACTTGCAAAACTGTTACTTTTTATTCATGCAAATCGATGCTTGAAGGATGTGCATGGGAACAATCCACAAGAAAAATAAAGCAACAAAACTTCTCCCTTTTCTATTGCACAAGCATACACACATATAAACAAATGGAATGCCGGAGGACCGCATGAGGTTCCTTCCTTCAGCTTACCTTTGTATTCCTAGCTCTTCCATGCATGTTTTCAATTTTTCATGACTGTAACAAGTGAAGGAAACAACTGCACTGTTAATTTACTGGTTTGAAATTAAAATGTTAACTGTTGGCAAATTCAGCATAATGCATTTCGAAGTTCTAAAAGTAGGATACCCTTTAGAAAGAAATTTAGCTGCCTTCACATTAGACGGATTCTCCAGCCATGTACTATACTTTATAAAGCTCTCTATCCAGTACGAACACACATCTAATGCCAGGGGAATAGCTTCAGCATTGGGGGTGGCTTCTGTGTGCTTGTGTCCGAATGTGCGTTTGGAGTTACTGTTGTAGCCTGGATAAAAAGGAAGCCAATCCAGCTCTTCACACACAACCTGTTACATAAAAAAAATTAGCTTCTTCAAAAACATAAAATCTTCTTAACATCAATCTATTCTTCAGGCTAACCTCCACATACAGTTGGTAAGAACTTATTGCTGAAAGCTGAGGATAATATAGCACGCTGCCCCCAATTAGGTACCTGCTTCGAGAAGATAATGAGGCAATGAAAAAAGTCAAAAGTGACAAGAAATAGGGAAATGCATCTAATATAGAGTTGCACCTTATTAATCCTTGAAGCGGTGCATCCATGGTTTCAAAACCATTACTGAAAAGAAATGATTGTGTACTTCTCCCAAGAGCAATGAAAAACCCAAATATGGCCAAATCCCTCTCCAAAACCTCCAGTACAATAGAAGGACAAGGGAAAAAATTAATACTTGAACAACAAAGGCGAGAATGAGATCCAATACCTTCGATCTTTTGCATAAAACGTAGAAAGTGAAAAGGCATATAGGTCCTTCAAAATGTCAGAATTATGATCTCTAAACTACAGAGTAAGTTGCCATAAATAATACATTCATATTATGATACTTGAGCTTTTTTTCAGCCTTATAAACACACTTCAATAATTTTCAATATTATTGATCCCAAAAATGCAAATAATTAAAAGATGCTGGCACCTAATACTTGAAATTAATTATTCATTTACTTATTTATTACATGCATCACCAGTCATGAGATGAGCAAAAGTTTTTCTTTTTGAGCAAAAAGTTGAAAACTAACAATAACAATAGCCTTCTTCGCTTTTTATTATTTACATGTCACATATATTTATTAGATAGAAATCAGTCATATAATGAGTGATCGGAACACAACATAACTATTAACAAAAAAAAAAAATCCTTGTTGACCTCAATACTTTCACAGGTTGTGAGTCTTGACCATATTTTCTCCCGATCAATGGCTCGCTGCAGCTGTCTTTGTATTAGACCCACCCAAAACATAATCTCATCAGCACTCAATTCATTTTTCATCCTACACGCAGCAGCTCGAGGACCAAAATGGACAAGAAATTCCCTACGCAACCCAATTTCCTTGATCGAATGGTAAGCTTGGCGAACAGGAACAAATTCAACTATCATGTCCATTAGTCTACCAGTTATGTCTGGAATAATGGAAAAGAATTGAGCAGAAGAAACTTTTGTGGGCCCAAGTTTCATGATGGCTGCAATGCAACTAAGAGCTAGCATGAGAAGAGATATGTCGCTTGAATTGCCTAAAACTGTGGTCATGCCTTTTCTGAACCTGTAAAATGTAAAAAAAATAGTGGAAAATAGATTCATCTTGCAGATAAATATCATTGGCATGTTAATATCACCATATGGTACAGCACAAGAGAAACAAGGTAATTACGTACACTGCAGTGGCTGGGGCACAGCGTTGCTCTTTTTCAAAATAATTCACGAAGCTGGACACTGCAGCTGGGATTTGCTCGGACCAAAACCAGTCATAAGCTCCAGGCTGTTTGGCCAACAACTTATCTCTAATAACATTCTCTAATGGAGAAGATTGCTTTGACAGGCTGCACCAATGCAATAATATATAATTGTTATAATAGGAGTTCCATATATACCAGAACAGCTGCAATCGGTTACTCACAACAACACATCAACATGACAACCCCAAGGAGAACTGGAAGTATCAAGACAGACCACATATGAGAAGCTTGAATCATGAAAAGACAACCGGACTATCAAACGTAGACAACATGACCAACCCATGATAAACAATATGAAAGAACAAACCACTGGGTAAAATTTAAAAAAACATAAATTGCAAACAAAAACAAGGACCTTCATACTATTCCTAGATTCAAATCAAACAATTGTTATGTACATTTAGAAGCTACATAACCGAAATGGATATCCACCTCCTCTGCACAAATACATTGATATCTCTGTCTCTTCCATCTCCTCGAGATGAAATTTCACTTGCTGCTTGCAGAAGAGAGAATACAGATGCCTGAAAAATCACAAACCATTACACAAGTTAGAAGATAATTAGAAACAAACAAACTTAATCCATATCGCACAATCAAGACTAATAGTGCCATTGCAATTATTTGTCCATTTTCCCATTATTAATACATCTTGACATGGAGAACTACGTAAACCAATTTGAAATGTTAGAACGGATTTTAATGGTGACATCATGAGTAGCCCACCCCCAAGTTACTTACCAAAAAGAAAGTTGTAAGTGATTCGATCTTTGCTTTATTTTTTTATTCAATGGGCATATGTAAAGAAATGCACACTGAATAAGTTTACCAACTATCTTCTACTATTAGATTATAATGCTAACCTGATAAGCAAGTTCTTTAGCCCAGACATTTTTGTCCACTCCAAGCCAGGCAGTAGAGAACCAGGATATCTTCGACAAAGAGCTTTGTTCTTTAATTGCCAACTCAAACACCCTTGCAGTATCATGCAATAATTGTACCAAACCAGAATTGTAGTCTTCATCTTGCAGAGATTGATTCAATTTATACCTTATTTCCTCCATATCATTGTTAGTTCTTGATTGAGAACTTCCATTGACTGTCACACCATCATCAGCAGAGGCCAAAGGCTTGAAACGATCTAGCTTCCTTATTTTGCAAAGGATAATGGATTGTTCTTGTAAATTTGAAAATCTGTAGCTAACACTAAGTTTACCATTTTCCAAATCAGATATTCTTACTCGACCTTTCTTCCTTGTATAGTGATGATTAAGAATCACGTGATCAAGGCCAACTATTTTGCTGCTAAAGAAATAGGCTCTGATTGGTTTAACTGGAGACCATGGAGTTGACGAGCTGCATATAGAAGTAAAAGGATGAGTAACAGTCACAACTACACAAAACGCTTTACCAGTAATGATTCTATAGCAAGTGAATATGTCCCCCAATTTATCAATAACAACAAAAAAAAATGGCTCCAAAACATATT
Organism: Schizonepeta tenuifolia; assembly: GCA_029490685.1. NCBI lineage: Eukaryota > Viridiplantae > Streptophyta > Magnoliopsida > Lamiales > Lamiaceae > Schizonepeta > Schizonepeta tenuifolia. Next base: position 52,573,377 of record CM055958.1, read on the forward strand.
GTATTACATCATTACTACTCATAAATAACACTGAGTGGCCACCGATTAGAGTAAAAAGTAGGGGAATAGGAACAATAGAGGAAACATTCCGGTTGATGTGCAAGGTGTGTGGGATCCATTATCATTCTCATTGTCAAATAACACCCCCCCCCCCCCCCCAAACAAAAATAAATAAATAAATAAAATAATAATAATAATAATAATAATAATAATAATAATAATAATAATAATAAATAATCCATTGTCATGTAGAATTGAACCAACGCCTCATGAGAACCATTGCATACATTAGGTTCTCTGAGTGGATGCAAGCTGAAAATAACATTGATCTAGTTTCAGCAGATAAACCCCCTTAGAAATGTACTATTATCAAATAGACACAGAGTTGGATATCAAGAGTTTGAGGCATTCCAAAAACATTACACCAAGAAATAAATTTAAACTACTATTTACTGAGTGTTTAGAATTCCCCCACCATCATCATTACAAGTAATATATCATCTGAAACATCATCAGTGTATCTGGAATCATGTTCTCATGTAGACATGCTAGAGGTCACTTTTCATAAGACCAATCAGAGAATAATTGTAACAATTTATCAGTTTCACCCGGGCAGACCCATTTGGCAGAGTACATCTGCCACCTAGATCCACAACAGTTCCTAAACAGTCACCCGATAATCCCAAAATGCACCATTACTTAGGAATTGAACAGCCCAACAATCACAGAACAGAAACTTTATGAGAAACTCAAATAAACTTGAATATGCCTTTTTACCACTTATCAACTATGTAGATTCATGTCATCGTGTTTTCTAGTTATAAATTAGGTAAAAAGGAAGAGCAAATAGAAGCGGTTCGAGGAATTGAAGTATTGCGTCCAATTGCTTTTTAAACGGGATGACCTCATGTTTTCATGAAATTTGGTTTGGATGATTCCGGAGGAGGTTGAGGAACATATAAAACACACAAGTTTTGATATAGTACTATCAGACAGACTGCTTGTCTATTTTCTCTGCCACCAATGACAAAAAATAAATTAACAAAATCCTGCAATCCTTTGCCTTATTAAAACATTTCATCAATTTGTTTCAGCCATCATGGAAGATGACTACATTTGTATCTTCAAAGAGGACAATGACTAGAAAGTATGACAACATATCCGTCTTTTCCTTAGACATAACTGGTGACGTCCATCAAAACAGTATCCTCCAATTTTTATTGATTTTAAAAATATATATATATTTTTGTGTGCATTTGTCTTTACACTATTCTTGAAGACACGGAGCTCTATTTCATAAATGAAAATGGCTTTCCCCCAAGAAAAGAGTAGCAATAAACCAACATTTGTGAGAATATTTATCAGGTAGCTGCAACCAAATCTCTACTGCCAATTCCATATCAATATGGTCTTATTCTTGTTGATTGTCTTCTCAATTTACTTTCTTTGCAAATAAAGAACACAACATCAACAAGTGCATCAATTATTTTACTTAAAACCCTACAATATAAAATCTTGTTTACTGTTGGAAGCAACATCATTTCAGCAGTATCAAACCTACAACAAAAACACCACTTCGAAATTTCCCAAAAGAGCTCAACTAAAACAAAGATAAACTTCAAATTGACAAAGAAGCAGCTGACACTATCAAAAGCTGGATATGCGATACTACCACAGGAAAATCAAAATTGACAGTAAATTACACAGAATTGTAGAAAAAATAACCAAAAATAAGGGGGTGGGGGGGGGGGGGGGGGGAGGGGAGGGGAAACCAAGCAGCAGAGCATAAAAATAATTGTTCATAAAATAAAAACAAAGAAAATACCTAGAAGAGACGAGGCTATGCTGGCGCGCGTGGAAAGACATTAATATTAACAGGATTCAGCAGCAGAAACTCTGAATCGTACTGAAATTTAACGGCTGCGGAAGAACACTAAAATAGTTGGAAATTGGATTAAAACTGTGAATATTGTTTCTATATTATTTTTGGGGTTAGGAAAAATTACGTTGCTGATGATGTGGCCTTCAGCTCTCTATCCGCATACGTGGGGAAGCAATTCATCACATGTAAAGTGGGTCGGGCCGTAACGGATTTGGATTGCTGTCTGGGCCAAACCCATCATCAGTTGGGCCAAATGGAACCGGGCCCGAACCCTTAAACATGGTTTGTTTATATAATATTACTTATCTTTTTTATATATATATTCTTTTGTTCCGCCGCTATTTGAAATGTAAAGATTTGTTTTTTACAAAATAATAATAATAATAATAATAATTTTAATAATAATAATAATAATGTATAAATTGCACTGAAAAATAAATTATACAAGTGCCTGGCTTATAAGATATGTTAAAAAAACTTGACTTGAGCCATTTAATTACAAATTATCAACTTCACTTGTAGGTTATACCTAGAGATGATAATGGGTCGTGTACTCATCCATTAAGCATTTCTCAAATCCAAATCCGTGAAATTTTTTTATACTCAAATCCGTTCCAAATCCGATTAAAAATAGTTTTAAAACCCGTACCCAACTCAAATCCGTTGGATAATACCCGTTTATTACCCACTAAAAAGCCGAATATTAAAAATTAAATATCAAAACACACAATATTATAAATAGAATTAAAACATAAATATCAATAGAAAATTTTACTAAAATTAATCTCAAAAAGCAAAATACTAAGTACTAACAAATTTTTAAAACATAAGCATAAATAGAAAATTCTAAAATAAATATCAAAACAAAGTACTACTTAGTAACAAAATCTACGATAAATCAATCAACATATTCCTCCATCCTATGTAAAGTACTAAAATTTCCAATTGAATGAAATCCTAAAACAACAAAAATGATTAAATAGTCAATATCCCATGCAGTATTTGAATAAATTATTAAAAATAATATTTATATATTAATATTTATAATTCTACTATAAATTATACATATAATATTTATTTTATTTTATACATATAAATGGGTTTGGATAGCGGGTACCCGGAGGTAATTGCCCAAACCCGACCCAAATTCATAGCGGGTTTACATGTTTCTACGCAAACCCGTCCCAAAACCATTTATATTTCCCAAATCCGTCCCATCAAAATTTGAAAGATACGAATACCCTTAAAAACCCGACCCATTGTCATCCTTAGTTACCCTTATCTTGGTTAAAAGGATAGTTGTTTTTTCTCGAGATAAATGACTTGCGCATAAAAATAGAGATATTACATCAATATATGCATATAATCGGGAAAGTACACTATATTTATTTTATCACATAAACCTTGTATTCATTAGAACATACAGTAAAACCTCTATAAATTAATACCCTTTGGACTATAAAAATTTATTAATTTTAAAAAGTATTAATATATCGATAAAATAATATTTTATTAATTACAAGAGTGATTTTTTAAATTCAGAAAATTAATTATATTTAGTATTCTTATGTATTGAAAATAAATGAATTCATATATATTTTATAGAATATATTTATGCATCACCCAATTCGTTGTAACAAATACATATATTCATGTACAAATGGAGAAATTTCAAATGACTTAAGTGAGACAAGCTTTGAAGAAGGTCTGCATAAGCTTGAGAATATGATTAAGGATATTGGTTATCGCAATCAAATGAACGTCAACAACTTGTTGGACTATACGGGTGAAAATAATGAATGTTTACAAGTTCAAAGTTTAGAGGAAATTGTGGCTGACATTATTGGTGATTCTACTAATGATGAAGTTGAAGATGATTCAACATCGTTGGAACCAGTCATGCGAAAAGGAAGCTTTGAATGCGGCAACAACTCTTCACAATATTTTATTGCAGCTAGAGAACTCGGCATCAGAACTTTTGAGTGCAATTAGAAAAATTACAGATGAAATCCAATTAGATTTAATATTTAAGAAATAACAAATAACAATAACAATAGATTCATATTTTAGTAAATTAGCATGATATTAATAATTGTAATATTTAAAAATTATTAATTTATAGTATTAATGGGACTATACATTTATAAATGGATTTTTCAAAAAATTATTATCTTATTATCTTATCGAATTTGACGATTTTTTACAAGGGTTCGAGTCGGGATCGAAAAAATTTATTATATTAGAGAGTTTAATAATTTATAGAGTATTAAATTATAGAGGTTTTATTGTAATAACATTTAGGACAATTTCTTTTTAGGGTGTTTATTATATTTATACCATTTTTTAAACCTCACGGTGACTTATTAGGACTTGAGGGTATTTTGCGGAAGTATGCAGAAGTTTACATATTAAAATAACTGAAAAGGTTGAGATCATAATAACAATAGTACATTTAATAACTGATTATTTTTTTTTAAAAGTATATTTAATAACCGATTTTTTTTTTTTTTTAAATATTATCCGGAAACACGAGAGTTTGCATTTTGGTCGCATATGCTTATTATTTAATAGTATACAAATTGCAGCAAAATAAGAGAACTCCATGGCTGCCTTTGTCTTATTTCTTCTTTGGAGGACTTTGTCTATTTGTAAACCCCCTTGTAAACCTGATTCCGAAAATATGGATGTACAAATAAACCACTTGTATTTAATCGTATAATGCATACAACCGTTAGGTCCGTTGCTCTAGAATGTGTAAGCTTTTTTTTTTTTTTTTTTTTTTTTGCCACGGAGAAGGGAGAGCAAAGGGGTTCGCTGTTTAGAGATTGAAGCCGCACAGTTTGGGTATATAGTGATCATTTGTCCTTGAGGACGAATGTGTAAGCTTAATAAAAACTTCATTTTGGCTCTAGAGTTAAGCTAGTTTTTTAATTGAATTTTTTTAATGAATTATAGGGAGCGATTCTAATGAAAAAAACCTTAAACTAAGAAATAAGAATGATCCTACACCATAAATTAGGTCCAAATGTGTAGCCAGATTTAATCCATGACTAAAAAAAGAAATAAGAGGACAAGTCAGTGTTTTAACTTGCAAGGGCAAAAAAGTAAAAAAGTATATATGTTTATCACACAGTGAGATTTGCAATCCCAGAACGTGGACGATTCTGGATTGAGTTTTCTCAGCCAAAAATCACAAACTATCTTCCAAAATTGCAAGTTTCGTTCGATTGAAATCATAAAAAAGTGAAATAGAATGGAAATCCAGTTCTTTGAGCATTAGATTAAGCTACGGTTTGGAATTTTTGTGTTCAATGACAATAAGATTGAGCAGATAGAAGGAAGATTAATAATTAATCTGACTTCGCCATTGGAGGTACTCTGTGATTGGCACAAGCTATGGCGGATTCGTAGGGCATCGTATGGCGGCGATATGGCCGGAGTGGGTGTAGAAGATGGTAGTCGCGAGCTCCGCCGTGAACAACGCTGTCGAAAAACCATGTAGAGCTGATGAAGAACTGAAAATAGAGAGAATTGAGGATTTGTTGATGCCCAACGCCGCCACGCAGACTCAAAAGTTGTTTTATTTGCCTATTCTCAGCTACTGTATATGCCAGATATCATCCTCAATGATTTCATTTGACGTGAGTAATTTCTTAATGAATTCTTTTTTTCTGAAACTTAATTTGAAATTAAAATGCTCTGGAAAGCGAGATTAATTCGAGAATCAACTTGAATAGAAGAATCAGATGATCAAATAAAGATTGAACCTATATATATTCAATATTCTTATATTTGTATACAATCTTATGTTTATTGAATAAATATATATTCTGTATTGACAATATAATTAATAAAAAAAATTACAAAACTATTAATGGCACAAATTAATTCATTTCCTTATACAAAAAAAAAAACTTTCCCAACTCGCGCCCACAATAAAAAAAAACAAACCAAAACAAAAAATATATAAATTCCTAACGAAAAACAAAACAAAGAAAGGAAAAAATAAATTAAATGATTAGTTCCAAGCTTGGACGACAGGAATTTATTTAATATTTAGATATACCAAAAAAACTAATATCATAAATATTTGTCTGGAGGTTTTACATTTTATTCTATTACTACAATTATAAGAAAGGCTTTTTCGTACAAAAACAGGAGAAAATAAATTGAATGATTAGTTCCAAGCTTGAACGACAGGAATTTATTTAATATTTAGATATACCAAAAAAACTAATTTCATAAATATTTGTCTGGAGGTTTTACATTTTATTCTATTACTACAATTATAAGAAAGTTTTTTTCGTACAAAAACAAATTTTACCAATTTTGTTCATTTTTACTACTTAATTTAGAAATGATAATGTAATATTTATATTATATTCATGGAAAGTAAAATAATTTACAGAGTTTTTTAATAATATACCATTAGAATTCGTAATTATAAATAAAATATAAACTACACATAATAAAAATTAGAGAATATCATGTTATGTAGTCATAATGAACATTAAAGTATAAATTTTGGCTCACCATCTTCATGACCATTTCTTTGAACTTAGGACCTAAATACTCTTTCCCTCTTTTATCTAGATCCATCACACCTTGATCCGTTTTATTGACACTTATTTCCTTTCCAAATTTTTTTCTTTCTTTTTCTGTTTTTTTTTTTTTAATTTTTCAGTTTTTTTTCCAGTTTTTTTTTTCTATTTTCTTTTTTTTGTCAAGTTTCTTTTCTTTTTTTTCTATTTTTTTTTCTATTTTTTTTTTCCAGATTTTTTTCTTTACTTTTTTCTGTTTTATTATTTTCAAGATTGTTTTTAATTTTCAAATTTTTGTTTGCCTCTTCGTTTTTTGTTTGCCGCTTCTTCTTTGGTCAAGATTCGAGCGAGGAGAGTCGAAAGCTTTGGAGCGAGCCGAAAAAATCTAAATTGTTGCCCGAAAATTATCCTTATAATAATAATCGGAGCAAAGGCGGAGCCGCAAAATCGGAACAATATAACTTGAAATAATTGGAATATTCGTCCCAATAGTCAATGCCATAACTTGGAACATCTAAAACTAATTCGACAATTCGTCCTAATTGTACCAAGTCTAGGACAATTGACACTAATAACACTAAATTGTATCAGATGTACCAAATGCCTGATACCCGACCCGAATCAACCCACGCCCACCCACGTTAGACCCGACCCGCTCTGCGTTTCATTAAGGGTATATTTATCCTAAATAAAAAAAATGACTAAAATTTATATTTTTGAAAAATATGGCCCAAAATTTATATTTTAATGGTTATTATAACTATTTCAAAATTTATCTCTAAAAATTATTTGGTACAGTAATATTACATGTGTCGTCGGTTCCTTTAATACATTCAGTAACGGATTTAAAATTTTCCTGATGTTATAAAGTCATAAACAACCTATGCAGGCAATTTTCCTAATCGATGAATTTTCCCAAAAAAAAAAAGAAAGAAAAAACAAACAAAAGAAGCACGTAAATTACGTGGCCTGTGCTAGCTAATTATTTCGAATGAAAAAGGGGGAAATAATACCTATATAGGCCAGAAAAGGTGAAACAAAACATGAGCCTTACCCGGGCCAAAGGTCACGGGTTCGAGTCCTCCGTCAGGCGGTATTTAAATTTCCTTGCAATGTTGTTCAAAAAAAAAAAAAAAAAAAAAACATGAGCCTTACATTATCAGTTCTATTTCCTTTCAGAAAAGGAATTATCAGTTCTTCTTTTGTTCATCAACTTGTCTTCAATCTTTATCGTGTCAGTTATTGCTAGATGTTGGATTTAGGGGTGAACAAACGGGTACTTATAGATATTCATATTTGTATTTTTTTTGTACCCGTACTTAAATAATCGAAGAATGCATATTCATATTCACATTGTGGCTGGTCACAATGTGTCCTAATATCATTACTCTTTAGGTAAATGGGTATCAATATCGGATCAGGTATAGGGCACCCGCTTTACCCATTTTCTTTTCTTTTTAAAGAAAAAAGAGATAAAAAAAGGGGAAATTTAAAATACACCATCCCAAACATATAAAATGAAAAATACGCCACTCTAATAAATAAAATAAATTTTACCCCACTTTCACTTTTGGGCCTACTAAATGTTATTTCTCAAACCACACGCTGACATGTTTTTTTTGGTTTCCCCTCCCCCCCCCCCCACCCCACCCCATGCTGACATTGGCAGTTATGTGTATTTTTTTTGCTTTTAGCCAAGCTTTTGACCGGCCCAAAGTTTGAGGGTAGGGGTTAATTCAAACTTACCCCCACCCCCATGTTGTAGAAATCGAAATAATTTATCCCCCCCTCCCATATTTCGCTGTCATCCCCCCTCGCCCACCCCCTCTTCTCCCTTATCTCGCTGCACACTCTTCTCAATCCCGCCCATATCTCTATCGTTTTCACTTATCCCTCTCATCAGCAGCAAATATGGCTAATTACGGAGAGGTTAGTATTATATTTTGTAATGTTATTAATTTTATTTAGTAAGTATTTTTGTGTATTTGTAGGAATTACATACGCTGAATATATATATACTTTTTCGAATTGTAATGTAGGATTTCGTCCCTTAGTTATTTATTTAATTGAATTGTTATTTCTGCAAATTCCGCTCGGAAAATCCTAATACCCTATAAATCCCGCTCGAGTGGGATATGCCGTACACGAGCGGGAAATTGTTTTTTGTCCCTATAAATGAATAATAACAGTTTACAACCTGCCCTAGATGTAAAATTCGCTTAATTGGTGATGTTTGGATTTTATGGTGATTAATGGATACTAATAACTTGAAATACGGTAATGTTGAATTTTTTGAATACGAAATGTGGTTCTAATTTTTAATTAATTCATACATGTTAATTATTAAATATTCCGCTCGGTAAACTGCTCATCGACCAAATCCCGCTCGAGCGGGATATAACTCTGCCGAGCGAGATTTAGTTTATCTAAGTAATTCGAATTTTTTCTGTTTTGGGGAATATTTCCCGCTCGAGTTGGTGACTTGTGGCTTGATATCCTGCTCGAGTGGGATATTGATATTACGAGCGGGATTTGTTTTATTTACGTGTTAAATACTGTGTATAGTTTGATTTTATTATTTGCATTTTAATTTAAATATTTATTCGTACAGATAATTTTCAAGAGGCCCGAGACTATTGACCGGAAGTCCACGGTTAGCACACAACATTTTAGAAGACGTTCAGTCTACATTGATGGCGATTGGGGGACAGGATCTCCTGGAGAGGTGGCTTGAAGGTTGTTTTGGCCACTTTACTTACTGGCAGCACGGGCAGAAGTGCGGTATGGATGTGCATCACGTATTATTTTGGCAGATTTCGGTTCAATGGGGCCAACCACACGACATGTGGTTTCATATCAACGGGACGAACCTTCGTTTTTCTTCTGCGGAGTATGCCCTTGTTACCAGATTGTCATTTGACTCGTCTGATTTCTGACCTTCAGACGATCACGACTTACGGGGTGTGCAAGTGTATCGGCGGTTTGTCAACGGCGTGCCGATTAGTGTGGAGGACCTCCTCGATCGGTTTTGTTTGAGGCACGTGACAGATCAGAGTGGACAACTGTACCTGCAGGTCGCACACGTGTTAGTTCTGTATATGTTGTTGTTTGGTCTTGAACACAAGAAGTTTGTTGCGGATTGGGTGTGGAAGCTGGTGGACGATCTGGACGCATTTTCTCGGTTTTCTTGGGGCGCATACACGTATTTGCATTTGAAGCACTATGTGGACAATATGCAGCAGACGAAAAAGTACCACTTCTACGTGGACAATATGCAGCAGCCGTCGTGCCCACTCCAACCGCCCATTCCAATTTTCTGCTGCATTTGATGTCAGCTGACTGTAACGCGGAAAAGGACAGTGAACTCGAGACCACTTCTCGAGTCCGACACTTATCAATTTTTGGTAAGCAGCTTCGCTCTCTTGGCGGATGATGTCCATTGCTTTATCAAAAATTGCTCGGCGATATGCAAATGCAGTTTTTTTAAACAATTCCGTAACTGTTTTTCCATAACGATTAATCTTTTGCAGCAAGTGATAGTAGCATAATCTATGAACTGCATTCGAAAAAACCTCCTTCATAGCGTTATCTATAGAGGGATGAGCATCAAATACAATTAATGTATCATTCAATTCTCCATACGCAATTCTAAATCGGCTGAGGAACCACTTCCAAGAGATATCATTCTCAATAAGGCCAACGCCAATCGCTAGAGGAAAGGTATGCTCGTTGGCATCCTTAGTGACAGCGACAAACAAGATACCTCTATTCTTGTCCTTCAGATGAGTGCCATCAATTGCAATCACAGGCCTCATATTCATTAGATAAGCAAGCCTACATGCACCGAAAGCTACAAATAAGTGTTCGAACTTCCCATCAATACCAACTTGCAAATCAGTAATTGTAACTGGATTCCATTGCCTTAGCATGTGAAGATAGCCTGGCAACATCCGGAAGGAATTAACATATCCCCCGTAAATGCTTTCTATCGCTGCATGTCGTGCTCGCAGGGCCAAATCATAACAAATGGTGAACCCAAATTCGCTTTGCACCTCTTCCATAATGGCCTTTGGCTCTATTATTTTACACTCCCTTCATATTTTCCGAGCAACGTAGGCTGCAATGACATTAATACGAACTTTTCTACGACCAACACGTCCTAGCTGGCGTGTGCATGCGTGATCGCCCGTAAACTTGTTAATTCTCCAAGCTTGTGATCTTTTACTTGATCTTGCCTTCAGCTCGAACGAACAAGATTCCATACGCCTGCATATCCATCTGAGACGTAGGCTATCAGAGCCATCAACTTTGTATTCTGCTCTAATCTCCATGTGCCACAAGCCTGCTGCTACATTTAGAGCTGCTTTACTTTCAAAAACAGAACCAACAGATAAATCACCATCTTCTAGCGGGTCTTTTTCATGTACAATGATAGAATTCGTGGAATTCACGGGAATCACTGGAATTAACCAACTGCCTACATCAGCGGCTTCGTCATCTTCTTCACCGCGAATCCATGCTTCACGCTCCAAAATAGATGATTCTATCATGGTGTCTTCTGCCATCTCTTTCAATGCATCACTGTCGATTTCCAGCTCATAATCTTCATCCTGAGGACCAACTGCCTCTTGATCTTCGTCATCACCATCTGCCTCTTCAACATCGTCAGCATGGTCAGCACCATCTGCATCTTCATCATCGCCATAACCCTCTGCTGTTTCTGGAACTTGAGTCGACGTGGATCCGAAATAATGTGTGGATGTCGATGCATAATTACCCCTAGCGGAGTATGCATCAGCACTAAAAGTGGAGGAAAACATCTGTGTTTGGATACGATCCATTTCTTCATAATAATCAGCATCAAACTCAGGCACGTATACGTTCGTGTATTGGTGAGTCACGTACACAGTTGCTTCTGACTGCGTCGCGCACAAATGATAAAATTCAGCGTCGGTGCTTAATGGGCACTTTACAGTACGTCCCCTCTCATTCTTCGACAGATAATGCAACTCGTACTGTATGCTGAAGGAGTTTGTACTCAATTGACAATCGATGTTGTACCTCAGACATGAGAGACAGTGATCGACATCTACGAATTGATATCCGCCCTAGTACGTACAACCAGACCATGTTCCTCCGTATTTGATAATAAAATAGTGATTCATCTACACAGAAGTACAAACACGTAACAATTAATAAAAATAACACAAAAATATAAAATCCCGCTCGCCAACCACATTAATTTCCCGCTCGAGCGGGATCTAAATTCAAGAGCGAGAAGTATTAATTTCAAGCGGGAAGTACTAATTTCGAGCGGGAAATGATATATGCAAATTCTAGATTTTTTTTGAGTCCTAATATACAAAATCCCTCTCGGCAGACCTAAATTCCGTTCGAGCGGGATTAAGATTCACGAGTGGAAAATTCAATTTCAAGCGGGAAATGATAAAATCCACTTGCTATGTAATCTATACGGCATTCATATAAATTTCAATGTTTTTAATATTAAAGAGTCTGATTTTCTAATTTATCAAGTACAATAAAAATTAAGTGGACACTAGAGGAAAATTACAAGACAGGAAAAATACCTCAAATGATGAATTTGAAAGGATGTTATTTGAAAGATTGTTGCACACTATCGAACGTGATGAATTTCAAAGGATGTTATTGTGGGTGTGTAAAAGAGGCGTGTGAATGGTAAAATATATAGAGTTGTGAATGCTATACAGATTTTTTTCCGCATTTCACGTAAAAATGTACTGGCTCATGTCTGCACAAGCAAATAAATTCATGCTAGGCACCAATCAGCCATCATTCTGTACATTGACCAACTTTTCTGCCATTTCTCGCTCGGACAGAACAAAATCCCGCTCGACACGTGTCAAATCCCGCTCGAGCGGGATTTGACACGTGTCGAGCGGGATTTTGTTCGGTCCGAACGAGAACTTTATTTATGTTCGTTTAATGCCTAATCATAATTTTTCGACTGAATTAAGTACCTACTTAATCACGATATGTTTCAGATTAAATAATTAAATTAAATAATTATTGGCTAATGATTGTCAAATAATCACATAATTATCACTAAATCATTGGAATGTCATATACTTTATATCACATCTCTTACACATGTGTAAGAGATGTGATATAAAGTGTTTGATAAGATGGCATTTTATATTTGAAATATGCAATATGGTGTAAAATTCATTGTTTTTGTTAAGGTGGTGTATTTTTCATTTTGACATTGGCAAAAGGTGTATTTTTATGGATTGTCACAAAAAAAATAACTTTATAATTTGGTGTTTTTCCACCTGCTCAGTTTTTCGATAATTCTCAGTGACACAATAACCAACTATGCAACAACTAGACAACAACAAATCAATACTAAATGTAGTTTAAACATTTAAGTTCAACGCATTCAAAATAATTAAACATCAAAGCAAAGTCCAACAAACAAAATATTCAAAAATAATTAACAAACAAACAAAGTATTGGATTAAGTTATGAAGGTCCACGTCACAATGTGCATGTCAGCAAAGTTAGTTTCAGATTTAGTTAGCAAGTTGTTAGTTAGTTAAGCTTCGGTTTAGCATTGCTTAGATTCTCTATATATCTCTCTTTCTGTTGTATCCAGAATTATCTTTGAATCAATGGAAAATGAGTTCTACAATTCTTCTTCTTTCTAGCTTTGGTTTATCTCTTAACATGGTATCCAGAGCCAATCGCAATTTGTGATTTTTCCTTCGCGATCTGCATTTTTCTTTTTTGGCGATTAGATCTGCAATTTTCGTGATCTAGATCGGTTTTCATTTTCATTGATTTATGTTCATTTCTGAGTTTTTTCCTCGATTCGCTTTAATACCTACTGCTACTGCTTCTGCTCCGTCAGTTCTTCCTAATCTTTATCCATTGATTCTTCGCCTGGATCACACCAACTATGCATTTTGGCACATTCAAGTTCTCACCACCATTCGCGCTCATACCTATGATGATTTCATCTCCCCAACTGTTCAGCCGCCGTCTCCATTCCTTCCCCACTACTTCTGCCGCTACAAATCAAACTCTGAATCCTGAGTATTCTCTCTGGATTCGTAAGGATCAATTCCTTATGAGCTGGATGTTGTCTTCCATCGGTGAATCCATGCTCGGCCATGTTGTTTGCTGCACTTCTTCATCTCAGATCTGGAACACTAAACACTCTGGAGCAGTTCCAGTAGCAGTCTCGCACTCGTGTTCTTCAATTGAAGAAAATACTTCACTCTCAGAAGAAGGGAAATTTGTCGGTTGATGACTATTTTCTGAGCATGCGAAGCTATGCTGATCAGCTCAGTGCTATTGGTCATGCCATCACTGATGAAGAGCTTGGAGATTTTATTCACTCTGGTTTCGGTGCAGAATATGAGTCTATTGTGGTCAATCTCCTGCATAGATCCGAAGCTCCAAATCTGCAGGAGATGCAGTATGCTATTCAATCTCATGAAATTCGTCTGCAGACAGATCTCCTACAATCTCTCTGATACAATGGCTCACTTTGTACAAAGAGGTGGTAGAGGCTAAAGAGGTCGTGATGGAGGTCGATCTCCCTCATTCAAGCCTTCTGGAAAATCTTTTGTGGTTTGTCAACTCTGCAGTCGCCTAGGCCATGTTGCTCTGAAATGTTACGAACGCTTTGATATTAGCTTCACAGGTTCTGATTCTTATAATGCAACTCATAGTGCAAATCCTCAGGCCTATCTTTCGGATCTACAAAATGCCAGTGATGTTGAGTATGATGAAGATAAAGGTCTGTGGTATGTTCAAAGTGGTGCCAAAAATCATGTCACCAACAACATGGCAAATCTTCAAGTCTCCACTCCCTACACTGGAACTGAATCTCTCACTGTAGGCAATGGTAAGTCCATACCTATTAACTTTGTTGGCTCTGCAACTATTACTTCTCCATCTTCTTCTAATACTTCACTTCTTCTGAATAATATCTTGTTAGTTCCTCAAATCACAAAGAATCTCATTAGCATCTCCCAATTTACTAAAGATAATAAAGTTTGGTTTTAGTTTCATGAGGATTGTTGTCTTGTGAAGGACAAGAGATCCAACAAGACTCTGCTGAAGGGCAATTTGCACCAGAGACTCTATCAGCTTGATCTCTCTCAGTTTTATGTTCATTCAGTTCGTTCTTCTTCTTCAAAATCTCACAATGGTGCTTGTTTTCTTGTTTCCACTTGTTCTACTACTAAACCTGTGTCTGTGTGTAATCAATCTTGTAATGATTTTGAGGTTATCATTCCATCTAGAAAAAAATCTGTAATAGTGAGGTTTCTACTCTCTGTAACACTTCACCTTCTTGTAATCAAGTTTCCAAGAATTCTACTGAAATAAACACTTGGCATCAGAGATTGGTACATCCTCAATCCTCTGTTCTAGCTCATGTTCTTAAAATGCTGAATGTTTCTGCAAAAGTTTCTACTGTGGATTTCTGTGATGCTTGTAGTCTAGGAAAGTTATATCAAACTCCTCATGTTTCACATCCTTTAAAAACTACAAAGCCATTTCAATTAGTGCACTCTGATCTTTGGGGTCCTGCAC
The DNA here is from genome assembly GCA_029490685.1 of Schizonepeta tenuifolia. Classification (NCBI taxonomy): domain Eukaryota; kingdom Viridiplantae; phylum Streptophyta; class Magnoliopsida; order Lamiales; family Lamiaceae; genus Schizonepeta; species Schizonepeta tenuifolia. The sequence continues at coordinate 52,588,383 of CM055958.1, forward strand.
ATACTGTTATACCCACTGGTCACAAGTATTATATACATTTTGTTGATGACTATAGTTAATTCACTTGGATTTATCCTCTAACTTTAAAGTCTGAAAACTGCTACTATTGTCAAACAATTTTTCCAAATGGTCAAATGTCAATTTTCTTGTGATATTCAATCATTTCAATCTGACTGGGAGGTGAATATCGAGGCTTAGTTCCTTTCTTTCAAGAACTAGGAGTGCATTTTTAACATCCTTGCCCTCATATTCATACTCAAAATGGAAGAGCTGAAAGAAAACATCAACATATAGCTGATGTTGGCCTCACACTTCGTGCTTAGTCTTCCATTCTTCTTCAGTATTGGTGGCATGCTTTTGAGGCAGCCACTTATCTCATAAATCGATTACCTACCTCAAGCTTAAATATGCAATCCCCTTATCAAGTTTTGTACAAATCTTCTCCATTATACTCAAGTCTCAAAGTTTTTGGTTGTGCATGTTTTCCTTTCCTAAAACCATACAATGATCACAAACTTCAATTTAAATCCACAAAATACGTGTTTTTTGGGTACAGTAGTCATCACAAAGGCTACAAATGTTCCAGTCCCACAGGCAGAATCTATATAGCAGATACTTTCAGATTTAATGAGCTTGAATTTTCATATCAAACCTTATTTTCTGCTCAATCTGATTCTCCATCTAATTCTCCTGTTTATATGGACGTTGGTTTTGTTCCATCCGAAGATCAAATTGCAGACCTCTTTACAAAACCTTTAGTTGAAACAAGGTTTTGTTTGTTAAGAAGCAAGTTGAATCTTGCTAATCCGAAAAAAAGGTTAATCTTGTTGGGAGTGTATTGGATTAAGTTATGAAGGTCCACGTCAGCAAAGTTAGTTTCAGATTTAGTTAGCAAGTTGTTAGTTAGTTAAGCTTCGGTTTAGCATAGCTTAGATTCTCTATATATCTCTCTTTCTGTTGTATCCAGAATTATCTTTGAAATGGAAAATGAGTTCTGCAATTCTTCTTCTTTCTAACTTTGGTTTATCTCTTAACACAAAGTATTCCAAAAAATTAAACTTCAAAGCAAAGTCCAAAACAAGAGACAGTAACTAGGTGAAGAAGATTGGATAAAAGTGAAGAAGAGTGAAGAGTGAACAAAAAGAAAGAGTTAACGTTTGACTTTAGGTAAAAAATGAAAAATATTTTATTAATATATATCTATAATCTATATAAAAATTAGTAAATTATAGATAGTAAATGATTTTGTTTCTTTGATCGGGGTGTTGATCGGGTACCCAATACCCTAACGGGTATACCCATAAAGATATTTTTTTGACATACTCATACCCATCAAATACCCGCAAATTACATGTAGTTGATACCCGATGCCCGACTGGATACGGATAAAGTACAAATTACCCGGAAACTCATTTTCCATACTTTCACCTCTAGCTGGACTAATTTAGCTAGCTTTATTCCTTTAAGACCAAAGACTAAGCCGTCATAATCGAATACTGAAAAATATATTTAAATTAATAGTTTTTTATAAAATGATAATTTGTCTAACCTTATTGGTACATGTTGTCCTTAAATTAACATTCGGCAAATTAATAATACCTGTAAAATATAACTCAATTAAATTAATTTATAGATATTCCATTATATTTTGGTTTCGGAACAATTCGTGACCATTAGATAGTATATGCATACCAAATTAAAGCTTTTTATTGATCTACAATAATAATTTTTAAAATTCGTGTGACGGTGGATTTGAACTCAACTAAGCATCTCCATGGTTCCCTCCAGGGCGTGGACACACCAATTAAATTATTTGACTAACCTTATTCAAAGCAACTTCCTTTTAACTTTTGTAGCATTAACACCGAGAATCAAGAATAGAATAGAGGAAAACGTGTTGTCGTACATTGCTAGATTAATTTACAAATTTCAGATTAAGTCAAGTGGTAGGGGATAAAGCACACCACTAAACTTTACTCATATCGTTCTTTAAATTGTATCCCTCCAGCGTTGTAAATAAATTTTATTTTATAAAAAAAAACACCTCTCTCTGTCTCTCATTTTTTCTCCAAGAGAATCGCGTCCTTTTACATCTAAATCAAGAATATCATCAATAACAGAACAAACTACTACAAGTTACTATAACAGTATAACTTACTAAAATAGGGCGTCAAGCACGAGCTTGTAGTTATTTATAGTAGTATAATAAACTATCGGCTAATTTGTGTGATTTTATCGGTACCACTATCAATCATTATTATATTACTAAAGAATAAATTATTATTGCTTTTAAAAAAAAAATTACGTGACACCCTTCTTAAAACATCTTTAAGGGATACTCCACTCTAGCATGTGACGCTAAAGTAGAGTGATATCCTTCTCCAACAACTGCCCACTTTACGCCACAATTCCTAGCGGGTGAACAATGTCACGCTAGATGTGACGGTGCACTGTTCACCGCTACATCCCCCTTTTTTTTTTCAATTTTGTCATTTATTTTAGTTTTTATGTTTATTATATTTTATTATTTAATTTTATCTTTTATATTTATTATAGAATTATTTTATAATTTTAAATTCATACAAATACAATAGAACGTAGATATTAATAATTTTTTGCATTTAAAAATAACATAGAATACATGAAAATACAATAACATGAGATTCTTAAAAATAATTGAGGGACCGTTTGATATTTATATACCAGTATATGAGATATCAGGTATGGGTATGGGTATCAGATATCATGTATGGGTATCAGATTGAAATTTGATATTCGTGTTTAATATGTTGAAGATATAGATTGATATCGAATGGGAAGGAAAGTAGCGATATGAGTCATATACTAACAAAAATTGGTACATGAAAATATTGAAAATTAGCATATCAAGTATATCAAGTATATCGATTTGAGACTCATATACTGATATACCAAACATAAGGTATGAATATAAGCCATATTGATACCATACCTCATATACATCTATGGATACCAAACGAGCCCTAAGAGTGCGATAATAAAACATACATAAAATAAAATATATATTAAACAATACTACAATCATAATAAGATGTTGGGCTCATCGTTGATGATCCTCCAGATTCCCAAGTGTTTGAACGAAATATCGTAACTAGTTTTGTATTGGGTGATAGTCGCCGCAAGGATCTGATCGGCGGTTACATTGGTCGGAGCTTGTTGGGAGAATAACCTGTGCAACACTTGAAATTTGGTGCAAACTTTCTTTACTCGGACCCAATGGTAACGCAACCGAGCAGTGCTTCTCATTACAATCACATCGGGTCGAGTTCGATTGTAGCGATCTATGATTTAGGTCCAAAATTCATCACGGTCGACCAGAGTTTCGTGGCTAACAACGACCCAAGCTCGGGCCAAGGCTTCCGTCTCAGCTTCAGAGTAAAGTGAAGTCATTGAGAAAATGAGAATGGATATAATTGAGAGAGAATTTAGAGGAATGAAAATTGGGGTGAAAAGTTGTGTGAAAATAATGTATATTTATAGGTGAAAATGAGATTTTAAAAAGATAGTACAAAATAAAAGTATATAAATAGAATATTTCAATGTAGAGTAAAATGTAGAGTGAATTGTTGGAGACAAAATACATATTACTCTACATTTCACTCTAGAGTTCACTCTACAATAGAGTGAACCCTTAGAGTTTACTCTTAATCTCTATTCCTATTTATCTAAATTCTCGAATTTTTGAAATTTTACATATAAAATAATGCAATAATTCATCATTAATATATATTAATATAATAATAATAGATTTCAATTAGATTTCAATTCTCCAATGTGTATATATCATACGATTTACATTCCATAGTTCTCACAAATCAATTATCTCATTGATTAAATATATATTTTATTTACATTGTTAAGTCATATATATATATATATATATATATATATATATATATATATATATATGGGTTGGTTCACGTATAAAATACTTTTTCCGTAAAAAGTAAAAATAATGCATTTTGTGTATTCTTACAATGCATTCTCATAATAATGCATTTTTAGAATATTACAATGCGTTGTTATGATAATGCATTCCGTGTTCAATTATAATGCATCGATCAATCTCAACCGTAGATCTACAAAGATCAATGGTCCAGATCGCTTCTCATTTCTTACGGGAAAATGAATTTACATATGATCTCCTCCTTATATATATATATATATATATATATATATATATATATATATATTACTTATGTAGATATCAAAATTTAGCATCTTATATCACATCTATTATATGAAATTCATCTCTATTCTCCAGCCATGTTCATACATATATGTTGATTTCAAATTAACTTCATATATTTATAAGCAATTTATCTTTTTCATAAAAAATAAAGTATTTAATTGAACATGGAAGTTGATTAATATATAGAGAATAAATCAACATAAAAAACTTAATTCTCCATCATTATTATATTATTATATTATTAAAAGAAAAATTATTCTTGTTTTGAAAAAATCCTATGTGGCACCCCTCTTAATCCTCCAATCTTATTTATCTAAATTCTCAAAATTTTTAATTTTTAAATATAAAGTAATAAATTTTAAATATCTACTAAAATCTTGTGTCCCACATCGATTTTTAATGAAACTTCATCTATTGAAAAGCCTATGAATACCTAGAATCAATGTGTATTTTCTCATCTTTTACTCCACCGATTTTATTTGACTAATTTATTTATTAGTAGGTCAAATAAATAATTATATTTTTAATTTAACTTGATAAAAATAATTAATTATAATTTGTCCTAATTTATTGGTTGGTCGAATTAAAATTTAAAATAATCTAATAAATTTTTATTTAATTAATTAGGTAGACGGTCAATTCTCAATCGACGAGTACCTTAAATCGGGATCTCACGTGGCACATCTCCATTCTTTATTATTATTTATTTAAACTTTTTATTTTATGAATTTTTTTCATGTATTTATTCATAATTTTAATTAGTAAATATTACTATATAGTTAAGGACGAGAACATATAATATAATTTTGAGCCTATATAAATTCTAAACGGATTTCATAAATTACGCACTTACAAAATAGTGACGGTAGACGGGCCAATTTCCAATCAATGGGTACCTTAACTTGAAATTTTTTTCAGTTTATACATTTTTTAAAGTATTTTCTAAAATCTAGAATTACCAGCAATGAATTAATTTTTACCTTATTTGTCAGTTGAGTTTCCATGCCAACTTTTCATAATCTATAATTGTAATTAGCGAATAATACTATACAGTTAAGGACGGGAACGAATAATACGATCAATTTTTTATTAAATTTAAGGTCGATATGAATTCTAAACGGATTTCATAAATTATGCATTTATTCTTATTTATTTTAAAATTTTCATTTTATGCATTTTCATGTATTTTCTAAAATCTAAAATTGTCATTCATGGATTATTTTTACTTATTTGTAGTTAGATTTCTAACTTTGCATAATTTATAATTATAATTAGCGAATATTACTATATAGTTAAGGACAAAAACGAATAGTACTATCATTTTTCTTAATTAATTTGGGTCTATATAAATTCTAGACGAGTTTTACAAATTACGCACTTATAAATCAAAACAATGGTCAACGGTCTCATTCAGACCCGAAACCGTGGTGGTAGATGGATCAATTTCCAACCGTCAGGTACTTCAACTCGGAATTTTTTTAATTTATACATTTTTTTCCATGTATTTTCTAAAATCTATAATCGTCAACCATGAATTAATTTTTACATTATTTGTAATTGGGTTTCCAACTTTGAATAATCTATAAATGTAATTAGCGAATATTACTATATGTTTAAGAACGAGTAGCACAATCAATTTTTTTTATTAATTTTTGGTTCTATATAAATTCTAAACGAGTTTCCTAAATTACGCACTTAATGGTCCCGATAACGAGTATCTGGTGTATGAGGGGGGAGGGGGGGGGAGGAGAATGCACCAGTAGCAATTTTTGCTTTCTAAATCTTTTCACTGAGTTAACTGCTCAGGTCAGTTCGCTCAACAACTGGAAAAGTCAGTTGGAGTTGTTCTACAACTGAGATGGTCAGTTGGAGCTGATCAAACAGTTGGGTACACAACTAAGTTCTTGGACTGAGGGTCAATTGTGTAGTCCAACTAAGATTTCGAGTTTAGCGTTTGCGGAAGATGGTGGAAATTTAAGCTCGTTACTATAACTGAAACCTTTATGAAAACGGGGGAAGGTCAAGTTCCCAAAGTTAGTGCAGTTTGTGTGCAAGTGCAATTTGTATGCAGTTTGTATGTTGGGTCAGTTGGTTAGAAAACTGAATGTAAATACAGAAAGTAAAGGACACACTATTTTAACATAGTTTAGAGATTGACCCCCCTACGTCCACGACTTCCTTTTATGGGAAGTAATCCACTAGATAAGCTTAAGCGTACTTATCAAACGTTTCACTTGGTTTACGGGTACCAAACAACCTAACCAATTCGATTACAGGTTCGAACAAGACCTTTACAATACTTTTACGGGCAAGTGTACAACCTGAGCTTAAATTACGGGTTCTAAGAGAACCTAGTCTTAGATTGCGGGTTCTAAGAGACCTAGTCTTAGATTGCGAGTTCTAAGGGATCTCGTCTTTGATTACGGGTTTAAAGGGACCTGGTATTTGATTGCGGTTTCAAATGGACCTAGTGACTTTGATTGTAGGTTCAAAGTCGGACCTAAGGTTTGGGGGTTGGGGGATCTTCTAACTATGAAGCCTTCTACACAGAGAGAAGTGGAGGCTTCGTCCTAAGGCTTTGAAAAAGAGTCTGCTTGGACATGAATTATGCAAGAACCTATACTCTAGACTCAATCAAAGAAGGGGCTTTTTGAGAGGCTAGATTGAAGAACATGAGGAGGGGTGGACACTCGACTTTTACTGGTCTTCAACTGAGGTCTTCTTTCTGGAGAGAGTGGTGGTCTGTTGCTGCTTCTTAACTCTTGATTCTCTCTCTTGGCACTATTTTTCTCTCTCTTGTGCCACTTGGCTCTCGCGCTTAGCTTTGATGTGGAGGCCTCTATTTATAGAGAAAGATCTAACTAGCAATTGGAAAGAGCCGTTTGATCTCTGCCAAAAGCATGACACTCCACCTGCTTTTCTGAAAACTTTCTTAAAATGGCAACTGTGACCTTCGCTTAATGCGCGTCATTGTTGTCAATCCATTTATAATAAGTTCTTCAGCTGACTTGTGCTTCCTAGTAGATTTGAATTTAGGCTTCAACTCGTCTGCCTTCAACGTCTTCAAAGTCTTCTCTTCTCAGCTTTGTGACGTCTGACTTCGACACAACTTCTCTTCACACTTGAGCTGCATGGGTCAGTTGATGAGTCAATGGAGTTGCTGTCCAACTAAGTCTGTGGTTCAGCTGAGGTTGAGGTTCAGCTGAGCTTGGATCTCAACTAAGTTCTTCACGAACTACCTTCTTCAGATCGGCTGACTTCTTCTGCTTGAAACCTGTAAAGATAAAATCCCTACGCTCAAATAGTGAGCTGTAGCTAACTTCAGACTGATGGCTTTCATCTACTCGGTTGGGGTCAGTTGGATTTTGGTATCAATCAAAACCTTTACTAATTTTTCCAATAACACTTATAAATCAAAGTTGTGGTCAACGGGGCGGTTCCGATGCGGAACCACGTCGAAGGGTATTGATATACAGATTTATTTTAGAAAGGAACATAAACGACTAATTTTTTAGTCTGGTTTTAAACAAGTACGGGTATATAGATTTCAAATAGGTTTAAATAATTCTAAACACATCGTATTAAATTGTTTGATTAATCATCTCCATTGGAAAACTTCTAATGTGTAGAAAAATCGGCAGAAAAATTACTAACAATTTGTCAACGAGCCAGTTCCAACCCAGAATTATACGTTTAGAGGGGTCAATTCAGTACACACAGGGCAATTTTTTTTATATATATATAATTTTGAACTAATAAAATTAAGAATATTTAGGGTCAACTTTTATCTTATATCATTATTGCATAGTCGAATGACTTAACCCTAAAATAATTAACAAATAATTTTTATTTTAATCTATCACATATTACTATCTAATAATTTTATTAAAATATAATTTTACGTGGATTTTCGACGGGTTATACACTAGTTAAATTAAAAGGTGATGATAAACGGACAACTGTTGTTCGGACAACTACCGGTTTTAGACTTGAAAACTGATCCAACAAATATTATTTAAAATCGCCGATTTGTTTTATTTTCTTTTTTTACTATTGTATTTATCCACCTCATTAATAATCCCCCCCCCCCCCCCCCCTTTGGTCAAACTATCCCCCTCCCCTCCTCAAAAGTATGGAATATAAAATTGAATTTCATTTACAAAATATGGAATATAAATTGTTCACTATTTTATTAACACTGCAAGTGCACGGTTAAATTGTAGTAAACAAGGTCGAATCACAGAGATTGAACTTAAGATTCACAAGTACTGATTGTTTCACCTCATTTTGTGCTTCATTTTGATGTGTATTTATGTTTCAAGTGATCTTTCTCATCACTATTTTGTCGGATTTTATTGTTAAATTCATTGGTTCTAATTAATCTCGCTAACATGTTGGTTTTGTAAAAATTGTACGAGAATAGAAAAGAGATGGACGAAAATGAGAAATGATGTGACAAATATTTGAGGAGTTTGAACTTGATAGGATTGAAGTACGTCTCGATACGAGTTCGTAGGCAAAAATCGTGCACAAATCGGAGTTCGGACGAGAGAGATATGGTCAAAACAAAAAGGGCGCGCGATGCCGAAACTTATCAAGCGATCGCTCGACCACCAAGCGATCACTTGAGAGAAGGCGACCTGGACAGAGATCGCTTGACCCTAAGAAATCGCTTGACCCTATGGCGGTGATTTGTTGCCTATAAATAGGCGTGGGTTTTCAGATTAATGGACTCTTCTTCTTTACGCGATTTTAGATTAATTTTTACACCATTTCTCATCTAGTTTCTTTTCCACTTTCCTTAGAATATTGTAGTTTAGTAATTTACGTTTGTTATTTTAATTCCGGATTCGAGACAACAACGCTACAAATTCAATTCCAGATTTCTTTCAATTCAAGTTAAGTTTATAAGTTTATTTATTCTTGCTATTTCAATTTCTCTATGCAATTAATTTCTTTGGGGTTCATATTTAATTACGATGTTCTTATTGCTTTCCTTAGATTAGATTTTCATTCTTGCCTAAGTTTAGTTTATGCTTAATTTATCTTTTCGCCTAGTTATAAACAAATCAAAACCCTACTTTTTACTGCTTTCTTTTTCTTTTCTTTTTGCAATACAAATAATTTCCCTGTTAAGTTTTCCTTGAGAGACGACTTGGGTTGATTAATTTATGCTACTTTGATCTCGTTTAATTGCGGGCGACATTAGAATAATTTAGTCGAAACAAATTTGGTGTCGTTTCTGAGGAAGGCTTTAGGCGATTTTTGTGTTGTAATTTTATTTTTATTTTTATTTTTGTTTGATTATTTTTCTCCCTCCGGTACGTGTAATCAGTTTGCTAGTGTTGTGTATGCGAGGTCGCAGAAGTCTGAAACCATTATTAGCACCATTGACAACATCAATCGGAAAAGTGTAATTCTGGCAAAAGCAAGGGAGGTAACCGAACCAAACCTTAACAATGTTGAAGAAAAAACTTTGGTGGGGAATCGTTTTTGTGAACAAGAAGAAGAAGTTCATTCAATTCACGACCAAGAAGATATGGCCACAGGGAAGCGCAGCTTATGGGAGAATATTCCCGACTCATTATTGAGGCCATGAATTCGGCAATTATTCTCCCAACCACCGTTCGAAATTATGATTTGAAGCACAACTACTCTAGCATGCTTCCGTCTTTCCACGACATGCTCAATGAAGATGCGCTCAATTTTGTGCGTGTATTTTGCTCAGTGGTGCATTCTTTTCCCCTTTTGGAACTCTCAGAGGATCAATTAAAGCTCAGGTGTTTTCAATATACTTCGAAAGATCGGGCTCGGACGTGGCTCCTATTGCAACCATAAAATTCAATAAACACTTGGAAGGACGCTTGTGAGAAGTTTATGCTGAAATTCTATCCTAATCATAAGACTCAGGAGATTCGAACCCAGATTATGAATTTCATGCAAGGTGCCAATGAGCCTTTCCACGAGGCATGAGAGAGATTTCGAGAGCTCCTTCGTCAGTGCCTTCAACATCAGATGGCTCCGATTATTGTTAGCCAATTCTTCTATGATGGGTTGCTTTAAACAACTTAGTTTATGGTGGACAGCGTTGCAGGGGGCAATATTGCAAAGAAGACTGTCGCAGAACTCAATTAGATTTTTCAGACTTTAGCTGAGAGCTCCCAACAAAAGTCGATCCGTGGGAGAATGGTTGAGGCCAGTGCAGTGACACCTAATTATGAGCTTCAGAAGCAAATAGCAGGTATGATGAGAGAGTTGCAAGAATTAAAGATGAGCAAATCTGTTGCTTCTCTACCTCGATAGGACCTGTTAGACAAGATATTTTTGCTGAGCCATGCGGCATTTGTGGGGAGATGGGGCACAATCCCGAATAGTGTCAAAGAATGGGAGAGCTAACATATGAAGGGGGAAAAATTGTCTATGCTGCAGAGGGGTATCCTCTACGACAGCAGTTTAATCAAGGCCAAAGATTCAATCAGAATCAACGACAACAGAACTCGGGATGGCAGAATCAGTCTAACACTGGATGGAGGAATCAGAACTAAGGACAAAGATTTGGAGGAAATTTTCAAAATCGTCATCCTCCACAGCAGTTCAACCAGTATCCTCCCCAGCAGCAGTGGTACCCACAACAACAGCAGAACTTCAATTCTCAATGGCAATATCCAACACAACAAAATCAGTTCCAGCAAGGACCACATCAATTTCAACGTTCACCACCGCCGTCTACTCAAAGGAACCCTTTTGATGACAACTTCAATGCATTTATGCAAGGGAGCAAGCAGGCGAGAGAAGCTCAAGACGCTAACATCAAGCATCTTGAGATAGTTGTGGGGCAAATTTCTGGAATTGTCAATCAGATGCAGCAGCAACAACAAACTGAGAGGATACCAAGTCAAGGTCAACAACTACATCAGGTTCAGGCTATCACTGTTTTGCAAAGTGGAAGGATTGTTGATAAGAAGGTGGCAGAACAATCAATAGTGCAGAAGCGACCAAGAGTTGAGGCAGAGAAAGAGCAGTCAGAGGTTCATTTGCACAAGGCTGTTAATCCTTATAGACCACCACTTCCTTTTCCTAGCCGGTTAAGAAGCGAGAAGCAAGATACACAGTTCTCGTATTTCTATAACTTGCTCTCCAAGGTGAATGTCAATTTGCCATTGCTAGAGGTCATCAAGAATGTGCAGTTGACCTCAAATAAGAGGAAGTTTGGGCAGAATGAGCTGATATTGATATCTGAGAGTGCGAACTCGATCATGCAACAACATGTACCTCCCAAACAACAAGATCCAGGGAGCTTTGTGATCAAGATAGCCATGGGGAATGGAAAGAAAGCATCTGGAATGTTGGATCTGGCTGCAGGGATCAACTTGATGCCTTATTCAGTTTTTCATAAATTGGAGCTAGGGGAATTGAAGCCCACGCGTATCTGCTTACAGTTTGCTGATCATTTTGTTCGACATCCTAAGTGGGTTGTTGAAGACATTCTGGTTCGAGTCGGATGATTGATTGTTCATGTAGATTTCGTAGTTTTAAACATCGGGGATGTACCGGAAGATTTAAGAGAGCATACACTCTTGCTAGGAAGACCTTTCATGGCTACTACGAACACTTTGATTGATGTCAAAAATGGGATCATCAAGATGTCTGTGTTGGGAGAGACGGTGTCTATTAATGTACACGAGAATAAGAATTTTCATACGGAAAATCAAGCTATGGAAGTAAGTGTAGGCTCAACTGATGAGAAAGAATGGACACGAAAGGAGCTCGAGACAGAAGATCGAGTATCAGCTCATCAATCAATTGAAGGTAGAATCGATAAACTGTTAAAAATTGAGAATGTCCGGGAAGACTAAGAGGTTAAGATGGATCCAAAAAATCTTTCTGTTATCTCGTCCGATTCTACTGAGATGAGACAAAAAACGTATGCTCGAATAGCACAAATATCCCGTGTTTGTTTCCCGACAAAGGCTGCTGGGGCCCATATTCGACTGCGACGCCGACGCTCTATGCTTCGACAGTGCGTTAGTGTCTTGCCTCGACACTTCTGTCTTGCTCCTTGCTCGTTTACTAATGCCCCTTGTGGAGTCTATCTTTTTACCAGTGTCCAGTTTTGTCGTTTCCATGTGCTGCCTGTTTCAGTTCATTTTGGCAATTCTGACATGGTTTACACTAAGAGAATGAAGAACACTACTGACACTTCTATTTTTGTTCTATTACCAGAGGAGGTGATCAGAGATGCTTCATCACCACCACCCGATCCACAGTAATTTGTCATTGTTATTTTGTACGTTTTCTTTTTCTTTTATTTTGTGGTGTGTTGCTAGTTTAGTTTGTTTTAGTTGTTTTGGTTTTCGTTTGTCTTGTTTTGTTTTTGTTTGTTTTTAAGATCGTGTTAGGTTGTTGGAGCTTGTTGATCGTGAAGCCCTGCGTTGCCATGTTAACCATCCCTCTGTATCACCCTCTATCCCTATCTCTTGTTTATTAGTGTGACAATGTGGACATTGTCTTATTTTCTTGGGGAAAGGGGGTGTGTTGTTTGCTTTTGAGAGTTTATCTTGCTTGTCCTTGTTTAATCTTATTTTAAATTTAGATGCGGAAGTAGGAATTGAAGTTTATAGTTCATGCTTTGGTATACTTGATTGATCGAGATGGTTTTATTTTGATTTGATTGGTATGTTCATTGCATGGTAATTGTGGGGCATTTCATACTTGGATGATTGAAGCTTTATGTTTGAGTGTAGGTGAAGGGTGATAAAATTTTTGTTTTAAGAAATGTATCTTGAATAATGAGCCTATTAATGTTTAAATTTGTTTAGGCAAGTTGGGAGGCTTCTGCTCTTCTAGGAACCATGAGCATGGGAAACCACATGAGGACACTTTAGATGATCTCTAAATATTCAGACCTCATGAATTATGGCCATATAACTCGACTTGACTTGAGAATTGTTCTATTAAGCCTCTTGGTATGAATTTGTTGTGATTTGAAGGGTTCTACCTCTATTTCTCATCTGTTCAATGTTGAATATACTATACGAGTAATGGGTATAGAAAATCACACTAGGATGCTAGAAATTCTCCCTAAGACAATCACAAAATTAGTTTAAGCCCGCTGTCGTGACAAATAAACCGTGGATTATAAGCTAGAAACTATTATGTCCAATCAATTATTAACTTTTAACTCCTAATCGTTCCTAAGATTATTTATCTTCACCCTAATCTCAATATCTTTCGACTTTATTGAAGAGGATGTTCCCTATTCTTAGTTCAAGTATTAATTATCTTCTTTCGATATCAAATTAACACAACTAGAATGCACAATTGGTAATCAAGCAATCGAACATGAAAAAGCACAAGAATAAAGAAAAGGAGAATAGGTCATGATTAATCAATTAAAAGAGGAGTTCAAGAACAAATATCAATCTACTTTCTAACCATAAGATAACGAGAAATTTAGCCACACATAATCATGGCAAAACAACACAAGAATTCAAATCTAAACATAAAAATAGAAAAACCGTAATGAAGTTCTAAGAATTGAATCTCTTGTCTTCTCCAAAAGCACCAAATCTCCTAAACGTGCCAAAGCTAAAACGTATGTAAAAGTTGTTGCTTCTAAGCCCTAAGGAGCCTATTTATACTAGGGAATAAATTAAGGCTTGGAACTAATAAAACTCGTAAAACTGCCTTACCATGCGGCCGCATGGTAGGGCGCATGACGATTCAGCGATGCGTGGTCTTCTCATGTGATTGAGATGCGGCCACATGCCGGCAGCATGCCACTGTATCTGTGGGCAACAATTTTCAATCAGCTCGTTCTCCCTTGTTTCAACTCCGATTTTAGATCCATTTTCGCCTACGAACTCTTATCAAGCTGTACTTTCATCCTATCATGCTCAATTTGCATTATTTTGACTCCAATTTTCTGCAAAATCAAACAAAGCACGAACGAGCATCATATTTCAAAACTTAACAATACTTAAGCACAAAACTCATTCCAAACATGATTTTCCAATACACATTGACATCAATTAAGCTTGTAAAGATGAGAAAATCTATATTTATCAATGCCCCAAACTTAACCATTTATTTGTCCCCAAACAAAAAGACAAAAGAAAACCAACAATAAACATCGATTAAGGTAACAACATGGCTTCATACAGCTTCAGAAGTCCTTTAAAACAAATAACCATTTGTAATCATATCAAGAATCATCAAATAGATCTCAACAATTCCAAACATCTAGCCTCAATACTTAGAATCCTCACCAACAAAGATAATATTTCAAATATTCACTCAACTCTCAAGTATATAGATAAAACAAGAAACTCTCAAACCAAATAATGCATGTAGCCTACCATAAGCTGGCAAATCGTCTATACTCTCCATTGCTTTAATGTGTGCTTCTTGACAAGATCAAAGGACTTTTACAAGGTTGTAACGTAGGCTCTTTGGTTAGGTTAGGAATATATGGCAAAGTAGCTTAAATCCCCACAAATAATCAAATCAAATCATATCTTATATTTAAAACTCCGAATAGCAATTCTACTCAAGCTACACAACCATTCTCATGCTAGCATGTCCTTCAAACTCAAAGATATCACTCATTTACGCTCAATTTTTCACAACTTTTTCTCTTTTTTTTCTTTTTCTAATTTTTTACAAACTTTTCTCATTCTTTTTCATTTTTCTGTCGAGCTTATATGAGTAACAAATATTCATAACAAACTAGCAAAATCCTCATCTTCTCAACCTCCACTTAGTTAAACCATCCCAATGTACACCAATTACCAACAGTTTAAGAAATAAAAGGGTTAAAAGTTTAAATTGGGCAAACTAGAATTAATTCAATTTTGGACGAAACAAAAGGCAAAAATGGGCTAAGAAAGATGGCCTTAGATCATTTCTTTATCCATAAGCACACTATGCAACCTCAAATTAGAAACCAATGCAAGTTCTAGAGACTTACAAGCATGTGATGAGTCCATATTTTGTGTTTGTTTTAGGTAGTTTAGATCGAGTTTTTGGATGTGTTTTGTATAGTTTTAGTGTCTAGGAGCACGTATTCTGGGCAGGAGAAGGTTTGTTGCTCTACAGGTGGATTCTAGGCAAAATAGGGATGGAAGGCTGTATTTCTGAAAGCAGGCAGGACAAAACAAAATTGGTCAAGATGGGCGGAGTGTTTTGGTCAACAGGCGTTGTTTCTCTCATAGGTCTAAAAGGATAAGGAAAAGATTTTCTAACTTAAATATCTTTATTATCTGACTAGATTTAGGATATGCAAGGGATCTTTTAGAAGATAGATGTGACATGCCATGTTGGGGTCGTGTTTATCAAGTATTTACTTGCATTCCAAGGTAGCTCGATGATTCCTTCCATGTTAAGGACCGGGGGCCAAAACCCTAAGCACCCGCTTATAAATATTGAAGCCTAGCTGCTGCGAAGGGACGCTGTTTTTATGCTTTCATCCTTGTTTACTTTGAGAGATTGTGAGAAAGAGAACAAGTCCTAAGGGCAACGTTTTATTTGTGTTTTTGCTCGAACTATTTCTCATCGACATTTTTGGCCGAATTTACTTTCTCTTACTTAGTAAGTTTTTAATATAGTTCTTATTATGAGTTCCTCAATTTATTGTTTTCAATATTTTACATTCACGTCTAGCTAAGTTTTTATACTTGATCTGGGCAAGATAGTTAAGTGAATACTGAACGCTCAATCCAGACCTCAGGTGCTGTTATATCAATCTCAGTTCAAACTTATGTCGGGGAAACTGTCCACCAAGTGGATTGGACCGTTTGAAGTACAAGCCACATATCCAAATGGGGCCGTGGAGGTAATGAATGCAAACACGGGAAAAAATTTCAAGGTTAATGGAGAAAGGTTGAAGACCTTCTTTGGCCAAGTTGTGGAGAAACCAGAGGAATATCTGAAATTCCTCTGTGATGTGGAGTCCTAACTGGGCAAGGAGGACGTCGTGCTCACGAAGTTAACTGGGGCACTGGCTATGAGGCAACCTGGTACGCTTTTCTTTTCATATTGTTATTTTTGTTTTTCAAACAACAAAAAAAAGGGAAGATAGGGATTAAAGTAGCCATAATTTTAATATTTTCCATTAAACTTAGGCGTATTTTAATTCCATTTTGGGTAGAATTATCTGACTATAGGATAGGATAGATTTTGCTTTGTATATGGTAGTTTGTTCCTGACCAGCATGGAACAGGTGTTGGGCGAAGGAAGAAGGAGGATTTAACACTTTGCTTTGAGTAAAGTGTGTGCATAGGAGGGCAAGTGCGGCGCTCTGGCCTAAGAGATGGACTTGGGCAACAAAGCTGACGGGACAGTAACTGCCACACCACGTGTGATGTGATAGTTGCACTCAAAACCTACCCCTAGCCCTATAACCGTCTGCCACCCTAACACGTCTAATCCCTCCAACCCTTCCACTTCCCCACGTAAAACGATCAATTTAAAAACTACCATAATCAACTTTCTTTCCCCATTCCCTCAATTTCGGCCATCAAAGATTTTCTTTCCCAAATTTAAACCCTAAAATCCCACAATGGTATCCACACACCCAAAGAACAAACTCAACAAAATCCCTCACGGAACACACATTGACCTTTCTGACCACGAATTACCGCTGTTGGAAACCTCTCTACACGAAGCAGGCCCTACTTTTTGGGTGGTACCGTACCCACTTACTGCTGAGGCAGAGAAATCATCAGCGAAGCTCTTGCTGAAACTATGGTAGTACCAGGTGAGGAGAAAGTGATGTTAGGCGAAGTAGCTCCGGAGGTTGGAAATTCTTCCACATCGGAGAAGCCTGCTAAGGAAGTTGTGCCAGAAAACTCGTCGCCCAAGAAAGAGGAAGTTGAAGGATTCCTTCGACAAGCTGTGTGCAGAGGTGAAAAGGGATGCGGAGAAAAGGAAAGAGAAAAGAAAACAGGGCCAACTGGAGAAAAAGGCCAAGAAGAAGATGGAGACAGCTAGTTCTGAAGCTGCTTCGACGCTGGGTGGAGAATCCTCTACGGAGGAGAAGAAGGTTGATACGCCTTCTTCCAAAGGCCAAGGAAAGAAAAAAAAATTGGTGGAGTCGGATGAGGATGACGATGTCCAGATCACGGGGGAAAGGATTACACGGTCTACTACTTGGAAAATCAAGAAAGAAGAGTCTGAGTCACGGAGGAAGAAAAAGGGAAAGAAGGCTGAGGATTTGGTAGCCAGGAAGGTGTTTGTGCCCAAGGAGGTCGACTTCGATGACCTGGACTCCTGGAAGTGAGGGCCCTGTTCGATGGGTGTGGCTGGGAAAGATTTCTAACGCTACCCAGTGGGAACTCCTGAACTCCTGGAAGTGAGAAGTGTATGGCTCCATGGAGTTTGTGTTGGATGGAGAAGGGAACTCGTCCTCTATCGAGTTCATGTTGAATGGGCAGCCTTTGGTGGCTGGGTTGAATGATTTGAATCAAATTCCAGGGTTCGCTACAATGATGGAGCTGCAGAGGCCGGAGTTCAGGAAGGTAGGAAAGAAGGTGCCATTGGACCTGCCCAAGAAGGAATGGATCTGGATGTGGAAAGAAGTCAGTGTGGGAATGGAGTTTAGGTCGGGAGATAACAAGGCGTTAGATCTGAAGACGCCAGCCCTCCGCATTACTCATAGGATCCTTGTCTATGCCATGTTTGGCAAGAAAGATTGCTGGAACTCGCTGGCCAACAAGGAGGTCAATATACTATTTTGTATGTTGATTGAGAAAAGGCTGAATTTTGGGGCCTTGATGGAGCAGTTGAGGGTAGTCATGGGCAAGACGGGTCAAAAATACTCATGTGGGCATTTTGTTACTGCCTACATTGAGGGGTTGGAGCTTCAGGATGATGTGAAGGAGTTTAAGGTGACACTGGCTGATGTGCTCAACATGGAGAGGTTGAGCAGGATAAAGGAGGTTGTGAAGAGTGGTAAAGGATGGCGTCTTTTGGAGGCGCATGAGAAAGATCAACCAGCATCAGCATGTCTGCCGCCCAAGAAGACAGTGATTGACGAGGAAAAGGATGATGAGGAGGAATAAGTTGAGTCTTCCTCTGCTCAGATGAAGGAAGTTTTGGAGAGGCTAGGCAAGACCGAGGAGTTACTCAAGGAGCTGCGATATGGGCAGCTAATCATGTAGGCTACTCTTAACAGCCTTGCCCGTCACCTGAAATTGGGGTCAGTACCTGATCCTTCTGCTTGATTATGTCCTCCTTTGTGTTTTAGTTTAGTGTAGTTTTTTTCAATGTGTCATTTGTTTTTCTTCTTAGCGTTAGAGTCTGTGGAGTTATCAAATACCTCACCCACATTTTGCTCTGCAAAATGTGTGGTGAGGTAGGCGAATGACTCATTTGTTTAGTGTTTGGGTCTTGACCTTTTTACGTCCACTACTTTACTGTAAGCAAAGTGTGTGCGTAGGGAAGCCAGTTGTTTGTTAGTTAGTTTGTTGAGTCCAAGGTTGAGGCCTCCATAGATGGACTTTGCTATGAGTAAAGTGTGTGCGTGGGGTGTCTGTGCCGTGTGTTTTTACTTTTTATTAGTTGTGTTGATCTGCATGGAGTAGTTGGGCAAGATGGTATGATGATTTTTGTGCTTAATGGCTACTTGTTGAACAGTGTTAAGTTTATGCATGCTAGAAGATGACTCGTATGATGGATTAAGTTGTGAGCATACCCTGTGAGGATTTGAGCTTAATTGAATTCATTCGTTGTGTGTGATTAAAGACATCTTGATTAGGAAAACTAGAACTTGCCTATACTTTGATTTATGTTGATAACCTCTGGGCTTAGATGATTTAGGAAATTCTTTCATTTAGCCCATTGAGCTTAATTTGACCATCTGACATCATTATCCTTTGATAGCACCTTTGAGCTGAATTTATTATTTCTATCACTTCAAAATTTTCCCATGAAAATTTGAGTTTATTTAGTTATAGGAACCTTGGCAATGAAGGAAGAAAAGGCCAGGAAAGAGATGGGGGAACATTTTGGACAAGATAGTGGGTTTTGCCCAGTTTAAAAAATGAAGGAATTAGAGGAACAAAAAATAAAGAAAAGGAAAAATTCATAAGTTCCCTAGAAAAAAGTTGAAGCTTAAGTCTGGATGATTAAGGCGAGGAATTGAGAAGGAGCTGGAAACCCCTGTTGCCCAGTACGAGTTTTAATGACCCTTAGCTAAAGATCTATATACTTCCTACCTTTTACCTTAAGCTAATTTAACCTAAAAAGACCTAATGATGAGTTCTAAGGTTTAGAATAAGAGCTTTAGATTTAAAGGGCGGGCAAGCCTATGGTGATACCAAAGTCAAGATGATCTATGAGCGTGAAAATAAACTTAAACACAAGAGTGATGAGTGGGGAAAGGATATCCTAGAGCTCACAATTCTGTCTTGACTTGTTTGATGGCATTGCATTTTCTTTTCCCTTCACTTGCAAATTTCTTTTAGAGATTGTTGTATTATTCTGGCTAACTCTCCAGTATTGATCTTGTGTTGAGTCTTTTGTTTTTGTTTTTCCGTTTGTGTCATGGATAAGTTTTTTTAGCACACTTAAGGACAAGTGTGGGATAATTGTGTGCGCATGATGAGTCCATATTTTGTGTATATTTTGTGTCTGTTTTAGGTAGTTTAGATCGAGTCTTTGTGTGTGTTTTGTGTAGTTTTAGTGTCTAGGAGGACATATTCTGGGCAGGAGAAGGTCTGTTGCTCTGCAGGTGGATTTTGGGCAAAACAGGGATGGGAGGCTACATTTCTGGAAGCATGCAGGGCAGGACAGAATTGGTCAAGATGGGCGGAGTGTTTTGGTCAACAGGAGTTGTTTCTCTCCTAGGTTTAGAAGGATAAGGAAAAGATGATCTAACTTAAATATCTTTCCTTATCTGACTAGATTTAGGATCCACAAGGGATCTTTTGGAAGATAGATGTGACATGCCATGTTGGGGTCGTGCTTATCAAGTATTTACTTGCATTCCAAGATAGCTCGTGGATTCCTTCCATGTTAAGGACCGGGGGCGCAAATTCTAAGCACTCGCCTATAAATATTAAAGCCTAGCTGCTATGAAGGGACACCGTTTTTATGCTTTCATCCTTGTTTACTTTGAGAGATTGTGAAGAAGAGAACAAGTCCTAAGGGCAACGTTTTATTTGTGTTTTTGTTCGAACTATTTCCCATCGGCATTTTTGGCCGGATTTACTTTCTCTTACTTAGTAAGTTTTTAATATAGTTCTTATTATGAGTTCCCCAATTTATTATGTTCGATATTTTACATTCACGTCTAGCTAAGTTTTTATACTTGATCTGGGCAAGATAGTTAAGTGAATACTTAGGCTTGAGAGGTCTTATTCATGCTAGATAATTGCATGCATGTGTTCCCAATATGTTAATGAGCTTGTTCAAATATGGTGTAATATGATTAATGGGTTAATAGGCCGTTAATCACTTAAGACATATTAGATCACTAATCAATTAAGAAGTAGGAGTGTTTTCCATAACTTATCTTAGTTAAGATCGATTAGCATTAGAGAAAGGTGTCTACCCTGCTGGGTTAGACGTGATGATTCCTTGTTGGGCCTTTATAGTGATTAATGCTCTTTGGGCAAAAAGCTGAACAATGACTCCGACAGAGGTATTACCCAAGGTATGGAGCCGGCGGTGCGTCGCTAATTAAGTAAGGATAGGACAGGGAAGGGTTTGTTGGGAGCGTGACGACTAAAAAGAGATCTCAGTATTCAAGTCCTATAACCAACGATGCATGCATGTGATGAATATATTTGCACCAATGATCAAGCTAGAGTTTTCACTTAACAGTGTCTTTGTCCAGATCAAGTCGATTTTGTTATTGATCAAGTTATCTGTTTTCTTTTCAGTATTTATTAAAATCTCGAATTGGGCAAGAGAGTCCTCGTGACCAAGATACCAAAACCAAATTTCTTGTCAGGTGGAGGAGGTTTCAAGAGATAGTAACAATCAACTCCTTGTGGATCGATCTTGTACTTACTTGCCATCTATATAGCTGTGAGGATAGGCTATAAATTCATTTTGAGAGTGCGAACGACAGCCTTGCCAACATGCTTGACAAATTCACACACAAGAAAGAATAAACCGTGAAAATATGCAACGGTAAAGGCTCAAATTCTTACACGGGTTTAACATGATTCAAGTAATTGAGGCTAAACTTCTAAAACTATCAATCACTACTCAACAAGTCATCACACAATCACAACCCATCAATTCCAAATCCAACACTTTCATCATAAGCCAATTCACATAATCAACCAAAAAGCATGCCTATTTCACAAACAAACCAACTCCAACTTCTAAGACTTCACTTTAAAAACAAAACTAAAACTACTACTAAAATAAAAATAAAAATTTACCTAAAAAGCAATTAAAAGAAACAATCAACCCCATTCTCTATCCCCCCAAACTTATTCGACGATATAAAATAAAGTCGAATAAGTTTGAAAATAGAAGAGGAAGTTGATTGTGATAGAACACACATAAAGATATATCAATCCCCATTCAAATCAGAAATCAACCATCCAATAGCAGACTTATGTTTTCTAAAAATAGCAACATACTATCAAGATCAGAGTAAGAAAGATAAGGCAATACAATTACCGGACAAGTCTCATTTACGCTCAAAAATGCGTATCTAAAATCCTCGGGCAATGGCTTTAATTCGAGCATGGGCGGCCCTTTCTTTTGTGGCTTGAGGTCATCATCTTTTCTCAAGGGCAAGAATCTTCCTTCCCTCTTTTTAAACTCCTTCACACCATCTAAAATAGTACAACACTCAAACAACTCAAGGTCAAAAGCATCATTAGTAAACAAATGATCAAAACAAGAAGAGAAAAGAGAGTAAGAAAGACAAGCCTCCAATGGATCAAGTGATGCTCTCCAAATAGTCGACTCAACACAAGAGTCAACTACATCGATAATCTTGCATTCCTCCATAGGTTGGGTATCAAGCTCTCCACAGAACTTCAAAGCATTATAAATGGAGAAAGTATGACTCTCATCATTAATTTTCAATATGAGCTCCCAATTAGCAATATCAATAAGAGCTCGCCCCGTCGCCAAAAATGGCTGACCAAGAATGAGAGGCATATCCTTGTATTCCTCCATATCGAGCACAACAAAATCAGCGGAAAATATACACTCACTAACCTTCACAAGAACATTCTCCACTATGCCTCTAGGATAAGCCACCGATCGATCTGCCATTTGAAAAGCTATAGTAGTAGGCCGAATCTCCCCAATTTCTAATTTCTTGAAGATAGAAAGAGGCATCAAGTTAATACTCGCTCCAAGATCACAAAGAGCCCTCTCGAATGGTTTTTCCCCAATAATGCAAGATAAAGTAAAACTCCCCGATTCCTTGATCTTTGTTGGAAGCTTTCTTTGCAAAATGGAGCTGCACTCTTCATTGAGATTCACCGTCTCATAAGCTCCCAACTTTTTCTTTTGAGAAATCACATCTTTGAGGAACTTTGCATACCTTAGCATACTTTGAAGAGCCTCCACTAATGGAATGTTAATATGCACCTTCCGAAAAATATCCAAAAGTCTAGAAAATTGTGCATCATTCTTCTTCTTTTGGTGCCTTTGAGGAAACGGAATTACCCCTTGAGTAGATGGATATGGTGGTATCGACACCGGCTTAGAGTGGGGAGCCGGTTCGTCCACTGCTTTGCTTCTCAGAATTTCTTGCACTTCCTCCTCAACACCCTCTTCTTCCACACTTGGCTTTGGATTACCATTAGGCATCTTCGGTCCTTCGTAAGAAGTACCACTCCTCAAACTAAGGGCCTTGCAATGCTCTTTTGGATTGACACCCGTGTTACTCGAGAATTGCCCTTGTTGAGGTTGCCCTCCAATCGAGGTCTCTACTTGTCCCAATTGAGTTTCCATCATCTTCATGTGGGTCTCCAAAGCTCCAATCGAGGACTCCATCTTCCCGAACTTAGCATCATTAATGGCTATATATTTTCTGAGTAAATCATCGGTGCTCTCCTTTTTCAACTCATTAATGACTCCATTAGGAACGGAAAATCCGGGTGGGGACTGCAATGCATTGTTCGGATTTCCATAAGAAAGATTCGGATGCCGATTAGGATGATAATATTGGCCTTGATTTCCTCGAAAATTTTCTCCATTCATATTGTTCACCTAATTAGCCTCTTCCATTCGCTTTTGCCCCACAATTTGTTGCTCTGGCTGCCTCAAGCTCAAAGAATCGATCTTGTTGGTGAGATTGACAACATGATTAGTCAAGATTTCCATGGGATCGACACCTTGCGTTGTTGCCACCTTCCGAAACTGAAGCCTCTCTGTTGGCCACTGATAACTGTTTGCAGCCAGTCTCTCAATAATTTCCAGAGCCTCATCGCTTCCTCTTGCCATTGGCAGCAGAATCCATTCTTTGCCTCGTATTCACCGAGCAAGCTTTATAGAACAGGAGAATGAGGTTCTCAGCATCGAATCCGTGGTTGGGATATTTACGGAGTTTCTCTTTGAATCTTTCCCAACACTCATAGAAAGTCTCACCATCAAACTCACGAAACTGCACTATCTCCATCTTCAGTTTCAGAATAAGGTCCGGAGAGTAGAACTTCAACAAAATTTTTTTAGCAATGTCATTCCAAGTTGTATCAGCCCCGAGCTCCAAAGATTGATACCACATCTTCGCCTTGTCCTTCAATGAGAAAGGAAATAGACGAATTCTTTGATTGATCTTAGTAGTACTGCACATCTCCAGAAATTGAGCCAGATGCTCATTGGGATCCTCCGTTACATGCCCTCCATATTGGTTCGCTTGAACCATCTGAATCAAACCCGTCTTCAACTTGAAATTAGTAGCATTGAGTCCTGGTCCGGGTATGACTCTAGCGTTCAGAGTAGGCTGAAAGGTCTGCTGAATAGGCATTGGACGATGCATTCGCTCCTCTTCTCTTGCCATAAGCTCATCAATAGTCCTCCTGAGAGCTGCTACTTCTTCAATTGTAGCCATATTCTTCTTCTTCTTTTTCTTAGCATTATTACGCCGAGCAGTAGCTTCAATTTCAGGATCAAATGGTACTAGTTCTTCTCCAGTAGCACGCGTGAGCATAAACTACCTATAACAAAAACAAAGAGAAAACAAAAATTAAACTTAAAATAAACAAACTGAAAATAAATGTCTAAACTAGTCTCAATCAATTTAATCACAATATCATAAATCTTAATATCAATCCCCGGCAACGGCGCCAAAAACTTGTTCGCTATTTTATTAACACTGCAAGTGCACAGCTAAATTGTAGTAAACAAGGTCGAATCCACAGAGATTGAACTTAAGATTCACAAGTACTGATTTCAGTCGACTTTCACTATTTAGACTCTTGAATAAGGATTTTGATTTAACTAACTATAACAAAGAAAACAAAAAATTAACTAAAGCAAAGTAAACAGCAAATTTGGAATCAAATAAAGAAGATATTATCTTATTGCTTCGATTTCAATGGATATTCAAACTCAAATTCATTTTAATCAATTAATCATTTAAGGGACTCGATTCTCCCTAAGACTATCACAAAATTAGTTTAAGCCCGTTGTCGCGGCAAATAAACCGTGGATTATAAGCTAGAAACTATTGTGTCCAATCAATTACTAACTTATAACTCCTAATTGTTCCTAAGATTATTTATCTTCACCCTAATCTCAATATCTTTTGACTTTATTGAAGAGAATGTTCCCTATTCTCAGTTCAAGTATTAATTATCTTTTTTCGATATCAAATTAACACAACTAGAATGCACAATTGGTGATCAAGCAATCAAACATGAAAAAACACAAGAATAAAGAAAAGGAGAATAGGTCATGATTAATCAATTAAAAGAGGAGTTCAAGAACAAATATCAATCTACTTTCTAACCATAAGATAACGAGAAATTTAGCCACACATAATCATGGCAAAACAACACAAGAATTCAAATCTAAACATAAAAACAGAAAAACCGTAATGAAGTTCTAAGAATTGAATCTCTTGTCTTCTCCAAAAGCTCCAAATCTCCTAGACGTGCCAAAGCTAAAACGTATGTAAAAGTTGCTGCTTCTAAGCCCTAAGGAGCCTATTTATAGTAGGGAATAGATAATAATTCGAATGGGGGTAGAAATTCAAATTAAGGAAACAAATTAAGGCTTGGAAATAATAAAACGCGTAAAACCGCCTGCCGCATGGTAGAGCGCATGACAATTCGGCGATATGTGGCCTTTTCATGCGGTTGAGATGCGGCCGCATGCCACTGTATCTGTGCGCAACAATTTTCAGTCGGCCCGTTCTCCCTCGTTTCAACTCCGATTTTGGATCCGTTTTCGCCTTCAAACTCCTTTCAAGCTGTACTTTCATCCTATCATGCTCAATTTGCATCATTTTGACTCTAATTTTCTGCAAAATCAAGCAAAACACGAACGAGCATCATATTTTACAAATTAACAATACTTAATCACAAAACTCATTTCAAACATGATTTCTCAATGCACATTGACATCAATTAAGATTATAAAGATGACAAAATTCATATTTATCATAAATTTATTTTTTCTTAATAATTTAAATTTTTATTACGTTAAATATATTAATTGGGTCAATTTAAATTGTAGTTTAATTATTTTCATTAAATTATAGCAGAAATAAATTTCAATTGATATAATATTTATATTTAAAAAGTAACTATACTAAAATTAATTAAAATAAAAATTATAATCAATTAATAGATTAAAATAAAATTTATAATCACTTATTAGAACTATTAATAAAAAAGAAAATGATAGGTGCAAAGGAAACTATGAATATACGCTTACAATTAAGAAGTTGGGGGGGGGAGGGACTTTGGAGAATGTTAATGAGGTGGAGGGATACAATAGTAAAACAAGAAAATAAAAAAATCGACGCTTTTATTGTTTGGACCAATTTTTAAGCTTAAAATCGGTAGTTATCCGGATAACAGTTATTCGTTTGTCATTATTGTTAAATTAATTGCAAAGTGCAAAATTACTAGTGTTTTTGCTTTTGGACGCATGTTTGGAGTCGCGGAGTTCAATTAATTTGTACGATAGATTTATTCATGTGTTGATTGCTAATGTAACACGCAAATAAAGCTTACTCCTAAAATTTAGTATTTACTAAAAACTACATAAACGGATTTACTTCGTCCAGAAAATTCTAGGCGAGACGCAGTGACAGATGGGGCTACTTAAGAATAGAGTTTTATATATATATATATATCCTCAAGTTATTGGTGAAATATTGCGTAATGGTTGGTTGGTGAATGTCAAGATGCATTATAGATCTCGTTTGATACTAGTACTATATTTTAGGCGTTGAATTCACCCCAAATTATTGGACATGTAGAATTGTCGATTGATGATGATGGAATCCTCATTATTACTTACTAATGAAATAAAGGTTAGTTTATTGAGAGCATGTACTACAAGAATCTTGTTAGATCAATGTCTAAGCACTGAGAAGCGTGATTTTAATGATTGGTGGTGTTGAGTTAGACATAGATTGATTTCTCCACTATAATGGGGTTGAGTAAGACCTAGGTCTAAGCACTGGGAAACGTGATTTTAATGATTGAATAGATTTTATTTTGTTGTTTTTTTTATTTGTAATAAATATTATAAAAATTAACTTAATTAAATTCAGAAATTAATAAATGACAATTTTATTGAATTTAAAAAAAACTACAACATACACTAATTAAAAAAAATACAATAATTAAAAACTACTACATTACAATAATCTAAAAAAAAAAAGGACGACTACTCCTCCCAATTGAATTCCCTTGCAAGTTTGCGGCGAATATTTTCGTACCTCGCCTTTTGCTCGGGATTCATATTCGACGTGTCGGCAATGTAGATATTGAACGCCCACTCCTCCCTCGATTGCTTGTTGAGGGATGCCAACTCTTCTGCCGCCTGCTCCCGTAGCGCATTTTTGCCCTTCCTCCCCTTCTTCGCCGCTTTCGCCGCTTTCACTCCTTAGGGTCGAACCTGCAGAGTGTTTGCATCGCTCGCGGATGTGGTGGATGCGTTGCCGCTGGCAGACGAAGTGTACTCGCCGGATTCATTTATCTTCGTCCGCTTTGGAGCTGTTGGCTTATGAGGGTTGGTGAAAGTCGGGATATGCCTCAAGAGCTCCCACGCAGCCCTATACGGAAACGATTTGTTGAACTTCTTGGCGTAAAAATCTTGGGCCCTTGTGTATAGATCGAAGTCGTTTTCCCCGCTTCCGAGCTGGTTTTCTTCTTGGATGTAGATGGCGGCGAAGTTCTGGATCTGTTTCTTGGCGCGGCCCCATGCGCTCTTCATCGCACTCTTCTCTCTTAGGTGGGCGGGAGCTATGAACTCGTTGAAACGGGTCATTATTTTCTCCCAAAACGCGCTTGAGGTTTGGTAATTGCTGGTGATTGCGTCCATCCCGAAGTCAACGTAGCACTTTGCGAGGTATTCAATCTTGGCGGGCGTGTAGTTAGGACCTCGCGCTGGCTTATTGTGCTCGTCGGATGAGGCCGCGGCAGCTTTCCCCTTGCGGCGTGCCTTGCCTTTCCCCTTGGCCGGAGAAGTGGCCGTGCTTGATGTCGCGACAGCTTTCCCCTTGCGGCGGGGCGGGGGCGGTGGTGTTTGCTCGCGTTCATCCGATTCCTCTTGTTGGGAATCGCCGTACGCCTCTTCCTCTTCCTCTTCCTCGTCCTCCACCTCAACATGGTCGTCGTCGTCGTTGAGGTTGAAACGTCTGAGTCGAGCCGTACCCGCTGGGGGCTGCGAGAATTGGGAGTACCCGGATGTCGGGGGTACTTGAGAGAAGCTCGGCGACAGCGAGAAGCCCGGCGCAGGCGAGAAGCCCGACGCAGGCGAAAAGCCCGGCGACTGCGAAAAGCCATAGGATGGAGGGACTTGGGAGAAGCCCGGCGACTACGGAAATCCAGCCGAAGGGGGAAATTGGCCGTACCCCTGCGGCTGTGGGAACTGAGAGAACCCAGTGGCCGGAGGGAATGCAGAGAAACCCGGCGACGGGAAAAATTGGGAGAAACCTGGCGTCTGCGAAAAACCACCATACCCTGCAGGGACCGAGTATTGGCCGAAACCGGGAGAAGATGAGAATTGAGAGCTTGGATTCGCCGGATTGGGAGGTGGATTCGCCGGATTTGGAGATTGGTTCGGTGGGATTGAACCAAAAGTTTGCGAATACCACGAATTAAACTGGTCGTCGGCCATTTTTTTGCACAAAATATGATGTGAAAGAGTAGTTTTTTTTTAGGGAAGAATGGATGAAGAAAGAATTTTTTTGGTGTGTAGAATGAATGAGATGAAGGGATATATATAGTGAAAAAATGGGATATAGCCGTTGATGGAGATAATGTATACGTTGGAAATTTTTAATTTTTTACCGTTTATTTTTTATTTTTTAATTCAGAAAATAAAATAAAAAATGAAGGGCCAATGGGGACACGCCACATGTCCCCATTTTTCGACGTGGCGGAGTCAAGGGGGGGTGTCGAGCGCTCGAACTTGCCATCGCCTCACCATCGACACGGGGCGGTGTCGATCCCCCCACTGTGATATCGACACAGGGGTGTGTCGAGTGGGGGGTGTGTCGAGCGGCTCGACACCGCCCCTCGTTACCCGCTGTAAATGCTCTTAGCGGAATTGCATTTATTAATTACTAGTACTTGCTAGGCGTGGTTAGCATTTGATTTTCTGTGACGGTACTCTGTTTAAATAAATTAGACCGTTTCGCTGCAAATCTCAAGGATATCTTCATGTGTTTTTTTAAAGAATATAAAGAATATCTTCATGTAAGAGATCTATCAACGATTTTATTTTTATTCTGTTTCATTTTATAGAATTATATAATAATCAGATAGTAAACGCCCCGCAAAATATTAGTTGGCATTTCTTAATCATTTAAATTATTTTGCACCCGGAAGAGACCAAAAGTACGGGATAAGGATTAAGGCCTTATAGATTTGTTCGTTTCTTTTTCCTTTTCCTTTTTTTTCATTCTCTTGGGACGCCGAACGGGAAGGGCTTATTTAGTCGTGGATCTTATGGCTAATCTTTGATTCTTAATTTCTCAACCAATGAAAAATAAGAAATCTCATAATGATAAAACTTGTACTCCAATATATTCTCAATAAAAATATATTCGCATAATCTCATAATGATAAAACTTCCGTGCAGTTCAACATAAGTCCGTAATCGCATATTTTTGTTTTTAGGGAGATTTAGGATGTTTATGGAAAAATTAAGTTAATTAGAATTTATCAAATTAATATTGCTATTTATTAATCACTTATTATGTTAATTTAAACATCTTTTAAATATTCAAAAATAAAAACAAAAATATGCGATTACGGACTTATGTTGAACTGCACGGAAGTCGACACAAAAAATATACAATACTGAGAGTGGAAAAGTCTTGTGTAAATTAGTAATTATAACCTTGTAGTCCCACATATTAATTCCTAACTGAAGTTACACAATAAATGTCAATAGGTCATTCTCAATCAAATGTCACGGGGCATTTTCAGTTTAGAAATTCGATACACAAGAGACAATAGATCATAAATCCAGCACACCCTCTCTCTAAAAATAAAAATAAAAATAAAAATTACAGACGGCAGAAGACTGTGAAAGCATGCATATTTGCCCAATTTCATCATATCGAATTTTGATATATCATGTTTACATAACTCAATTTTCAGTTCTTGAAAAAGAGAGGCAGAAGATAATCGTAATATTCATTCTTATCACTTTGATAGGACGAGTTGATTTTTCGATAAGAGGATTTAATAATAATTAAAACGTATCAAAAGGATACCTTATAATTTGGCTAAAATAACAACAACTTGATCGAATTTAAGCTTAAGAATTTAGGTCGACAACTCATTACACAAATGTTGTAAAGTTATAGTATTACTCATGTTCAAGCATATATATAGTAAATGGTTGGGACAACGGTTCACAATTTTCTATAACAACAATCGCTATTCATACATGTGTTGTAGCTTAGCTATAAGTAGCTTGAGATAGAATATATTCGTAAAATTTGGATCGATAATACATTAGTCATCCGACCATTACTTTTAAGACTATTTTTGTTTCGTTGTAAATTTATCATGAAATATATTAGAAAAGAAAAAGTATGAAATTATTATCATTTTCATTATTTTTTTCATGTTTATTGTAGGATGGAATAGAAAATTATCACATGACCTTCACCCCCTCCCCCCTCTCATTTTGATGTCTATTGTCTCATTGAAAAATATTAAAACATCCATCCCCTATGTTAATATTTTTCACAATTGAAGTAAAAATGATGAAAAAGAGGTTGCCCATGAAATTATATATCTTGCCCGAGAAAAATTAACAACCGTAGTAAACGTGTTAAAATGATAAAAAAAATTGTGAAAATGTTTGTATTCCACCATTTTCGAATAAAGTAAATAGACACCCTAATTGTGTTACCCCAAAGTGATCTATTAAGGATTAAGGGTTCAAAGGCAATAACTTACATTTTCTAGTTTAAATTTGTTGTTTTATAATTAAACAATATATGATAGTTTAAACTCGGTGCAAACTTCAGTCTATGTACAGTAAAATTAAGGTTCAAAACACACCCCGCTCATTCCTCAAGTTAAAAAAAATAAAAAGATATTACTCTCTCCGTTCACAAGTAAATGTTCAGTTTGCTACAGTACACATGTTCGCAAGTAAATGTTCAGTTTACCTTTTTCGTACAACACTACCCTCTTTACTTTACAAAAATTACTACCCTTTGCTATTTAGGACCCCACCTCACATCAATTTTATTTATACTTTTTTATCATCCCAACAATTTTATTCTTACTTTTTGTTCAATACCACATTTTTTTGTCATTATCACTGTTTTTTTTTTTGTCATTATCTCACTACCCCTATATGTTAACTTTTACTCCACTAACTCACTTTATCAGGTTTTTTAAAATTTGTGTCCAGCACAAAGTGGACATTTACTTGTGAACGAAGGGAATACCACTTTTCCGGTTGACTCGTTCAAGTACTGTGTGTGAAGGGGGCTTATTATATCTTATCATAAGATGAAATCTTCTTCATATAAGCCTCGAAAAATATGAGGGAGTTGACTGGCTAAATAACGAAGCTTTGTATTTTTCACATTTCAAAGTCAAAAAAATGGGAATTAAAAAATGGACGTAATGCCAGTGAATTTGGTAGAAGCCATGTTTGCGATTTTGCTCACAAAGAAAAGTATTGGGTGTTTTCACATTGAAGCTTCCTGATTAGGGGACCCAGATTTCACAGTCTCCTTTACACAACTTGATTCTGCATTCAATTAGTCAATAAATATCTGTGTCAATTATATTAAGTAATCACAAGATTGATTGACTATGTTTCACTATATAACTATCATGCTTCCAATTTAATTTATCGGAATTATTTAGTTAGACCATTCGAATCATGTTAAAAACGTTGAAAGAATTGGAAGTTTTGTCCAAATGGGGAAAAGCCAACAAGCTTTAAATTTGACCTTATGCAAAGGAGAGTATATATAATTAAATAGTGCCTACTGTGCTAAGACAAGTACAGTTAAAGAATAATAAAAATACAACAAAATTGTAATAAAGAATGAAACTTACAACTAAAACATGGGCTTTGATGATTTAGGCCTTAATTTAATCCAGCAGATTGATTATTGTATAGTGTCGGTCACCCATCAATTTGAGTTGGCTTCGTGACAATATACTATATCTTGCAATATTCATGGCTTTCCTAAATCTATCCTTAAATCAACTAATCCATTATCCATATGTAAACTAGTAAAGGAAAATGAACCTTACTGGTGGCCTATTAGTAGAAATTAGTGTGCAAATTTGTTGTTATAGAAATTTATTTTGAAAGTGAAAATCTTTAGTATGTAATTAAATTCAAGAAAATTGTTTCGCATTCTCCCGTCTTTATTTAATATTTTTTATTTTTTTAATTTAATTTAATCCACATGCTTTAGTAAGATTCAAGAAAATTGTTATGCGATTCTTCTGTCTTCCATTTACTACTATTTTTGATCATTTTTATTTCAATTTTCATTCACATATTATTAAAAATATTAGCCGTAATTTATTTGGTAGTTATAAACTTTATTTTGAAAGTGAAATTTTTTAATATTCAATTAAATTCAAGAAAATCGTTCCGCAATTCTCTCATCTTCATTTACTAGTGTGTGCTTGCATAAATATATAATAATAGAATTTATGAACTAAAAATGTATAAGATGGTTAAGATAAATATGACTATTGCATGAAGGTTGTGCCACGTAGGATTTAAAATTAAAAAAATTTAAAAAGTTCAAAAAGTCAATATTGGAAACTTAATAAATTGCTAAATCGATTTTTTCAATAACATAAAACTATTTATTTGACCAACCAATTAATTGGTCAAATTAAATTAGAAGTGCAAAATAATTGCATGTTGGAAAAATACACAATAATCTTGAGTATGTATAAGATTCTTGAGGCATGAAGTATTATTAAAAAATACTAATATGGGATAGAAAATTTTACATTATCCAACCAAAGTAATAATTTAATAAAAAATAATTTAGGTCAAATGAATAATTTAATATTTATTATTCCCTCCGTTCCGCTTGACTTGTCCTATTTTTATTTTTTTTGGTATCCTGTTACACTTTACCTAGTTCCTTTCTAGGAAATAAATAAGGAAATTAGGGCCCAATTAGTTTGGCTAATTAGACCCACTTTGCACCTTTCAATCTACTTTTCTCTTCATTTTCTGTGTTATTCACTATTCACTTTCTCTATACCACTTTATTTTACTATTTGTACTCACTTTATTTCACTATTCACTCTCTCTCTACCCATTTTATTTCACTTTTATAGCTCCACTAAATACACCTTTTCTTCCTAATTGTTTTCTCCTTAATTCTCGTGTCAAAAATACTAGAAAAAGTCAAGCCGGACGGAGGAAGTAGTTTCTTAATTTAAAAAAATCTGTGATATGCTATATAGTGAATCCTTACTTTGATTTTTTTCCTTTAAAAGATTGTGGTTGTTTATTAATGGCAGGCTCGCATAAAATTATCTCTTTGTATAGAAACATACCAAACTTATTAATTTGAAGGATTAATATATGAATTAAAATTTATTAAAATAAGGAATGAAGATAAATAGAAATACTGAATGGAGAAAGCTAGAGCTGTCTAAACGGGATGAGTACCCGATTTTTTTTTTCAATTTTTTTATACCCTACCTCGACCCCATATTAAAATCGGGTATTCAAATACTCGAGCGGGTAATCCCGATCATATATTAGAGTACCCTAATTACTCAAAATTATTATAAAATCTATATTATGCCAAAAAAGTATCTAGTATTATTCAAACTATAACACTATTAAATTGGTCGCAATGACCATAACAATCAATTAATCAACAAAATTAATAAAAAGGCCATATCAGTAAATAACCAACGAAGCATAAAAAGAAAAAAAATGTATATGCAACTTAATAATTAAAAAAATATCACCAATATCATTAGTCAATAAATATAAAACCATAAGCAACATAATCAATAAATCATATACTAACATTCATAATGTCAAAAATGACATTACCATCCTTATTTGGTCGTGAAAGAGTTAGATACTCTCATATATATTAGAGAAACTAGGAAATATATATATATATATATATATATATTCAAAGTAATATAATATATATAAAGAAATGTAATATATGTAAAATAAAAATTTGGGTATCTTGGGTACTTAGATCGGATGTCGGGCATACCCGATGCTCAGAATATTTAAAATTTTAATTTGTATCCCGATCCGTTTACCCAAACATACGACTACGGATACCTAATATCCTGGGTGTCAGGTCGGTACAACATTACCCAATTACCCACTACCCATTTAAACAACCCTAAAAAATACTACATACGTAGAACATAAAATTAAGGGAAGACTTCAAATCCGCATCAATATTAATAATATATAAATTTGAGTGTTCAACAGTATACCTATTGGACATAAATATTGGGTATCATTTACTTCTCATTTATAGTATATACAACAAAACTTTTACTCAAATACACACCACACATAGCAACTACATGTCGGATGATATCATCCCTCTTCCCAATTATGTATCTATCATTCGTGTCCAATTATCATCCATCTTCCCAATTATGTATCTATTATTCGTGTCCCAAATAATTTTTTATTATTGTAGTATTTGCTCAGTTTATAAAATGATTGTTACTTTTATCATTTAAGTCTGTTTATAAAATAATTGTTATTTTCATTTATAGTAGTAGAGCCTACATAATACATTATACTCCATCCATTCCGCCGAATACGACCTAGTTTATATGGACACGAAAACTAAGAAAAAGGGTATTGGGTATAAAGAAAGTGTTTAGTGTAGTGTGAATGTAATATTTATAATGCTAATAAAATTATAGATGAGATGGTTGAGTGTGTAGTGGGAGTAGGTTAGTAGGGTTTAGATGAGATGATGACCATGTATATAAACTAATTGTTTCCTTTAAAGGAAACATGCCACATATAGTGGGATGTCCCAAAATGGAAAACAAGCCGTATTTGGTGGAATAGAGGGAGTATTTAACTTTATATTTCCCACTACATCACTCACATTTATTGTGGGACCCTTACTCCACTCAAAACAATACTTACTACTCCCTCCGTCCACGAAAAAAATACCCATTTGACACCTTATTTTTGTCCACCAAAAACATACACACTTCACTTTTTGTACGCTTATATCCTCATAACTTTTCCCTATTTACTACCCTTTGCCATTGATGGACTCACCCCCAACCAATTAACCCACCTAATTAACACACTAATTATCTACCTAATTACCCATCTCATTACTCATACCTAACCCACACCCTTTATTCATTTCTTTGTCTCAACCCCCCATTTTCCCCCAAACGTGGTGTCTGCAAACCCTAATATTCTCTCTATTCTCCCAAAATCTTCACGCCGTATGTTTCATCTCTCTCATGGCCAACCCTAATACTCTCTCTGCACTCGATACCTGCGATCCTCTCTTCTGCTCTGATATGTCGATCCCTGTGGCAACTCATTTTTCGCCAATCCCTAACTATTCATGGGAGTCTTCTTTCGTTGAGATCGATTCGGCGGAGGTGGTGCCGGAATCAAATCTTGTTGATGTCGAATCCGAACTCGACATTGTTGACCTTGGTGACTCGATCGATGGTGAGCAATACTGCTCTTGAATCCATGGCGGCCACCGACAATGGGATGCAGATTTGCGAGGCTGACCTTGGATTCGACACGATCATGCCGGAAACTGAGTCGGAGACGGAGCAGCTTGTCTCTGATGATGGGATGCCCCCTTTCATTCCAAATCAGTATAAGAGTGAAGAAGAAAGAATGCGCTATCTGCAGACGCTAGGGATCTTCTTCCCTTGCGTCTTATCTCTCATTTAATCAGGTTATTACACTCTTTTTTTTTGGTTACGTGATGCGTGTGGTTTTATCGGGTGGCTGGTGATGCCTGATACTGTCTTTTTGATGCCTAACGATGATGATTTTGATGCCTGATGCGTGTGGTTTTATGAGTTGGGTGGTGATGCCTGATACTGTGAATTTGATGCCTGATGATGATGATTATGATGCCTGATGATGATTTTGACGCCTAATACTGATATTAATACAGATATTGCACTTGATTTCATTTTTTGGAGGGTTTATGTGATATTGTTGCCTCTGTTTGAGATCTTTGATCTATGATATTCATGCTTCATGATGCCTATGTTGAGCTGTTGACCTGCTGCACTTCATCCTTATACTGATATTGATACAGATACTGCACTTGATTTCATTTTTTGGAGGGCTTATGTGATATTGCTGCCTCTGTTTAAGATCTTTGATCTATGATATTCATGTTTCATGATGCCTATGTTGAGCTGTTGACCTGCTGCACTTAATGCAATCTAATGATGCCACCACTAGGAGTGTTAATCCCTAGTTTTGGAGGTTGAATTAGGAGGTTTTAAGTGTAAAATTAAAAGTCTATGATGCAATGTTTACTGCTGAGACAAAAAGGATCCAATATTAATGCACATTATAGAGTTTACATTACAAACAACTCAAAAATTCATGCTTCACATTGTTTGTGCTTGTAAACTACCATCTGCCCAAACCATTTATCAAACACTAATCTTGTAGACTGATCTTCTTCACTGCCTCAGCCACCTTGTCCACATTGTAAAATATATCCCTTCATTCCCATGCAACTTTAAGAGCTCCAAGCTGTCCCTAACAAGCCCTTCATCAACTTCAAGGCACTGTGGTAGCTTTCCAAGCCTAAGCAGTCTTTCCTTCCCCATATGAGGGATCTTGTAGTTGTTGCTGCCTTTTGCTTTCATAATCTCTTCATAACAACCTTGAAGAGTAAGGAACACATTGTTTAACTTCCATGGTTCATAATTATCAAATGCTTCCTGCACATTATGCAATAACTCTCCAACACTAGAAGCAGGTTTTTGATCTTTGAGTGTTTGTATGGCTCTAAAAAAGCAAAGGTCATTGACATTAGTATCCGGTGAGTTGGCAGGTTGACAAATTAGTTGGATATTAAACCCATCTAATCTAGCTACAGCTTGAAAGTCAGGATCATGGTCTTGGATGTGGGGCTTGGCATTATCTTGCTGGATAAAAATGTTCTTGTTTGCCCAAGCTGGCCACTTGGCTTTAATTGTAGGCACCATCTGCATGTTTATGTGATAAATGAAGTTACTGCACTACATGATGAATTGCAATTAATTCTGATAGTAAATATGCATTGAAAATAATCTGACCTGGTTGATCATGCATTGTTTCATGACTGGTTTTGTGATTGATGGTATTGGTCTTGTTTCAACTGTGCCCGCATCTCTGTTCTTTGAGTTTCTTTGTGCCGGCTCCTCTGTAATGAATGGAAAAATGTCAATTTTTCCATCAAAGAGGACAGTTCCATTCTCATCTATCACTGGTCTTGCAACAGCACAGTTGAACATAACTTTTGGGATAAATCTCTTGGACTTACATGTCCTATAAGGTTCTGTTTCATCTGCCAACAGGTAGTACCTATCTTTGGTTTTCCAGATTCTCCAAATGCTCTTCAAACTGAGGTCAAACAACGCAGCAGCCTCTTTTTTTGCTCCCCAATCAAGTTTTCCATTCGTGCTGTGTAGGAGTAGCCACTGAGCTACTGTATTCTGCTGCTGATCAGTCAGTTTTTTTTTTCTCTTGGATCCACCATGATGTTGTCTTGACTGAGTGGTTTTTGGAGCTTTTTTGTGTAATGAACAAAAATCTGCTATTCTCCTTGTATTTATAGATATTTTGAGTGAGATTAGGTGTTCAAATTTCCCTCCTAAACATTTGATCAAGTCATTGTACTTATGCTCTTTATTTAATTAATGGAAAGATAAATTTTGCCTCCAATTTCCTTTTTTGCCGCCAAGATCAGATGGCATGCTTTTGTTTCATGTTTTTTTTTTTTTTTTTTACTGCATTGTTGTTTCAAAGTTGATGCGTGTGATTTTTACTCATTAAGGCAGTATTACAGTTAAATGCCTTCAATGCATACATTAAAATACTGGTGTTTATTTAATTATGAAAAAAATCGAGCGACAAAAAAATAAACATCGACCAAAAAATCGGAACAAGTTCAATGTAAATGACATGTTTGTTTTAGCATACCAAGTGTTGTTCTTTAATGGTGGCCACCTTTTTATTAATAAAAAATTAACAAAGTCAAAGTTGTCATTTACAATACCCCTATTATCCTACTTTTCTCCCACTCACAACCACTTTTCAGTTTTTCTTAATCTCCGTGCCAGGACCCAAATGGGTATTTTTTTCGTGGACGGAGGGAGTATTATCCACTACTACCTACCATTTTCTTAAAACCCGTGTCGTCCACTATGTGTCAACCATTTCGTGGACGGAGGGAGTATTTTTTTAGAATAAAATAAAGTTTTGATAATTCATAATTAATAATTTATTACTAAAAAATATATTTTAAAAAAATCACATAATATTCCATTTTTTGAATCAATAAATCTATTCGGTTAGACTGTGGCCGGCGACACGCGTAAAATAATTGTATTTTCCCCTAGGATTTATGATTCTCCAATTAGGGTCTAATTTTATTTTGAAAACCTATATTATATTTTTTTAATTTGTGTGGTTAATTACACTATGTCTAAATAGCACCACCTTTTTTAAATAATCAACCTTAATTATCAATTATTAACCAAAAACTAAAAATAATTTGAAACTCTAACTTGATATATGAACCATATTATTATAAGATTATACTAAAACAAAAGAGATTGAAATTGAAGGAAAAAACATAAAAATGATAATGGAACATATATAACACGTTAAAAGTGGGATAGAGAATTCTAGTGACTACCGAAAGGGTCCACGAGAGTCTTAAGACTCGAGGAGATTTATCACTCTTGGATTCTGAGGAAAATAAAAGATACAGTATTATTTATGTAGGAGTACGTAAATTGATAGTTTAATTTTTGATTTATAAATCGATAAAATTATTTTGGTAAACATTGTAATTACAAATTGTTTGTTTCATCACTATAACCATTTTGAAAGGGTAAATGGGCAAAAGTGACAGGCCATGTATTTCAACTCTCACAATTTTATCATCCCAAAATAAGAGTCATAATCAAGAATAAGTCTATTATCACCGTAATTCAACGTAAGTACATATTCACAAATGTATGTAAAATGTCCATCATGAACTTATTATCTTATGGTGATGGTGATGGTGGTGATTATTTATCCCGAAAATGAACTTTCATATACTAAGATCAATATTAACTTCCAGATTGCAACTTCAACTTTAAATTTATATTAACGCACTAAAGAAACACGGTTCCAATATTAAATCAAGAATCACATTAATTTAATTTAATTAAAACAAAATTAAATTCAAGCATAACCTTCATCATGATGTCAAATGTCAATCCTCTCGACGGATTAAGGTGCAAATACACTTTATTTTTCTAATTCTTGATAATGACTTTATTACTTGAATATTTGATTAGTCGAATGATTCAAGGTTAGCGTTAAAACGCCGGTATTATATTTCTAATTGTGGGACCCCGAGATCTAATTATAATATACAGTATCTAGTTAATTACTAATTGCTAAAATTTCAACCCCAGCTAGTACGCAATCGCTGAAAAGACTTTTTTAAGGAGGAGACCACATTTTGCCTCGTTGAAGTTGCCAAAATACAAAAGTACCCTTAATTAAACAGTCTATATAAGCAGCTTAGTACAAAATAAAGCATTCATCAAATGAGGTCCACGCTTCTTCACTCAAAGAATATGACTACCACCTCCACCACCACCACCACCACCGCGGAGCAAGGCGGAGCCATCGGTTTCTCCGATCTGCATCCCGACATAATAAAGTCACACATCCTCGGCCGGCTGGACGGGCCAGCACTCGGCTCCGCCGCCAGCTGCTCCCCCACCCTCCGCCACCTCTCCGACGACGACAGCCTGTGGTCAACAATCTGCTACTCCACGTGGCCGTCCACTGCCTCATCACAGCTGCGCCACCTCGTCTCCTCGTTCCCCGGCGGAGGTTCCCGCGCTTTCTTCTCCAACGCCTTCCCAATCGCGACCGACTGCAACCTCACCCGGCCGCAGTCCGCCCCGCCGCCGGAGCTGATCTCCGCCATCGACGTGCACTACAACGATAACCTAATCTTCACGAAGATTCAGGAAACTGAGACCGTGAGCGGGTGGTTCCGGTGCTCGCCTTTCAGAATCGACCTGCTCGAGCCCAAGGACGCGGTGCCGACGCCGATCAGGCACCCGAAAGGAGACGATGAGTGCAGAGATTTGATGGAAAACATGAAATTGAGCTGGATTCTGATCGACGTGGCCGGGCGGCGGGCGGTGAATCTCTCGTCGCAGCGGCCGGTGGCGGTGCAGCGCCACTGGTTGACCGGGGAAGTGCAGGTCCGGTACGCTACGATCCTGGCCGTGGATGGAGCGCACGTGCAGTGCGGGATTGTGGTCACGTGCGGCGGGGCCGAGAGCGGGGAGATGCAGGTGAGGGAGGTGAGCTTGGAAATGGAGGACATGGATGGAATGCAT
Organism: Schizonepeta tenuifolia; assembly: GCA_029490685.1. Lineage (NCBI taxonomy): Eukaryota > Viridiplantae > Streptophyta > Magnoliopsida > Lamiales > Lamiaceae > Schizonepeta > Schizonepeta tenuifolia. The sequence continues at coordinate 52,628,862 of CM055958.1, forward strand.
TTGAATGGGAAGGACGGTCTGGTCTTTTTGCAGGGGGCTTTGGAGGGTAGGAAGGGAACGGGGAGGAAGAGGGTGGAGGAGGGGCAGAGGAGGTACAATGAGTATGTGAAGATGAAGAGAGAGAGAAGAGAGAGAAAGCAGAGAACGGAGGGGGCATTAGATACGTTCTGCGTCGTTTTTGGGGTATCCATTTTTGTTGCTTTCTGCTGTTTTGTTTTTTGCAGATAGCATCACTATGAGAAAAAATGCCAAGCTTTCAAAAGCAAAAGTAAAAATTAGGAGAAGAAAGATACTCTATGCTAGTAAAACAAAAAATTGAGAAGAAATTACTTTAGTGGGAAAGACTAAAGAGTGCTTATTTAAAAAGTGGTCAACTTAAGGGGACAGCTTGGAATTAGGTGAATTTTTGTGAACTACACTAATTTAAATGTATACTTTGATTTGTATAGAGATTAATACGAAATTTGTGTTATTCAAATGCCATAATTAACTCTATACTACACAGGAATATGCTTTAGAGAGCACATTGCATTTCGAATGGCAACTACATCTACGATTATCATTGTCATAACAATAAAAATTAAAAGAAGTAAGAAAAAGTCTACTTCTATTCAGAAAGGGGAAAGATACGGATGCTACAAAGAGAGAATATTCAAAAGTACAATAAATGAATGAATGACCAAGCATAAAAATTGGTGCTACTAAGTTCTTGTGGGGGGAGTAGCACAAGAATTAAGGAAAAAAGTCGTTGTGAGTGAAGAAAAAATAAGAGTAAGAGAAAATATTTTATTGTGTGGGTGCGACAAAAATAAATAGAAAGTTATTTGATGACCGTTCTAAAACAAAAATATAGGAGATTATTTGGGGACCGAAAATAAAAATAAAATAAAGCGCGCGCGCACACACCAATTTTTTTTTTATTTTTATTTTTATTTTTATTTCCCAATAGGGATGGGAGAAGAGAACAAGCCGGCAATGTAATTAAATAGGTGGGGTGGTTGATTACGAATCTTTGGGCCTTCACATTTGTAATTTATATACCAACTTTATAGGTCTTATAAAGTAATCAACTAATCCTCTCTTTTGTAGTAATGTATATCGGTTTTTGTACATTAAAGTTTAATACCTAATTAAATATTATATCTAAAATGTTCCGAACTGAACACAAATATATATAATTAAATACTCAAACTATCACAAAACTAATATAAATATCCCAGATGATAATTTCCGACCATATACGTGAGTCGGTGAAAGGCTGAAATGGATTTTAGCTTTGATGTGGAAAAGATTATTCAACGTAAAGCCAAGATGACATAGTTTCAATCCGGCATTCGACTAGCCAAGTACTAAGCCTTTCGCTGCAGGGAACCTGCCATCCGCAACATTTTTGTTAATTTTATCTTAGTTCATGTATATAGTTTGGCCCACATTCGTTAAAAGATTGAAATATGAAATTGTAATTTACCTCCTAGTCTTTCTTGGATATAAAAAGGCTGACCATTTAAAGAGATGCATGTAAGATCACATACATATGACAATGAAGTGCCACTTAGTGGTAACTAGTAAGACGCTTCCCCTTCAAAAAAGTAAAAAATAAAAAATTTGGGGTTCGAGTAATTATTTTAAGAGAAACAAACTAATATACCATGTATAGTACTTAAAATTAAAATTAATACAAAAGAACACTAATTAATGCGCCCATTGATCAAAACTCTATCTTCTTATCAGTTACACATAGGGATGACAAATGGGTTGGATTTTCGTGGGTACCCGCACTTCCAAACCTTGATGGGACATATTTGGAAAATATTAAATGGTTTTGGGACGGGTTTGGGTAGAAACGTGCAAACCCGTGACAGGTTTGAGTTGGGTTTGGGCAATTACCTTCGAATACCTGCTATCCAAACCCACTTATATCTATATAATATATATAAACGATAAAAATATTATTATATGTAAAATTTATTATATAATTACAAATATTACGATTTAGGATTTTATCAATCTACACACACATTCCGTAAGAGTCAAGTCTTTAATGTTTCTCCTCTACTTTTGTAAATTTACTTTCGAAATATGACGACACAACGACAATATCAATAATTCATAATCTTCTAGTTATGTTTTAAGATTTTGTAAGTTCATAGCACTTTGCTTTGAGATTAATTTTAGTGAAATTTTCTATTGATGTTTATGTTTTAATCATATTTATAATATTTTGTTATTTGATATTTACTTTTTAGTATTTGGATTTTTAGCGGGTAATAAACGGGTATTACCCAACGGGATCGAGTCGGGTATGAGTTTTAAAATTATTTTTTAATCGGGTTCGGAACGGATTTGAATGTGAAAAATTTTCATGAATTTGAATTTGGAAAATATTTAATGGGTGGATATTCGACCCATTGCCATCCCTAGTTACACATAATTAGGTTTAATCTCGCTTTGTCGATATCAAGATAAAACAGTTTATGCATACATTCATGTATAATTTAATAATTTGAAGATAAAATAGCAACATAGGCCAGACAATCAACAAAACCAAACTGATCAAACACGTAATCCTTTATTGATATAACTCAATCTCAAACATGATATTTCATGGTGGGGCCATTATTTTTCTATTGGTATATATATTTTTTTTTATGTTACATGAACTTTTTTTTTGGGAGACCATAACTCGAGTTTTTGTTGAATAAACATTTCCTAATTATAAATACGTACGTGATAACATGTTCTTTAGATTTATTGATATATTCGTCTCACCCGAAAGAGTGAAGAATCATCACAAATATAGCATGAAAGCGAGATTATAGTTAAGAAAAGACAAACTAACCAATTTTGAGCACACCATATTTATGTTGTAGTAGAAGATATCTTCTGGTTTACTTTACACTTTCCTTATATTTATTTATTTTTTTCTTTTCTATGAAATATAAAATTTGATAGATGCATGTGTGGCTTTCGGTTAAGTTGCTCTTTTTTTCGGTGTGATTACACTTTGTTAAATGGTTTGATTATACTTAATAAATGCCTTTGATGTAATATTTCAACTACTGCCACTTTTTTTCTTCATTTATTTAAGAAAGCACAAAGGGTGAGTAGAAGATTTGAGATCATGTTTATATGTATTTATTATTAAAGTTAATAACTGAGAAATATATGAGCTTGTAATGCGATGTTAATATTTCAATAATAAATGTTGTGTACCCGAACTTTAACCGGGCTATCTGAAAAATGATGTGGCACAAAAACTGCAGTGTGTTGTAATGAGGTGGAAAATAAAACGAAATTTTCTAAATCACCGGGAAATTGTGGAATGTTAGTTCTGCGGCATTAATTTAATTGCATCCGCGTAGCGTATACTCTTAGAATTATAATACAAAAATATAGACAAATCAACGTGTCTATATTACCTGAGGGTGCATATTGGAACGGTTGATTGCTTCAAAATACTAAAGAATACTGTAGTTGAAAATTGAAATACGACTTGATTTAGATGTGAAACCGGAAAAGTGGTCATTTAATTAAGAAAGAAGTGGATGCACGTTCACGTTGTGTGTCGTCGTTTCACCTAAATACTCGCCCCTTTTGGGCCGAACCAATTATTACTCATATATTTTCAAAGTTGACGACTTGCCACAAATTTCAAATCATGCCTAATCTCTCACTCGCACCCATCCTTTGTTGAAACTCTACATCAAACTGAAAATCACCACTAGGCTGATAATATCAGTAAACTTAAAAAAAAAAAAATAATAAAAAAATAAAATAAAATAATAATAATAATAAAGCCAACCCATTTTTTTTTTAGGAATGACTATCGGGCCAACAAAATCGAGCCCAAATCAAATAACCAGACCGAATTGTTGAATTTCAATCGATTTGGTCGATTGAGCTATTAAGAATTGTAAGTTATTCCGTTCTATTTGATTTTTGGGATAAAAAAACCGGTTGCAGCCGAACCAGCCGAACTTTTAAGATTTACTAACATATAGTAATAAATTTAATTCGATTCTTTAATTCAAACACTACATAAACCCAGAAGACTAATTAAAATACACTGTACGGTTTGTTTTGATTTTATTATGATTTTTGGCTATTTTCTCCGAATACAAAGTAAAGTTCGAAACCTAAGTTTGAAGTTCGGTTCGGTTAAATATTTAAAACAAGAGTAATGATATTCGAACACACTGTGGCCAGCCACACGCGCTAAAAATAGTAATATAAATTTTGAAAATGGAAATATACTCTAATTGAAAAGCATAAACTCAGAGGGAAATGTAATTATTTCCATTTTTACAGTCAACATTCCGTTTTTTCACGTGTGTGACTGGTCACGGTGTCTCCGAATATCATTACTCTTAAAACAAAATCAATTAGTTTGTTTTTGGACTCCTGTTCGGTTTACTAATTTCCCATTGATTTATTCAATGAGCAAAATGTAGTAAATTATTGAAAGTTATCCTCAAATTTCAAAAATCAAATTTGACTAAATCTGTAATTATTAAAATCACCTCGACTATAAAGAGCTTTCGGGAGCAATTTCTGGGATTTACTCTTACCACAGTCACAACCTAAAAATCTTTTCTAATTTTATATTTAAATAAACTGTATGCCAAATGAGTCGAGCACTAAATGAAGGCTTGCAGCAACATAAAGAAAATACAAAGAAAAAAAAAAGCAAATAACATTTTAATCTAACAAATGGTACCTCTGCTCTCAATGCATGTTATTTTCCATCAATGTATACTGACTTTTAACGCTCCTATTGATGAGAAACCAACAAGCTTTCGACTGCGAAAGCCGTTTTCTTTGTATTGCAACAAATTCTCATAATATTTGATGATCTCAACTTGTCATATCGATTGATCAAGACATCAACTTTCCTCTGCTGGTTTAGGGGGCCCCCTAGCTATTGGCATTTCGTTACGGGAAGCCCCTGACCTCGGCTTTGCATAGTCTACAAAAACAACGCGTCCGTTGAGTTGCTGCAACAAGCAACAATCGAGTTACATTTTGAATTGTGCTTGGAAGGGGAAAAAGAATGAAGAGAAAACAGGCTAACCTTTCCATTCATTTCTGTAATAGCCGTTTCAGCTTCATCTTCCGATGCATAGGTCACAAATCCAAAGCCCTTTGATCGATCTGATACCCTATCCATCACGATCGTAGCTGGCAAAATGAATGTAATCAAAGTCAAGAAAGCTGTCTAATGGTGAGGCTAAACTAACTGTAATAGGAAATGCACCATCAATAACTTGACCATGTTGAGAAAATGCCTCGGACAATCCCTCTTCGGTTGTATAAAATGAAAGGCCTGCCGAAAAAAGGACACTTCTTTGGAAAGGGAACTCTAAATTAAACATAAATGTAAGCCAGTGGAAATATGGAATTACTTTAATCTGACAGTCTCAAGACTAATATTTTGATAATCCCGTAAAAACAGAACTTATAAGCATATATGCATTAATAAAGTAAGTCGGACACTTTCTCAAATCAAACCAATCATACTAAGGATAAAACGGACTTGGACATGCCCAACACGGTATATGTTGAGCAACGTTCAATGTATTTTACACGTCACAGATCTCAGGAAAGCAAGGAAGATTACGAGTTTAAAATGCTTTAGCAACATTTACATAATTATAGGACAATTAGCTGACAATATCGCTGAAAGATTGTAACAGAATTTTTCAGTTTCATGAATTTGTGATGGAAATGGCCTGTTTCATATGCTTTAAGTTGACTACATGTGTGAGGCTTTGAGCTCAATTTTTCTTTATTAATTATAAAGGTAGATGATACGAACAATACACCATCTACACCATATACTTTCATGCAATTCTATCAATCAAACTTTAAGTATTACAGCTTAAAACTTTGTGATATCAACTTCTTAATAGCAAATTCAGGAAACGGAACACCACGTTGAGCTAAGAAGTATCACAGTTTTAGCAAAGTTGACATCTTTTTAAAAGTTTGCACTAAACTGCATAATATACTGGCTCTTCCTCCGTCACCCTTTACATCCCAGAACAGTCATCATTTACCAACACAACTCTCGCACCCACAAAATTCATAATGTAGAGTTAAGATAAGAGCATATAATGCCAACAACAATAGTAGGAAGCAACAAGGTTTATCTATAACTCGAAAAGTGAGAGTTTTTCATGATCAGAATCACAAATTATTACTGAGTTAAATGGATTTATCGATAACTGTAGCGAATAACAATTTCAAATTGTTTGTGGTAAATAATACACGGACTGTCCCAGAATAGGTGGTTAAAACTTAAAAGCTATAATTATGCAGGGGAGGATACCGAATTCCTGTCAGCTTTCACTTAGTTTGGTAGGCTAAGGCTTGAACCCAAGCTCGAGCTTGATATATTTCATTCAAGCTTGGACTCAACGACACTGGTAGGTATGTAGCTCACTTGCCTTGTTTCAAACACTTACTCCTGATCTAGAACCTTACACTTAACTGCATTAGATTCTTTTCTAAAAACATGGCACATCAAGCCCCCACTTAAAACAAAGAGAATAGAGAAAGTATATCATGTAAAAAAGAGTGAAAGATTTAACCTGCATCAAATAGCATTATAGCCTGCAACTGAATTCTTAAGACAGATTATTGTTGTTCCACTCTAAGTATCTCCATCTCTCTCTACACACAAACACATAACAATACGAGCTTTTTTTGTAGTATCTAAGAAATGGCGGGGAGCTCCATCCCAAAACCCCCACCCACATACCCTTGAAACAAAAGCAGAGGAAGGGCATTAGGAACCTCGACGTTCGAACCAAACCTTCTCTAAATTTGATTTTACAGACAACAGAATAGTCCTCAGTGCGAACCCAGACTCAATTATAGCTCTACAGACAGTGTATTACTAGCCACAAAAACAAAAATAAATAAAAACAGAACAGGAAAGAAGGCAAATTTACAGCAACACCAAATAAGATCCTCAATAATAAAACTATAATCACCATCATTCATCAAACCATTACAATGTATTTCAAGATTGAACTTTCAAGAAATTATCATAAACAGCAAGCAAATGAATATAGTTAAACAAAGACTACCAGTATAACAATTACATGTAATGTTATCACAGAAAATCTTTTACAAGTAATATTTTTAAGCAAATTGGAAGGAAAAAAAAATACCAAATTTGCTCAAAACTTTTTGCAATTTCTGAGAAGCTTACCTCCGACGAAGAGCTTGGATGCGATGCCTCTGGAAAAAATTAAGAGAGGTGGAATTACTGAAGATGGTGAGACAATATTTGACTTTGATTTTGAGAGATGTGATGAAAACATGAGACTATTTGACAATTTCCTTATGGCCGCCATGGTAGATGGCTTCCTTTCTGTGTAAAATTGCTTTCTTGAAGAATTATGTGAGGTTTTAGTTCCTGAAATCTGGGGTCCTTTTCGAATTTCAAGTAAATGGTGTTACCTGTTTGTTAAATACTCCTATTTTTTTCGGTTTTCCTTCCCTACAAAATAAATGTAATGGTTAGGGTGGCAATAAATCGGGTTTTCGTAGTTACTCCAGAACTTTTTAAATTCTGATGGGACGAATTTGAGAAATATTAAATAATTTTGAAACGAGTTTGGGTAGAAATTAATATGCAAACTTGTGATGAGTTTGGACAATTACTTTCGGGTACCCGCTACCCAAACTCATTTATATATATAAGATAAAAAATATTATATATATATAATTTATTATATAATTATTATACTATAGGTTTAGGATTTTATATTATTTTCTTAACCCATACACAAATTCCGTAAGGAATTTTAATGTTTCTCATCTACTTCTGTAAATTTACTTCCGAAATATGACGACACAACGACATCATCAATAATTTATAATCTTTTAGTTATATTTTAAGATTTTGCAAGTTCGTATTATTGTGCTTTGAGATTAATTTTAATGAAATTTCCTATTAATGTTTATGTTTTAATTATATTTATAATATTTTGTTATTTGATATTTACTTTTTAGCATTCGGAATTTTTAGCGGGTAATAAACAGGTATTACTCCACAGGTTTGGATTGGTTACAAGTTTTAAAATTATATTTTAATTGGATTTGGGACGGGTTTGGATGTTGAAAATTTTTATAGATTTGAGTTTGAGAAATATTTAATGGGCGGACCCAAACCATTTCCATTCCTAGTAATGGTGTGTAATAATTAAAAGAAATTGTCGGATTCATAATAATACATAATAAAATAAAGATATTATCAACAGTAATTTCAATAATATTCTTTTTCAATATTGGGCGAGTATATTTTTGGGTTTGCCCAATTAATCTTAAAAATGATATTTCTTTTGTACACGATAAGTGTAGTATGAAGGGGGTGTCTTAATACAAATAAATGGAATAAAGGTAAAAGAGTAATATTTTAATTACGATCATTTCCGTTTATGAAAGAACTACACTTATCGTGGTTGGAAAAAAAAAAAATACGACCACACTTATCGTGGACGGAGGGAGTAGATGTTATAATCGTAATTCATCCATCTAACGTAAATAAAATGTGATTGTGTGGGTTATGCGTATGCATGTTTCATATGTATGATAGAGATCTTTCGCACATTTTATACGAATTATTTTTTAAGTTTGAAGTTTAAATTTCACTTCAAACCGCTTGATGTTCTCTTGGAGGATGATGCTACTTAAAAAAACAACGGACTTTGTAAGTTGGTATAAAGAGAGAGATTTAGAGTTATCTTAATAATATATTTATGTATTGTAAATAAATTAAGTTGCATGCTTAAAACTACATTATTTCCTTAGCGAACAATGGTAACAGAGCAGTAGAAACTGAGATAAATAAGCAAAAAATAAATTTTATCGATTGCTAATTAATATGTACTCCAAATATAGAAATGCGATTTGCATTTGTTTTTCTTTTCTATTTTTATTTTTTCCCTCATTGAATTTCATCCAATCAAGAAATAAAGAATTACTGATTTCACACATATTTTCAAACAACAGAAAATAGAAAAAAAAAAACAAACCAGAAAAAACTGAATTCATCTCAGATACTAATACAATTTAATGAGATGTTGTTAGGAAGAGGGCGGAAAGCACCACCATGATTAGGAGCAGCGCCACCGCAATGAATCCCGCCACCAGCGCTCCGCTGATCCTCTGGCAAAAATCACCAAACTGCTGGCATATCGGCAGCCAATTCGCGTCGGAGTTGCCGTTGTGAGAAAGGTACACTATCGCCGCCGACGAAGCCGCTGCCGAAGTACTCAAAGTCATTGTCAACTGCAACCCAAAATAAAAATGAATAAGAATATTTATTATTAATTTTTTTTTCTTTGGGTATACTTTAACATTGTTGCTATAATTTTATTTTTATGATCTCTAAAAATGTTTTTTTTTCTTTTTGAATACGATCTCTAAAAATGTTGTTATCACATGTATCCCTTAAATTTCTCATACATACACTACCATGTATGTAGGTGCAATATAATTTAAAATATTAGATATATATATTTGATCGATCGAGTGTAGCACTTACGGTGTCGAAGAAAATCAAGAGCAGCTTCGGCCCCACAACGAGGGGTCGAGCAATGCAAACTACTGCGAAAGGCACCGAGAGAACCAGGTAGCCACTACCAATTGACAAAGCTATGACGAAGAAGCTAGATATATACAGAAAACAATACAATTAATTATTTAATTTATATTAAGCCGTGAAATCAACATGCATATTTTTAAAATTTAAATGAAAGGTAGAAGATGACTAACGTGAATGCGGGGAGATCTTCATAGCTGGCTTGGAACTGGAAGAACTGTGTGAAGAAGGGAAGAGTTTGTTCGGTGGTTCCCATGGTGATGGTGGCGGCGAAGGCGGCGGTGGCGGCGCTTATACGGAGGATGAGGTCGAATATGGCGACGCCCCTCTTCAACGCCGCGGCTCTTGCATCTCTATCCGCCCTCAAAAGGGCTGCTTTTCCTTTCCTTTCTCTGCTTGTTTCTGCGATATTCATGGCCGTCGTTTCGCCTTTCTCCATAAATCTCTTGATTCACTACAACAAATTATTTAATTATTTCAAAGATATGTTTTTGCTAAATTTTCTTTGTTTTTTTGCTGGTAATTGATTTTGATATGTGAGGGGGGACTTTGAAGGCCCTTATTAGTTACTACTGTATTATATATAGAGGGATTCTAAACGAAGATGCATGTTATGATTAGTTGGGATCGAATTTTCTAACCGGATATTTAATACTTAATAGTACTAATTTTTTAAAATATTTAGTTTAGTGGTTGAATTTTTTCTGTATAGCTTCGAATTTAACATTGGATCAAAACCGGTCAACTTGAAAAATTACATGTACGGTCGGAAATATACGTATACTATTATTTTCTCAAATTATTAAAATTATTCTATACGAAAAAATATTTTGATGGTTCGTTTTATCAGATAGTCAGATTTTGATCCGAAATACATACTGTCCTTTTGTTTTGAGTCATCTTTGAGATTGCAAGTAAGAACCACTTTTCCATTTGAATCATTTTGATTTACATCATTAATTTATTCGAAAAATTGAACAATTAAATAATAAAGTGAACTGAAAATTAGATAGAAATTCGTTAGAGCCAAGTATAGTAATTTTTTTTTGAAGAAACCAACTATATTAAAATTATGGATGGATAAGGTGTTGGAAATGAATCAGTCAACTATCTAATCCACCATACGCTTTTTTTCAAATTAAAAAAGTGTTTCTTCTTATTATTATGAGCATTGAAGAAGAAACGCTGATTGTATTCATTATTATATAAAGTGTTAGTTGCAAAACCAGAACCACGTCTTTTTCTGACTCATCAATTTAACAGTAGTATCTTATTTGTAGGCCCGGTCCAAATACTTTTTTTCTTTACTAGTAAAATTTTATCTGTAGGTCCGGTCCATATACTTTTATTCTTTTACTATTAAATTTTTATTTGTAGGCCCGATCCATATACCTTTCCCAATTCCAAACCCGCTCCCTTTTCAATTTCAACACACTCACTCTCTCAGTCGAAGAGAAATCAATGGCGCGGAAAGAGGCGGTGGCGACTGCCGACGGCGGGCCGCCGGAGGTAACTCTCGAGACGTCGATGGGCCCCTTTACCGTTGAGATGTACTACCACCACGCGCCTAGGACCTGCGAGAATTTCATAAAGCTTGCTCGCAAAGGCTACTACAACAACGTCAAATTCCACCGAATCATTAAGGTTTTCCGTCTCTTCTCTCACCTATTATTTTTCGCTCTAGATAACTGTTCCGTCGAATCTGTGCAATTTTATTTGGTTGTGTCTTCGGATTTTAAAGTTGTCATGTTTATTTCGTGGTATTACAGGATTTTGTTGTGCAAGGAGGTGACCCTACCGGGACTGGCAGGGGTGGTGAATCCATTTACGGGTTTGTATACCTCTCTTTGTTCGTTGCTTGCGTATATTTCTGCAGGATATCTTTTTCTATCTGTTCATAATTTCTATCTCTTGATAAGTATTACATCTTAGATTCCCCAACAATATTTTGCGTATTTGTGTTTAAGATATTTAATTTAGGTCCTGATTGGACCTCATTCACTCTTTGAGTTGGATTTTGGATCAGTTAGATTTTCTTCAGTTTAGGTTTGTTTTTGTGTGATGTTTATTTAATTTAATTAGTTCTAATCAAGATTTTATATGAATGATAGGGTTTTTCCTTTTGTTTTTGGTCTGCTATTTAGTTCACTTACCTAATTCTGGAATTTGTTAAAAAATATTATATGTTTTGGGCATGTTTGCTGATATGCTCAGTTTTCAATGAGGCAGAATGATGCTTCGTGGAGAAGTTAGGTTAAAAATTGATCCCAGCATGTTTTGTTTCTGCAGCAAGCACTTTGAGGACGAGATACATAAGGAGTTGAAGCATACAGGTGCCGGAATTATATCCATGGCAAATGCTGGTCCAAATACTAATGGAAGCCAGTTTTTTATTACTTTGTCTCCCGCCCCTTCTCTGGATGGTAACATATTAGCCCATAAAGTTTGTATATTAATTTTTTTATAATAAATAATATACTATTGCTATTCCAACCTCGATGTCATTAAATTTGACAATTCACATATGACATGATAATGCTTCTGATTTAGAACCAGCTTGTTGATATTGTGATGCTAGTATTTGCATGCGAAGTTGTTGGAACAGTATATAGTGTTCTTTATCAAGCTCAATCAATTCCATGATTCCTTTTCAAGTTGACTTTGTATGATTTATGATTGAGGTACTTTGTTAACCCTGGAATGCTATGCTAGAGCAGATTGACAAGTTTGTGTTTACAGGAAAACATACGATATTTGGAAGAGTATGCAGGGGAATGGAAATAATCAAGAGACTTGGCAGTGTTCAGACTGATAACACCGATAGGTATACCCATTGAGTTGTTCTTGGTTGAGTGCATAATTAAACTATGTTGAACAAATCGGTAGCATACCTAAAGCAAGTTGGTTGGCTAGGCCTGACAGTAGAATAAGACATGTTGCAAACTCGTGGATCCTGATTGAATAATTTGCACAGTTCTCTCATTCATTTCACATAGAACATCTATATTAGTGATAGTGTGATTAGCTTGCAGTCATAAATCGGATTTGATGCTTCATGAGTTTTTGCCCCCACTTTTTTAATCTTTGATTTTGATCACCTGGTTTGTGCAGGCCAATTCATGACGTTAAGATACTTCGTGCGAGCGTTAAAGACTAGGTTGTTACCGCATCATCAAGTTTCGAGTGATTAGCCGCTGAATTCCTTACATGACTACTTAACTGTTGATTTTGTCTGAATTCCCTATCCATACTTTTCAAGCCTTGAAGTTGTCTGATTGTTGTAATGTCGATGACACATTGGGAAACTCTCTAGAGTTGACAACCTACTGCTCCCATAGGAACTATTAATTACGTCGAGAGTAAATCTGCGTTGTGCAGTGGCTGCTGCGCCTACAGAGAATTTGGGCAACAGATCAAACCATTTAATCTTTCAATGGGAATGGGATCTGCAAACTTAGTTTCTGTTTTCATGTCTTCTATATGGTATCTCCTATGTTATACTACTTTTCTTAGTTACTATGATCTCTCTCGTTTCAAATTTAGCTATCTGCATCGATTTCTAGCCCCTTGGATCTCCATCGATTTCTTGGTCCTGGTAGACATTAGAACAGTTTTTAATGCTAGTTTGTAGATATCCTCAAATAAAATAAATAAATAAGTAGTAGATACCTTAAATATTTAAGCAAAGTATATTTCAAAGTTTTCATACAGGACGCAATTTTATGAAGAACAAAAACACAAACGGTCATATGATTAAATGTGTTTATTAGTAAATTCGAAACACCTTTTAAAGTCTTCACATTTGATTTGATTTTCTATGTTATAATCTTTTACTTAATAATGTATGCCATTCATAACAATTGAGTTATCAATGTACAATGATGGATAGCTTGGTAGAAAATATTATATTGTCAGCACATAATATAAATTAAATAGTGTGTGATGATATATATATTAATGCATTTGTTTGGAGATTATTACTACAAATTGTTAAGGCAGTGGACTTGTGTAATGTAATGACATCACTTTACACTCGCACACAAACTAAACTAATTTGGTTGGGTACAAAAATGTCCTTTTCAATTTTTTTGGGAAAAGGCGATGATTGATTGAAAGTAGAACTCTAAATGGTGCGTAATTTGCAAAATTTGGCTGGAAGTCCTTTGCAGTCTACCGTGAAAAAGAAGAAATTTAATTCTACACTATTTTCCTTCCAAAGTATGGAAGAATAATCGAAGATGCATGTCTTACTATGAAATTGACAGTTGACACGTTATCATTTTGCTGAAAGACAATATAAATTACTACTCCCTCCGTCCACGTCGATAATTATAGTTTTTAGATTGTGATGCGGGTTTTAAGAAAAATTAAGTAGATGTGTGGGGTGGATGTACTACCCCTCATCTTTTGAATGAAAAGTAAGTAAATGTTTTGAGGAAAACGAATGAGGTTAGAAAAGTAAAGAGTGAGTAAAGTCATTTTCTTAAATGGAAAAACTATAATTTTCGTGAATGGATCAAAATGAAAATCTGACCATAATTTACGTTAGAGGGAGTACTATGTTTTATATTTTCCCGGTGTTTTTTTTTTAAACACATAGTAGCTACTATTCTGGGTAAACCCGTTTTAAGTTGAAATCTGACCATAATAACGAGTTTACCCAGAATAAAAGTTGAAATCAATTGAAATAACGTAATATTGAAAATTATGTTAGAAAGTAAGAAATAGATAATTTAGATTTTTAATGTGAGGAAAAGAAATGCATATATAAACTAAAATGGCCACATAGTGTGAAATCATGACTTCACCTTTTATGAATATCCAATTTTGGAAAATGGATACCGATTGAAATATTTAAAAACGACATTTGAAGCGTTTGTTTTCCGTACAACTTAACAAAGGAGTAACTCCTAAGAATCATAAACGCCAATTGAGAGTACTAGTAATATTCTTGAAGGAAAAGGAAGGGGAAAAATTCTCACAACTTGTTGAATCAATGAGATGACAACTTTTTGGGTGAATGCAAATTGAAGAGAATAATTCCTCACCCTTTACCTAAAATTGGCCTCATGCTCACGCGTCAACTCCACCATAAACAAATTAATCTTCAATGTGGATCGAGTAATTTGTGACTAAAAATTTTAAGTATGTACAAACTAGTAGTAGTATTTTATAGATCACACCGTTCTCACTAAATTAAGATTTCTCTAGTGCAATATGATTTGCAAACTACTACTACTACTATATATAAATGACGTTTATTTACTACTAACTGTGTCTAGTGTCTACAAGTTATCCTTGTCTAACAGCAACATATACATAGTTTACGTTAATTTTGGGTGCTCTAATTAGTAACAATACACGTCGGTAAACCAATAATGAAATTAAATTCCAACAATACCTTTTAAATCAAATTCGAGTCGCATGTTCATGTGTATATTATGGATACCATGAACTTAGAAGATTTAAATTTACTCTATGTAAGCCACAAAAAAGCGCTTTCGATATTTATTGAATTCCATCAATTCCATTATCAATGTGTATTTCAATATTTCCAGACATCAATGTGTATTCAATATTAACTTTGAGAGAATTACAAGATATATATTTAATTACATACTCTCTTACAAAAATATTTAATTACGTACACACAATATCAACATATGCACATTAATATTTTAATTATTATAATAATTTGTCTCTAATTTTCATCTTAAAAATAAAAATTTACACTTATATGCATCTATTAATGTTATTCCATGCTTAATTTTTATGCACATAATGTATTGAGTTTTTTGTTTATTGATAAACTCATAAATCGAATCTTTCTCGTATTTTCTCTCTCAATAATTATAACTCGCCATCACCATTGATGTCGCTCACCGCTGAGACCATTGCCGCTATGTGCCACTTCCATGGATGCAAGTTAATGAAAAAAAGTACTAAATTTTATCAACATATATGTATATATTGTGAGGCATCTATTATAGTTTGGTTTGTATGGATGATTTAAATCTATTTCTATTTCTCACTTTAAGATTTATTTATACGTATATGATTTCCTGTATGATGCTCTCTATCTATATGTATATATATTTATTATTGTATATATTGAACTTCCACGTAATACTTATGCTTATGTTTTGTGTGCTAAAATTTGTTCATATCGTATACACCCCAAATTTTTTCCGTCTAAAATAAATTATGATATTTAATAAAAAAATGTATTGCATATAAAACAATGATTTATTCATGGGAAACACTCCCATGCGACCTGCTGCATGTGGGATGCGACCGGGTCGGGTCGGGTCAACCCGGTCAACCCGGGTTTGACCCGTTGACCCGGTCAAAGTTTTTTTTATTTTTTTTATTTCAGTTTTTTTTTACGTCTCCGCCTTCGATTCCGATTTTATGTCTCCGTCTTCGGCTCCGATTTTACGGCTCCGCCTTCGCTCCGATTACAAATATAAGGATAATTGGCGGGCAACAATTTGGACTTTTTCGGCTCGCTCCGAAGCCTTCGGCTTCCCTCGCTCGAATCTTGACCAAAGAAGAAGCGGCAAACAAAAAAACGAAACGGCAAACGAACAAACGAAGAGGCAAAAAAAAATAGAATTAAAAAAAAAAATCTGAAAAAAAAAACAAACAAACTGAAAACAGAAAAGGAAAAAAAGAAAAAAAAAATCGGAAAAAAAAAAAAACTGAGTGCGTGCGCCCCACGCGCGGTCGCACGCAAGTTTTTGTGTTTATTCATTTATTATCATAAGCGATATAACTTACAATATTTTAATGGCAGAATACACAAAATTCACTAGGGTTACTAATCAAAATTAGTAAATAGCATGTGATTATTATACATGAATCCAAACGGCAGCAATTCTTAATCATTGATGACTTAGTAAATCAAATCCATTTAGCGGTTCAAGATCCCAGAAAATCTCGCCGTCGGCAGCACTCTCGGCGGCGAAAATGCCGGAGGATGAACAGTCCGTTATCTCCGGAACTGCTGGGTGGCGCGCCGCCGCTTCATCGTCTGTCGCCGCCACTGATGGCGGTGGGCGTCTGTCGAATGCCCCCAATGAGTTTGATCTCTTGTATATTCGGCAAAGGCACACTTCTTCCATTAACTGCAACGATTTGTTATATATTGGCAATAAGTTATGAGATTTATATAGGCTAAGGTTCAGAACACACACACATTAATTAATAATTACTACATATCATCGATCTTATACATATAATTGATGAAGTTTCTGTTGATATAGCTAGATTATAATTAGAAATTGAACACAAGTCATGATTTTGTTATACTAAAACTTGAGACTGATCATACAAGGTATATATAAATAATTGATATGGTGAGAGACTATTAGTGAGCGCCTAATAAACGTCAGGTTTTCTAATCTTCCTTAATTAATGCTATCTCTCTCTCTCTCTCTCTCTCTCTCTCTCTCTCTCTCTCTCTCTCCTCCTTTGTCTCTATTCTAGTATATGAATATTAATAGGAATAAAAAAGGATGAGATGGACGTACGAGTGGAGGTGAAGAAGAGGAAAAAGCATTATACTGGATCATCTTCCAAGGAGTTTTGGTGGCATTAGGAGCTCGTCCCGTGTAGAAAACCATGGTTTTTTTCCTTCCAATTACGCGGGGCTGCTTTTCAGACGAGTAGACGTCCCCCGGAGAACCGGTTGCCTTCCAGTAACCCCATTTTGTTAGCCGGTTAGGCCGCCGCCCCCCGCCTCCCCCTTCGCCTCGCCTCGGGCTGAAGAAGAACCACTGCTCCCCATCTGCTGGACTATACTCTCCACCTAATCCTGCATGCATGCTTCATTCAACTATTCATTTCTTTTATCAATTACTTAATTACTTATTACTCCACCTACCTAATAATACCTATGTGCATGTCCAACTCACTAATTACGAGGATCAAATTAACTTGCCATATATACTTTTCACTTTTCATTATATATATATATAAACTAATTAAGTTAGGGATGATAATCTTAATTAATTTAACATAATAATAATAATAATTAATGTTTTACGTGGAAGATCTGAAGGATGGTAGTTGTATATATCAAGGACAGGAATGACCCTGTCGATTTGGGGTGTGGTCGTCGCCTTCATCGTCAGCTTATTCTGCAGATAGAAACAAACCAGTTCTTCCTCCGTCGGGTAGAACCTAAACCCTGCTGCTACTGCACCTACCTCATCATCCATCCCTCCCTCTCTCTCTCTCTCTCTCTCTCTGAGTATTATAATACAGGTAGCAGCATTCATTTACTAGGGAGGGGAGACATATATATATATATATATATATATATATATATATAGAAAGTTTGGGGAGAGAAAGTGACGGATGTGCGTCATGAGAAATTTCCATGCTCGTGCTAAAGAATTTAGATAGCCAAGTAATTTCTATGTCCCCATTTGTGTGCATGTATGAGAATATTGGGTACTAAGAATTAGTCAATTCAGTTTCCTAGCTTCCTAATTTAATGGTCCACCTATTTGATAATAAACCAAATAAAATACTATCTAACTTCTCATCAAAGTTAAAAAGAAATTACATATGCCAGATCACAAGTTCAAACTCCTAGCACAATTTTGGTATTGACCAAATCACATAGTACAAATATTGCACTGTATTTTTGATAAAACTAAAAATTGAATATTTTTTATAGTATACGACGTGACTAACTACAATACCATTTTTTTTAACATACCTTATTATGACTAACATTCTCATTTGCCCCAACATACATTGTGACAAACATTAATTGGTAGAAGTAGTTGGGTAATCATCGGATTATCGGGATTAAAAAGTGTAGTTGCTAATGCGTACGTGTAAAAAAATAAAGTTGAGAATGAATATAAAAAAAAAAACTATAAAGCCAATCACATTAAATCACACACGTAAAGTCAGCGCAATGAAATTAATAACTAATATCAGGTTAAATAAAAATGGAGGAGCATATCAATTAACATAATAAAATCTTTAACAAGAAGATATAACTCGATTTACCCGAGCACCATACTAGTTCATAATATATAATAATAAAAAAATTCAAATACAAACTCATGCATGTCCGATAATATTTATTATTCACCAAAGACACATGGAGTCTATTTATAATTACTTAAGTTACGATTTCCAAAAGAAATAAACGTACGTCTTGTCAATATTATTAATTGATTGAAATACAAGATTAAGACAAAAGTGTTTGTTCTTGATCGGTGGATTGGAGAGGGATAGTTGGAGAGTGAGTAAATACTCTCTCTCGCTCCATCCATAGTATAGAAGGATATTGAAGTTAGCAATTTGTTAGTCCAGGTCCAGGCTTTGTTTGTTAGTCCTCGCTCGATCTAACTATTTCAACATTTGGCGAACAAATTATGGTAGATGAATATACAAATTCTTCACTACTACATCCTAAATCTAGATAGTAATAAAAATGCATTACCAAAAAAGGCAGCAGCTACAACGTCGTCATTGTTTACGCTTAAATTTAATTTTAATTTTATGCGAGGGCGCACTTGGAGCTGCATTCGAGCCACTATCATCTCTGCTCACAGCTTGTTGAACAGCATTACTTCCAGAAATACTCTTCTTATTCAACTCCTTTGCACTACAACTACCTTCTTCCCGACCAACCGTACCTTGTCTACTTTCAGGTAGCTGTTTTTCACTCCTCGCCTCAGCGACAGCTTCTTGACTCGGAACTTGTACTGGAGGCTGCACGGTTTTTGGTTTTTCAGCGAGAAGTTTTGCCATTTCCTTCTCCTTCCGCTTCTTTTCCTTCTTTTGACGCTTATGTTCCTTGCGCTCCGGATCATCATGGTGGTGGCCGTTTTTCTTGCGCTTCTTATCCTTGTCTTTTTTCTTTCCCTTGTCTTTACCATGAATCTGCGGATCAGTGGGAGCTGAACTGCCTCCTCCATCATACCTCCTGGCGCCAAGAGATGTTAGATGGTTTTCACTTGTTTGTGGCTCTCTCTCGTTCATATTCATGCTGGTAGGTAAGTGATCATCAGACGCCACTGGTAAAGATACTTTGCTTGAATCTGCGGTGCACTGTAGCTCCTTCAAAAGATCTTCTCCATCAATTGTAGGTTTAGCACTGCCTATACTGGCTGTCACTCTAGAACCAACATCATGGCATGAATTGGCATCGTCAAAGTTCTGATTGCTGGTGCTGATAGTTTCACCAAAGTTTCTATCAACAGAAACTGAACTGCTGGCTCCACGATCAGGATCGTTATGTCCATCTTGAGCATTCACGATTCTAGTCCTGTCAGGATCCTCGGCCCGACTAGATGCTCGATCAGGATCTTCCGCTCGACTAGAGGCAGCAGCTTGTCTGACCCTTATCTTTAGTTTTGGCTTCTTTAGCTCACGGCTGATAGAAAGAGTATCAGGTTCGTGGGTAGCATCCCCAGTGGGCATACTATCATGGACAAGACCGACTGGTTCAGTTTCTTGACAATTGTTAAGCAACGCGTCGCCTCTTCTGGAAGCCTCAGTATCAATGACAGTATCGGGTTTTCTGTCAGCCTCACTTTCTATCAATGTGTCCGCTTTTTGCGAAGCCTCTGTATCAATGAGAGAGTTGGCTAAAGACTTAGTAACTTGCTCAAATGGCAGATGACCTTCGGGGGGCAAGGGCAGTTTAGGCATTATTGTCAATTCATCTTCAGGAAGATGCAATACTGAGTTCGTTTGTTCAGGAGCAGCCGATATCTGTTGATCAGCAAGAATCACAGAATCATCCAGCGCAGGATTTGTGACCGCGGTGATCGGTTTATGTTTCTCTAGAATAGTTTCCTCTTCTGTATAACCTTCCGGAACCAACAGATTATGTGGCATATCAGATGCAGACGAAGGCTCGGGAGTCTTGGATTGCTTAATAAGAGCAGCAAAAATGTTCTTAAGTTCGCTACACGTCTTTGTATGCCCCATCCTGAGAGTCTCATCTCTCGGAACCCCATAAAGTGTTGGAGTCCTGAATAAATAAGAAGTTATCATTAATAAGTAATCAAGGCATACCAACAACTAGTACACATTCATAAAAGTATAACTCATAACAAACAATTTAAAAAGCGGAGTTAACTGCCCCTTTTCTTCTATGGCTAAATAGAGGTCTCAGCTTCCCGTTCACAATATACTTCAAATGGAGAAGAATAACTGCTTTTCATTCACTTAAAATCATTAATTTCATATTCATATGGGATTTTCAAGAAAAATTCACTACAACTCATCAAGATTCTCTTATCATGCAAGCTCTCTTATTTCAACAGTACAAAGTTAGCAGCGCGCGTTAAACATGCCATTGTATTTTTTGTCCTTCTTGAAATTGAATAAAAAACAGAAACAGATTCGACATTCAATCTAAGCTGGTTAACCATCAAAAAAGCACTAGCAACTAGGCAACATTTTTAGCACAAAAGTCCTATTGGCTGCTAATCAATTCTGACGTGAGTTACAGTGAAAATGAGCATCTCAAACCAGTCTTCCACTAAACAAAGAAATCAAGGCATTGGATACCGTTATTTAACCGATTCTTATGTCAATACCATAATTTCTTGTTGGCCACATTTAGCAGGTTTTATTATATCAACTAATCCCCATCTTATTTAGTGCACTGAAACGATTACATTGTTTAAATTATCTTACTTCTAATCAGCAAGAAGAAATGGTAGTTAGCTCCTTTGTGGACATAATATACTTTTGTTCTATGATTCTATCCTTATCATTTATTTTTCCTTCGCTAAGATGATTTAATGTACTCAAAGCATAACCAGTTACAGCAATCAACCTGTGCCGGCCAATCAAGAGCTCTGGAACAGCAAAATAAAACAACTGAAGTAGCAGGAACTCGTCCTGGAACAGCAATAAATATGTATACAGCCGATTTCCGTTATTTCCCAAATTTATGATTCTTGATCTAATTGGATTCAATTACCGAGCAAAGATGAAGAGACAGAGTAACTGACCCCATGCCAACAGCAATAAGAAAATATCATATTCCAAGCCAATGCATCTGAACGAATGAAAACATAGAGCCAACAAAGGCTTAATTCATGCTTATCATGGGATGCAAGTATACGCACCTATTGGCAAGAACTTGCAAAATGCAGAAGATGTAGTGACGAAGAATAATATTGTTAAAGGCCAGAGGGCTTTCAAGCAAGCGCAAGAGGGCAACAAGTGTGTCACTCTTAACATCATTGTCGCCATCCAATTGACCAATCATCTGCGATATGCGCAAAGCACAGACACCTAATTTGGTTTGTCCTGTAAAGAAGAATATGAGCAGATTCAGAATGCTTAACATGCCTGATGAAGATATCCAACAAACAGCCAACATTAAGACATGTGACTATTACAGCACAAGGACGTCGATTATACAAGGGCAAGTAAGGAATGGAATAGAAATGCAAGCAACGAGAAAATGCCAGAGTAAGGAACCAAAGAAAACAAGAACCTCGTAGAGATGTCTCGTCGTTAAGGTACTTGATGAACAGTTGCAGTGCTGCATCTATTCCTTTACACTGAAATTCTAGCTCAATAAGGCCTCTGCTTGCAGTAATTCGATTTTGCCACGTCTTTGATTCCCGATACGGTTTAATAAATTCAATGACATGATCCTGCATAAGGCAGTGCATACCGTATTAGCAATGAATCAGTCAAGCGCACGTCGAAGAACAGGGAGGAACTTACAAGAGGAATGTATTCTGACAGTTTCAGTGCCATTTGAGTAAGTGATTGGATACAACAGATTGTCAAAATCCCATTGTGACTTGGCATCAACCTGTTTTTAGAAATTTTAAAAAGTGTTTAAAAATCAAATACATTTTGCACAGCCTAAATGAATAGTTGGTAACTCAAATATTAGTTGCCATTCAAATTAGAAATAAAAGACTCATAATTTATTTATTTTTAAAAGTACCTGTCAAATTGTAGGAGACGATCAAGACGCTTCAGCAAGGAGGGAAAATAGATGACACTCTGCACAAGATCAAGCAGCATTACATAATAGATACAAATGACAGACCGAAGAGTATAACAGAACAAAAAACAAATTTCTAATAAACTTGAAATATTAGTTACATCACATGTCCTTTACTTGAATTAATACCTAAATGTAGCTGGCCTCAAAAGATTATTCAGGCAAATTATTACCATTGGCATAAATTAGTTCTAAATCAGTGTACTCAACTTCATTATTATCACATATATGAGCAGTGATCGTCTTAGCTCATATATTGAATTTACCAAACTCACCAACCTTCCGGACAAAGAGCTTGTTAATAAACTGCACAATGATATTTGAAAGGCAAATATTTGCATGCGAAAAAATTATTTACAAGAAAATTGGTACATCGTACAAGAAAGCTAATGTGAAAATCTTCATAATGGAAGCAGGTATATACATCCAGCAGTAGTAAGTTGAGTGTTAAATGGCTTGCACGAACAGGTTATCCATAAATCAACCAACAACATGAGGGAGCACCCAACAGCACTAAAGTGAATCAGACCATATACCTGCTGTCCAAATTCAAGTTCACCAACAGACTGGACCAATGCAGCTACCAAGAAAACATCCGAGTATGTGTTCCCACTGTTATCATTGTACTACAAGCATGATACAACCAGAACAAAAGTCAGAAAGAAGCAAATCTAATTGGAACAACTAGCAATAGACTAATCCCAAATATAAGAGGAACAGCCTGACAAAAAACAAGATTTGAACTTCAACTCAGAAACCCACAGGAACCGTGCAAGTAAAGATCTTATACAATAATGCATTTCCTTCTGTGGCAATAGTAGTAATCTGTCGATCACAAGCAAACAGACACTAAAAAATGGAAAGAAATGGGCCACATCTACTCATTTCCATTGTCGAAATATTGATAATCCAAACTGCCTTACAATTCTTTGATAAAATGAAATATAAAATAAAGTATTTCCTCCAGGTTCATGACCATATATTATCTTATAAATACACTATAATTCCATACTGACAGTCGCCCACATAGGCTTCTTACATGTCATATCAAAGAATAGTGGCACCTGTATTATTGATAGTCCATGTCTAGCATTATTCTCGACTCAAAGTTGAAATACCTAGCACTTTCATCAGCACAACAGTGTCATTAATCAAGAATTGTTACCTTCAGAAGTTGCAAAATAAACTCTACAGCTTCTCTAGGGCTCTTCTTGTCCGAAGATCTGACCATAGCTATTGCATGTGGTATTGCCTGAAAAATATGAAGTACGATCTTATTGGATAATATGATGACCTTTATGCTGTCTGTATTACTTGTATTCGAATATGCAGTAGTATTACTTTTCTTCGTGCACTGATTAGTCATAGATGTCCTTCAGTTCAACAGAAATAAAAGTTCAATAGTTTTTCAGCAAACTAAATCAGACTCTTATACAGAACCTCGAGAAGAAACAATATAGGTCCAGGAAGCAGCCAACATCATGTTAATAGACAATCAGGAAATACATGAAAATTCTATAGAAATGAAAAATAAAAAAGAAGGGCTTAAATTTGGAGGGGCAGAAGAACATATTGACAAAGTAACTAGGCATAATCAAGGAGTAATTGCATCACTCCGAGTTAGTGAACCTTACAAATTGCACCAAAAGAGGGTATTAGGACAGAAGTATCTTTGTAACTGTGCCTAAATTATGTGAAACTTTATTGTGAATTGTGATAAAAGAAAATATTACAGAAGATCAACAATGATATGAGGCTGGAGTAGCAGGATGTTCAAGGTTTTATTTAAGCAGGCAAGAAGTTAGATTGTGTGAGTACTTGATAAAATAGATAAGCAAAGAACAAAACAGACAATAGAAACTATTTTGTTTAAAATATAGACTTGTACAAATTCTTCCTTTAATTAAGTGAATTCATAGGAAATGTAACCTTTTGTAAAAAGCTTATAAACTAATAATGATTGGCACAAAAGCTAAAAAGAAATGAACTACAAATACCATGCTATTTTATCTAGAAAACATCACATCCTACCTCAGTGCATTACCTCAAGTACAAAATACTCCTGGAAATCATGAAAGTCGTTTGGCCTATATAAAGAAGAGCATACAATCAACAAGTTGGCCTGATGATTGCATAATCTATTTGAATTCCTGATAGTCTTTTAAAACAACAACCTGGGGAGATTGATTTTTGGATCAAATCTTCGACTTTTGTAGAAGTTTATCAGATGAAGCAAACCAGTCCAGTCGGTGTCCTAATCAAACAGGAAAGCAAAATATTAATAAAGCAAACCAATAATAAGAATAACAAAACCAGAGTGACACATGTTGTCAAGCCAGAGGAAAAATTATCAATGTTACTGTTATTCAACGTGACAAAATAATCACTTAGAACAGGAGCCACTGCCATTATGACCTGCTTTGTTACTTAGTGGAACAATAAAAATTGACATGGAACATATGACAAAATAGCCTATTCCTCAAAACAGAATATGAACACAATATATGAACACTGAAGAAAAAGCCACAGCCAGGAGTTGACTGACACAATATGCATAACCATAAAACATGCAAAGGCAGCTTCACAGTCATTGACCTCAAAACCACAGACAGTCACTTTTCAAAAATATTAGAAGGATTGCATTGCCTTAAAAAATTTAAAATGACAAAATCAATCAAATCAGGCAACAACTGCATTAAGGGTGCACTAAATCATCTAATGTTCCATAGATTGGATGATTTAAGTCATTGAGTATACCTCACTCGTAGTAGCAGCCAATGCATACGCAGCCTGTATGCGAACTCTCCAGAAAGCCTGAATGACAAAAATAGGAAGACATAGTTGAGCGGACATAGACAAGGACAGACTATAATAGATACATAAACAGGGAAAGGATGAGGAGGACCTTGGAGTCGCAAAGAAAATTATTTAGAGCACTAATAACAGAAAAAGAAAGTTGTGGCAATGCTTCTAATACTTCTATAGCTTGTGCCTGAGCAACAACATCCTTATCCTTCTCCAATTGATTTATCTACAGAGAAAGCACAACATCATTAAAGTCCTGCATCGGAGATATATCAATAGAGTAACTATAGTGTGTAGCAATGGTCTTGTTACAACTGATTGACTATCCGAATAACTGGTAATTTGTCATTGTAAATAACCAATTCCATCTAATTTCCATTTATACATAGTGATACAAGCAGTACCAAGTATGACTAAAACAGGAAAATACTAAAAAGAATAATATATATATATATATATATATATAGTGTGTGTACAAAAACTGAAAACATATTGATATTAACATTTTTCCATGACTTAGATCCACTCTGTGTACGGCCTACGAATAGAGCTGCCCATTCTTGGACCTGGAATCAATTGCTTTACTATTGAGCTAGAATTTGTTCTTTTTACTATGAAGTAGGAGTTGTGTTCTGAGTTTCACACTCACCCACATTTGCATAGGTTGGTTAACATGTACTTCGGCAAGATATTCCATTTCTGGATCCGCTCGGAGCCACAGTAGGGGAGACTCAGAACTGCAGTCCATATTGATACAATATTAGCAAGACGCATATGGTATGATTGGGTCCAAAAGAAGGCTTGCATGAAGAAATGCTCACATACTTTTGTCGCACATCAGTTGTGGGCACAGCATCTCCATTGTCATCAGAACCATCAGCCTTGGGGCCCTTCTTGGTTTTCTGGAAGCGCTTTGCAGCAAGTTTTGAATGACACTGAATCTCCAGCAATTGCCATGGTTCACCAGCCATGGGCAGAAAAGGGTGGTCATACATGCCATCAAGCTCATGCACCCTTATACTCATCATCCCAGGCCACCCAACTACTCCATCTCGTTTTTCAGAATCAGGATTGATATTATCCATGCCTACCAAAGAATCAGGTCTAGAAGTACATCCCCGCAGAACAGCTAATTCAATTATATTCTTTCTTTTGTTATAGGAAAATCCCATCCTAAGTGGAATGAAGGGAAGTTAAGAGAAAAAGTATCAGTAACTTGAACAGCCAAAAGACAATCTAAATAGAAAATAGGGAGAAAGAATCATACTTCAGCACTGGACAACCACAAGATCCAACCCAGCGAGGAAAGAACTCTTTAAGAAATGGGCGCTCGAGATTTCCAATTTTATTAGCAAAGTGACGGAACTGCCAGCAAACCAATGTCAAAATAAAATGTGATTGGCGATAACATAATACAAATCCAAGATGATAATTAAAATGTGTAGTAAGGAAATACGAGAGGGAGAGAGATGTGCGATATCGATAAAGTGGTCATGTACTTCCATGGGAAGCAGTGAAGGGATTACTATATTTCTCAAAATAACATGTTCAAAGATTCAAGGTTAACATCATAATCACTTTTTACCATATAAGATATCTTCATTGAAATAAAATGGCTGAAAGTATATGCATAAGTAGGACACAACTGGCAATAATGCGTTGTCTCCATTCTTACATTAAAACAGCACATGTATGGTCCTAAATTTTTTACAGGAAGAATTACTGGCGTGAAACCCTAAACAAGAAGCTTTTAGATACCAATATGATTTTATTTTATTTGTTTGTCAGAAGGAAAAACAGAAATAGGCAACTTAAGAGCAGGAAAAATGTGAATGGCCTCAAATACTTGACATCCTACTCGAAAGGCGGAATCAAATTCGCCCACCCCCTTCCCACTTGTCCAATTGACACCTCCAGGGAGCTATGATACAGCAACACTTTTACCACCTTACAAGTATATTACATCAGAACACCTATCCACTAGAAGATGCTATTACAATTTGTAATTGTAAGACTAGGTGTTTAAGTTTGCTCTGAGGATTGGATGAGAAACTATACCTGGCTTTCAGAATAAAAGAGAATAACACTAGATGAGGACACTTACAGAGAATATAAATAGCATGAAAACAAATACAGCAATAAAATAAGATGAGAAAAGGCTTATAAAGTTACCTCTTTGGTGCTCAGTGTTCTCAAAGAACGATTACAATCTCGAGCCCTCGACACAATATTTTGTAGGATCTGTGGATGGAGAAGACTATCATTAATCAATAAAACAGCTAGATATTTGATGAGAAAGACCAGATCTTGGGATTATACTACTGGAAATGTAGTTGTCTGAGAGTAAGAAATGGCCCTAGCATCTACGAAACCTACAATCACACCTTTCAAGATGGGGCTTGAGAATTATCAGTGCCCTATCATATGAGATAGATGGTACTATGCTACAAACTGCATGTTGAAACTAATAAAACTTTAACAAAGCTCTTTCATGAGTATCTAAATGGAATGATATAGGATATAAGGACTTAAATGGGGGATTTTGATTAGACAATATCATTTCTACTAGGAGATGTGAGTGCTTCCGTATGTGTGTTTGAGTGCATATGAAAGCATTTACGAACATAAATTACTTTAAAGAAATAAAAGCTAACATTTACTTGGATACAGCTTAACATAACAAAATTCAAGCTTTCGGGTTCTTACTTTACGGAAGGACTCAGGACCCATCTGCTTTTCCAACATTTGAAGGACGGCTACCTATAAAAAAACAAAGTGAGTTAAACCAATAACATAAACGTCGAACTGTGAATCTATGTTAACCGACCTAAAAAGAACTTACAGATTTCCATGATCTTATTTTTCCATAAAAACCAATGCACTGAGTATTGTACAAATCCTTAGAAGCAGGACTGGAGCTTAAGGAAGTAGCACCACTATCATCTGCTTGGCAAACAGCACAATTGGCCTGCAATAAAAACCAACCCTAACTTCAGCTACTTCTTTGAATTGGCCAGATCAGCTCATCAGCATATACATAGTATGCTCGAGCGTGGAATTTTTATAATGAAGAATAGTATGATTGGGTAGATACCCTTTTGTCTAAAGGTCAATAGCCTTTCCAAGGAGTAACATGTAGATAACTTATATGCTGCAGAGCCTATCAGAGGATTTTCTCTTGGTCGCTTTACAAAATAATTAGTAATTTAAAACACAGAATGGTATGAATTACTTAACATGTACAGGTATTTGGTCTGTATTCCAACTAAATAGATCAAAAAGAAACATTACAATGACCAATCCCCCATCATAGCAACACATTAACAGCCAATACAGACTCATATAGTAACAAAACATATGATCTCAATTTAACATTTAAGAGGTATTGAAACGGCATTGAACCTTGTATCTTCTATAGCGTGCTTCATTGTTTCCCAGAAATCTCTTAATAAATGAATCAGTAAGAAACCCAGCAAGACCATCCACCAACCACTCTGTCAGAAATATTACAGCAACCATATCAGAATGAGATTTTACCGTAGTTACATGTACAAAAATCTAAATCAGAATATCACCGTCATTTGGAGCTTCAGGGCTGATGTATGCTCCAAACCACTGTCTGGCAAGAGCATAGGCAAGTTTAATCCTTGTCTCTATAGTCTGTGCAGATATCCATCAGCGGAAACAGAAATAACGAGGGAAATCTTTATTAGAGTGGCATCACTAAGCTGGAAACAAGAGAACTCTGAGAAGAACTTCAATTTTCTATCTCTCCAATGCCAAATCAATTGAAAAACACAAGATAAACCAGACTTCTACTTCTTTGTGTTAGATATAAGACAATTAAAAGTTGTGCTATAAATTGTGGGATATGAATTTCTTTGTCAATAGTTATAAGTACTAGATGTAACTGTAAGGTTATTCACAAATATGATATGCTATCAGATGTATATATTCAAATAGGGGATATAAGCATGGAACATGAAAATATGACTAAATTGTTTCAATCAGTTATTTCGTTTTCCCTTTTCCCTTTCATTCAGCTATTATCCTTTTCCTTAAACGCAATTCTAATTGCTCTTTTACAACCCCCCCCCCCCCTCCCTTTTTTGATTAACATTCACTCATTTTCCCTTTTCTTTCCAAATCTCAGTTATTTTTGTACAAAAGCTATCATATACATCTGTAAGA
The DNA here is from genome assembly GCA_029490685.1 of Schizonepeta tenuifolia. Taxonomy (NCBI): domain Eukaryota; kingdom Viridiplantae; phylum Streptophyta; class Magnoliopsida; order Lamiales; family Lamiaceae; genus Schizonepeta; species Schizonepeta tenuifolia. The sequence continues at coordinate 52,658,483 of CM055958.1, forward strand.
CCTCATGTAGGGTGTCACGAGACTTTCACATATGGTATCTTCCCGACCTCATATGACCAAATTATTTCTGTCAATGCATGACAAAACTAAATATCTTGCATCAGATATTTAGCTTATTCCCTTTAGTTCTCATTAACTAGAAAGGTCCAACAACAAAAATAATGCAGGAGAGTAAAGGATTATTAAATCACTCATAGCTTACAAGGGGAATTTTTTTATAAGCATACCTGATCAATGAGCTTCTCATCAAACAGCAGATGAGAACTGAAGATGCTTATAGAAGCTCCTGAACTCCATGAGGATACTGTCATCTCGGGAGCAATGAACACTTGTGTGTATGATCCAAATGGAAACGATGCAGAGAGGTAATCCTCATAGTGGCTGTTGACAAGTAAACAGAAAATTAATATCGGATCAGATAAAGTTGTGACAAGCACCTAATGCACTAATATTGGTCTTGATAATGGCAAATCAAACTCTGAAGAGAAAAGTAAATTTAAGATCTACTGGTTATATCATTGAGGGATCACAATCATGGCAATTTGACAACAAAAGATTAATATTAGATAAATACCTGAAAGCATTGTAGAAAAATACCACTGTATTCCGCAGCTTCGACAGGTTTGAAGGTAGACAAAAGTATGACAGCAAACCACGATGTCGATCAGGAAGAATTGCAAATGGTGCAACTGCCAGAGATATCCACTGAGCAGCTACAGGAATATCTAATTTATAAACAAATGTCTTCTGTGGTGGATCATCACTGGTCAAAACCTACAAGGGAGCATTTATCGTTGATATTTAAAACAAAAGAATATATCCTGGCAATGTTTTTTCATTCAAGCAAGAAGGAAGAATCACCAGAGCATTGGTATGCTATCTCTATATCTAAGTAAGAATTACACTACCATATACTAAGGAATGCCATGTAAAAAACAGTAATTAGAGCACAATCTACAACATACAAGTTTAATGCAGTGGTTTCAAATGCTAAAAGCAAACAGTAATATCTGTCTCCTAATACCAAAGATCTCAAGCTACCTGTTCCATCAGTCTTCACTGAGCCATCTCATAGATTTTGCAAGCCAAATAGTTACATTAAACAACATATACCATGACATCCCATCTTCTTAATTTTTCATGGCAGAAGGAACTACAAGAGCCAGTTATTTCAAGCTCAATGATAGGTTATTCACATCTCATATTATTAACCAGCAAACAGAAATCTCAGAAATGAGAACTCAAAGGATGCTCATGGAGAAAGTGGAGATGTCTTTTGCTTTACCCACTTTGCCATATTCTAGTACTCAACGCTCATGGCACATAAATAAAAGAAGTGGTTCAATTTAGAATTTTCCAGCAACCCGATTTCGTAATTAGAATCTCTTTTATCTATTTTGCTTGAAGATGAGAAGTGGGAATAGATGTACTTCCTATAAACTTTTTCTGAATATTTATCGTAAATACTTTTACCTGATGAAGCAAGGTACCACAACTAACTGCAACAAGATCACTGGCCACCGTAAATTCAAGGTCATAGCTGAATAAAATACAGAATAATTTATTGTAAGCATAACAATGCAATTTTTAAAATAAATTCTTTAAGCTGGCAATTATAGCCTAGCAAATACCAGCAAGACTGCAAACTGTCATCCAAACAAGGAAACCAGCACCGTGCACGCCTCAACTGATTATCAGTATGCAAGACATTGCCATTAAAATGAACTCCTGTCTCTGCTTTTTCTACCCAATATTCTATGCGCACAAGTTTCACATTCTGCACCGCCCTGCATGAGAAGTGAGAATCAACTAAACCTCATGAGACTATCTGAACAAGAACACTAGAATCTAGTTGACCACAAAACCCCAGAACCACTAGCACAGAGTAGCAAGATAGAGGAAACAATTTATCTTAAGAAACCAGCTATTCGTGTGGGAAAAAAGTTTAACTCAAGATAAATTGCATGTCCAATCAAAACCATTGCGTAGATAAGACCGCAAAATTGTTTTTCAGTTCTCTTTAGGTAGATTTTTTTTCTATCTACATGAGCAACTCTGTGCAACCAAATATCTTAAACACATCACAAAAAGAGTAACCACTGGATATCTAAGAACTTGATTACTAGTCATTTACCATGAAAGTCATTGTTTTGGCACTTTCTCAAATAGTAGGTTTCACATGCTTGCTTTTTTTTTCAGTAGAAAAACGACCAAAAGCTTTTTTAAGTAAATGGCATAAAAGTTGAGAAAGCAGCTCTGGATATTTTTTTTGGTAGCTGATTCCGAAACAGAACACTTACATAGAAAGTCAAAGCAAGATTCGAATTTTATTTAAAAACCTGTTAGCTTCAGCCAAGGCTGGTTCCTCATTGTCCGCCTGCATATATTCTTCTTTGTCGTTGTCCATTTTAGTAGTCTTGCTACACATTATCAGCAAATTTGGAAGCAGTTCAATCTCGAGAGATGACAAGTAAACAGACCCAGAGGCATCAGCAGCTGAAGTAGCTGATGAAACCACGGACCATCTATCCTTTGGGTCCAGATGCTGATAGTGAGGGAAGACTTCAAACACTGCTGGCTCTCCATCAACTGTAACCTTTTCAATTGCCAAATTATCTGCATGCAAACCCACTATTCCATTGTCCGGTATAGCTATTTGCAATTCAGTGTACCTGAATTTGCAGATGCCATAACACATAAGAAAAGTTGAACACAAAAATTTTCTTTTTATTAAATTTTAGCTTTTCACTTTTTCAGTTCAGATTATTTTTTATTTCTTTCTTTCTCCTTTTATAAGAAACAAAGGAGCCTCATTAATAAAGGGCAAAAAGACAATTTGAGAGAAGAACAATCCCTCAAATATTGAGGCCATCCATCTAGAAAATACAAATCCAGTTCCCAACTTGGTCTGAAACAGAAATGTGTTATTATATATGATTTGATACCAACCAAAATACCCTACATTCAAACCTGCCCAGCACCTCCTCTAGATGTCCCTCCAATCCACGAAAGTTCTTTGATTCCTTTCAATCCAAAGGGACCAGCATAAGGCAGAAAGAACCCCATCAAGGCTTTGCCGTTTTTATTAATTAAACCTCCCCAAATAAAAAAATACAGATCAGAAGCTGATTGAGGGGTAATCCACTATACCCAAACTGCCTTGCGAGGGAAAATGAAAGGTTAAAGAAGATGTGATTCAAAACACCAGTTTGAGGCCAAAGAAACAAGTAGATAATGTGTAGCAAGTGTATTTTATTGCATCACTAGTAAGCTGTATCCAACAGCAAAAATGAAAAAAACTGAACCATAATAGGTACAGGACGAATCCAAATAGATTTGAAGTGAGCCTGAGGATACAAATCTTGATTGGAGCTTATTGAGATGCTCAGAACAGATATGGCGGAGTAAGGGATACAAGATTGAAAGGTCATTTTTCCAAAACCATGCTATATGGAAACTGTTATAAAGGACCTTAACAGATTGAAGGATTTAGGTACACTCTAGGAATGCATTTCCACAAAGTAGACCTCACAGCAATTCCTATATCTCAATGTTCTCTTTCAGCCCGTTTTCACAGTTATTACCCTACGTCACAAAGTGCATTTTCCTCATGAAAATGCCACCAACATTTCTCATGTGTGCTTTGTTTTTAATCCGAATGCTCCCAATACTAAGACCCCCCATTTCATTTGGTCGCACTGCTATTTCCCTAGAAACTAAAAAGGATATGAGTCTTGACTGTCCCCATCAGAACCAAGCTCTAATGAAAAAACAAAATCTCATTTTCTCTGCAGCGATATACTATGAATTAAGAACCCAAAGTAGTTGTAATGTCCATACCATCAAACGAATACTTCAACCCTGAAACCTCAACATTTGATCTCTAAAAATCAAATAAAATAACACTTATAAAGATGTCAGAATCGTTTCTCAATACTCATATATCTTGAAACTTTAACTGCTCTAATATATTTTTCTGTTATATTTCAAGAGCTACAAGCAGGTCGCATATTCGAAATACAATAAAGAACAAAATAACATTTTCAAACTTAGATCAACAGGAGAAGGAGTTTCACTACATGACACATACACATAAAGCACACTTCAATCTATAACATTAGAGAAATTTAAAAAAAAAAAAAAAGAGTTGAAATCAAGAAAAGACCCATAGATTCGACGGTGGTCCATGTCAATGGACAGACAGAGCTTCTGATGCTTGACAACTGCCTCCGAATTACTGTCTCCATCTCTCTGCTCTTCATTCTTTGCCTTTTTAGCCTTCGCCATTTCAACATCTGCACCGTAAAATATATGCATGCATTACTTTTGATGTGCATGAAAAAGACAGTGAATAAGCTCTATATCATGAGGGTGATACTGCTATTGCCTGTTATCCAGATAAAAAAAAACAATCTCGTCAAGCTGAACCTTCTCACATTCAAGTTGGCAGAGACTGAGCTCAAAATCAAGGTCGAGCACCCGTTAGAGCTCGAGCATGGACTTTATGAGTCCATGATTAACACAAATATGCTAATTTTCATGCTTTCCGGAACATGCAATACTTAAAAATAATTGAAAGATAAGCCCAACGATCACCCTAACCAAACTACCAAACACCGACAACTATTTCTCTGAGATTACATTCCCCGAACTTAAATATCAACATATAATTAATAGTTCTCCATAATTGAATTAGGCTAACAATAACAGTCACCCTAACCTAACTACAAATACGATCAACGGCCATTATGAATTGGACAATACGATATGTTTCGAAAACATACTGATAAAGGATTTTCAATGGCGGCGGTGGATCATCAAACACTTGGCCTAAGCTCCGCGAAAAATTGGCTCAAATTACGAGCAGCTTCTGGTAGCATAAGTGTCGACGACTCGTTCACCGGCGGCGGGGTGGCCGCTGCGCCACCGCTGGCGAACTCCTATTTCCCCTTCTCTTTCAATTTTCGCCAAATTATTGTTCTCTGTTCAGTTAAGTAAGTGTGTTCGAAATTGAGGAAGCAGTTTCGATTAGTTATGGTGTTGAATCCATGAGTTAAAAATTTTAGTTAAAAAAGAAGGGGGTGGAATCTGTTAGGGCACAGAGAAAGATTGCTGGAGGAGAGATACGTCACACGAGTATATACAGTATATATATAGGCAGAGCGTGCGAAAGGTTAAAAAGATAAATTCCCGCTATAATTAGCATATGTAAAAACATCACTGTTATTTCTATTTTACTTTCATTATTTATTTTTTTGTTAATTAGTAGTATTAATAGTATTAACTCGAGATATGAATAATCAAAATTCTTACACAAAGACATGAATATTTATTTTCTTCTTGGAGTGTACTATCATTTGGTAGTTACGTATTATTGCTGTAATATGTGATATTCACTCTTATTGAAGTTGATGTAGTACTAGTTTTTATTTTCGGGGGAATTCAATAATTTTGATGAACTTAATCAATTTAAAGAATTTTATATAACTTAAAGTTTTGAATTATTTTTTTATTTTGGAATACGATATAAAGAATTTTTTAAATAATATTTTTCATCTTTCCACGATATAGTTATTACTTTTGTCATTAAATTTATAATACAATTATCACCTCCACTTATACATAATATATTATTCTATAATTTTACATTTTTCACTATTTCATTCATATTTATAATGGAACTATCTACCATAATAATAACCACAATTATTCACTAGTAGTTTGTTAAAATAGGTAGACAATCGTACGGTGGAAAGTGATTAGGAAATCTCGTGGGAGACTAGACTACTTCACTCATATAACAAAATGAGCCCTGGCATCATCAACTTTTACCGACTTAAATAAATTAGTCTCTACATATTCGAAGAGATTAGCAGTGAGGGAAAAAAAAGAAAAAGCGATTTATATGAAACTAGACTTGAATGTTGGTTAGAACACCAGAAAAATCAGTGGGCCCATCGGATAAAAATCGTAGTCTCCTCCCTAAACGTGCCCCCGGTGGCGTAGCATAGCAGTCTCCACTCTCCAGCCATTCCCCGACATCTATACCCGTTTTCAGTCGCCGCCGTCAAATAAGCTGTTCTCACGCGGCGTAGGTTAGCGTCAGGCTCGCTTCTATCTGGAATCCAAGATGATAAATACGGTAACTGTGAACGCGCCAACTTCATCGTCTCTCTTAATTGATTCCAAAATCTGCAAATTGTGAATTTGTGCTATAAAAATTAGTTCATATTTTCCGTTGAATTTGCAATTGCTGTGAAATTGAGATCAAATGTGCGCTGCAGGGAAGTGGATCGGGGCCGTTGGTACAAAGCCCTCGATCTCCATCGTCACAAATGCCGTATTTAACCGTATCAGTTCTCGATCCAGCTAAAATGGGAAATGGAGTTCAGGCTTATATCTCCTACAAAGTTATTACCAAGGTAGTACTGAATTTATTAATCTGTGCATGCATACATAATCAACTTTTTACTGCATTAGTGTATTGCACTTATGTATTTAGTTGACTTTCCATTTGAATGCGGCCATGGTAATCAGTTGACCTTAGAGCTGGTTAGGAGTAGAAGTTTTTTCTGCCTGATTATTCGCTAAATTGTGTTTCTATGATCATCTTCCTCGAGATGCTGCAAATATATATCGATTTCCTTTTAGAATTAGTCGAAAAAAGATGTAGCACATCCACACTCCATGAGGATGCTTAGCTAGGTTCAGTGAGAGCTTACTAGAGTCTTTAATGGATTGGGTTAGTCTATAGGGTAGAGCTGCTAATGTGTTATATTCGCAGTTTAGCAATCAATACCACTGTGCATGATACTTATAAAACCAACCGAATAACTCATTATTAACCATTCGTTATCGTGGCACTTCTGCAATATGGCTATGAGATTTCCTTGCTGTGCCTAATGGAACAAGGATTAAACTTGGTCGACTTCCAACATACATTAAAGATCTGAAAATAAACAGAATAGTGGACTGCATTGAGCTCTGATCAAAATCAACCACCAAAGCTGAAATACAATTAAACCGAACCATCAAGAATTCAATGTCTAAAATTCAGTGTGCCATTTCGTTCTTTGAAGCATCTTATCCTTCCCTGGATTTCACATAGTATACTGGATTTAGGATTTAGGATTTTGTGTCTCCCACATGTACAAATATGCTGTTGTTAAGGCGTGTAATGCTTAGCTAGAAATTCAGCGATATGGCTCCATATTAGATAGGTTGAATTTGTAAAGATATCTCTAGACTGCATCTGCCGATTCTCTCATGCCCATGACACAACCCTAGACACTGACTCTTATCATGGTTCGTGTGATGCTGCTTATATGTTGGGTTCATAATGGGACGACTTGCACACTTGCACTTAGTTATAGTGTCCTGTAAGACTATATATTTTGTTTGGTGGTGCTAAACAAAAATGAGAGTTCTCCTGCAACTGCTTTAATTCTTTCATGTTCTCTTCGTATTGTTTATCACAAACTTCTGAATAATTGCACCTTGGTTGTACTTTATATTGGCCTCTGCTTGGTTTGTTGCTGTACCATATTAAAATCACGATTCTAACCTAGATTCATGAAATAACAAACTTGAACTCATGTTTGCAGACGAACTTCCCTGAATATGATGGCCCTGAAAAAATTGTTATCCGGCGGTACAGTGATTTTGTTTGGCTAAGAGACCGCCTTTTCGAAAAGTACAAGGGTGCCTTCATCCCTCCTCTTCCAGAGAAGAGCACTGTAGGTAATAAGCTGAAGATGTTTCATTCGTTTTCTCATCAGCAGTTGCATATCTTTATAATCTTTTTCAGCTTGAAGAAATTATTTTCATGCAATATATTATCTGATCTAATCTGTTATGTTTCCTGAAGATCTGTTTTTGGTTCATTTACATATCTTCTTGATATATTAAAATGGTCCTTTATCCATAAAAACTGTTACAAATCATATATGGTATCTATTTCGTAGATGATACCTTAAGAAAATGTTCAAATTTAAGCTAACTAAACTGTAGTCCTCAAAGAAATACACATAGGTAATGGTCCAGGTGTCGTAATTTGCTGTAAATTTGTATTAGCAGTCCTGGAAACTTCTACTTCTCGGATGGCTTTGAATTAATGTCATGCGACCTTGCATCATGACTCTAAAGACATGGAATGAGTAGATGATTGTTCTCAGCCTGGAATTTCTATCTGAGGATGATCCTGCACATGTTCCAGTCAGGAGCTTTTTACTTTCCTGTTCAGTGGCTCATGTTTTTCATTAAACCACCTGAACTTGCATGAAGTTGATTTTTGGAATTTATATTTTTGCGTGATTTTAAACTATTAATGATTATAATATTGGCTTCCGGCACGCAGAGAAGTTCAGATTTAGTGCTGAGTTCATTGAGATGAGGCGTCAAGCTTTAGACGTGTTTGTCAACCGGGTAGCTTCACATCAGGAGCTTCGACAGAGTGAGGATTTAAGAATCTTTTTGACGGTTGATGAGCAGGTAATTGTTATAAGCTGAATCTTTGTTCAACTAAGAAATCAAATTGGAAATTTTGGATTGGTTGCTTTCTAGAGAAGGAGAAGCATGCATTGTAAGGAGAAAGTCATGAAGGGAGCTGGGAGCATGTGTAACCATACATTTAATTTAGGGCCGGGGTTTGTCTGAAGCATAAAATTTCAAATTCAAACTGACATCATCCATGTACTTCCTTAGTATTCAGATTTAAAGATCCTCCATGCCTTGAGGAAAAGAGCAATATTTTAATACTCAATGTCTTGTAAAGAAAGCAGGAAAGTTTAAAGTATCTAAGTGCAATAATTTAAGAGTATCTATACTCTGCTAATTTTATTGATGCTATGCAGAATAGAGTTCAAAATTGATTATTTGCTAGTTCCTGCCAATTCTCTTATTGCTTTGCTCATCCTCATCCATCTTTAAGGTTCAGTTAGTTGCTATCACCTGTAGAAATCTAAATTGCTGAAAAGGAAATAACTTATTGTTTTAGATACTATAGGTAGGAGTCCATTCATAGAAAGAATCTCAAAGAGTGAAAGGGTAACTCCAAAGATTAAATAATCTCAAATAGCTTCTGGGTTTTGGCTCACAACATATCTTCTTGGACTGTTTATCACAATTTTTAGAAATAAAGTTCTTTTGGTTTGGCTTCACATTCTTATTATAGTTTTCAAACAATATCATGTGTGCTGCAGACAATGGAAAGAGCAAGATCCCAGGAAACTGGTATTTTCAAGAAAAAGCCAGCAGACCTGATGCAGATTTTCAAGGTATCACATTTATGCAGGATAAGTAACTAGTCTCTAATGGATGCCAGTTTGAGTTTTATTAATCCATATTGCCAACACCAGATATCTTTTAAATATACTTTGTTGTGAGTGAAGGAGCATGCGCTGCTTTGCACTGTGTGTTTTCTTAGATGACATTAGTAATTATGTAAGCCTGCTGTATGTTATGCCTATCGAGCAACAGGTGAACCCTTTCATATATGAGACAGCCTTTTAATATTGGCAGGACGTACAATCCAGAGTGAGTGATGTCGTTCTTGGAAAAGAGAAACCGGTTGAAGAATCAAATCCCGAATTTGAGAAGCTTAAGAATTATGTTTTTCAGCTCGAAGATCACCTAGCTGAAGCGCAGAAGCATGCTTACCGTCTTGTGAAGAGACATAGGGGTATATTTAAATATCAAATCCTTGTAATTTTGTTTGTGCTGTGTGGAAAATGTGGACCCCTTTTCGTTCATCCATCCCCAAGGGCTGGGACTAATTTTTTGGTAGAATTTTTATAATTGCTGTTTTGATTCCTGTTCCACCTGCCCTGTTCTTCAGTCCTTTTCTTTTCCCTTCCCAAACACAGTTCACTATATGATTGTGAGCTTATCTGCATTATCACAGAGCTGGGACAATCTTTATCAGACTTTGGTAAGGCTGTGAAGCTACTAGGTGACTGTGAAGGGAATGCTCTTGGAAAGGCATTTTCTGAGCTTGGTGCAAAATCAGAGGGTTTGTCGATTCATCTGCAGAAAGAGGTATTGTTTGAATTGTTAATTGTTCTTAAATGAATTGATTGTTTAACTTCTCATTTTATTAGGCTCAGAACCTCTTGATGAATTTTGAAGAACCTTTAAAAGATTACGTGCGGTCTGTGCAGTCTATTAAGGTGAGTTTGTGCTCTTAATTTGGAACCTCTGCTGTATCTGTTGAGTCCATACTCTAAAGCACACCAGGATGTCAACAATCTAGTAAAATATGATAGAGTTGACTAGCCAATACCATTTGTAGTGTGTACTTGAATTTCCTTCATACAACTGTCAATTTTCGTTATCTGTACTTTTGCATTATTTTCCTTTTCCCTGAGAACTTGATTGGACTTTCTGTTGATTTTGGGACAGGCAACAATAGGAGAGAGAGCAAATGCATTCAGGCACCATTGCGAACTGGCTGAAGCAATTAAGTTTAAGGAAATAGATATGTATGTCCCTGAACTTATTACTAACTCTTTGCAATTATTTATGGACCTTACAGATAAGATTGGGCTAACTTTTAAATTTGATTGCTTTACCCGCGCTCCCTCTCAAGCTGACTTTGTTCCGAAATATTCTACGGTATCAATAAGATTGTTCATTTTAAAACTGGGCATGTGTATTTTCAGGAACAAGCTTAGGCTGACACGTTCAGAGAAACTGGTTGAGGCCGAGCATGAATACGAGGAGGTTGTTACTGATGTCATGTCATTCTTATTTGTTGTTACTTTCTGGATCTTTTGTTATCTGGCTGGTAATTGGTTTGTGTTGCAGCTAAAAGCTGAGGGTGCAGACGCATGGAGAAGGTTCGAGAAAATTGTGAAGCTAATGAATGAAGAGATTGTTCGATTCCAAGAACAAAAGACGATAGATCTGGGTCTGGCTTTCCATGAATTTGCCATGGGTCAGGCACATCTGGCTAACAGTATTGCTAATGCTTGGCGTAGTCTTCTTCCCAAGCTTGAAGCTTGCTCCTCCTAATGATGAATATTTACTTGAGATATATTCTTGTCACGGGTGGCTGAATGCGGATTTCGTGGTTGTTTTTACTGTACAGACCCATAGCCATTTTCATCTTCACCTGTAATTTAGACTCTATCGTTTAGTCTTTACTTTTCTTGTTTTGTTATTAATTCTAATCATGTTGAGATTTTAATTGAAGTGTTGTGTAATTTTGATTGCTAGATGATGTGAAACTTGTTAGTCTTGTGCGTCGCTGTGTTTCTACTGTAGTTTCCCTCTCCAGTGTAGTTTGCACTTTGCAGTTGCACATCGGATTAGTAGTTGCGGTTTACTTTCGTCATAAAAAATAAATAAAAACCAAAATTCAAAACAAGATTAAATCATGAAGCTCTTAGTAGATCCCACACGCCCAAAGGAGGTGAGATATAGGTGGACCCCACGGTTGAACCCAGAATGTTCAAATTTCTATCCATATTCATATCCTAGGCCACTCTGCACCACAAAACATAAACAACACACACTCACGCACTTCACCAATAACACTACACATAGCAACTAAAACAAAGAAATTAAGCCATGGCTTCCATGGCCATCGGACACATTGTGAACACAGTTCATGCATCCCTTCTAAAATCTTCACCATCTGCCATAGTTAAACCCAAGCCACCCACATTCATTAACACTACCAACATTCTTCAGTTTCTTAATCCCACACAATTTTCAACAAAACATAATCTGGTTGCATTGTCCAAGGCATCATCAGCAGATAGCATTTCAACTTTAGATGATGAAGATGGAGTCTCTCTAGGGACCATGAAACTGCCCTCAAACACTGACGTTGCTCGATTTGAGCTTCTGTTGTTTCAGGTTATATCCATGCAAAAATGCCTTTTCAGATTAATAATCTTGTGTATATTGTTCCACTATTATTATATATCTATGCATAATTTTTTTTGAGAAAAAATGGTTGCTCGAGTATGTTTTGTACTTACTTTGCAATAAAATGCTCAGTGACAGAGATGTTTACCTACGGAAAGACTTAAGAGTTGGACAATTTAGCAGTATAAATAAGTTAATTGCTATGTGGAATTGAGACAAGACTTTTTGTCTTATGATTATTTTTGTTGTCTAATTGATTTAAGTTGTTCAAATAAGAACAAGAAAACTCAAGAAAAGGGAAATATTGGTGTTTGTATTCTTTGTTTAGTCTTGATGATTTAATCGTCACGTAACTAATTGCTACAATAACTCATTAAACAATAGTAAGAATGATTGAACAATGTTTTGGACAACATACATGTTGATAAATTGTTGGTTGAACTGATTTTAGTGTATCGTTGGAGACAAATAATTATGTGTTATGTTTTGCTGTCCTGATTACTAATTACTCATTAGAATCTTCGATGTTTTTTAACAGTGGGGGAACAGTCTATGCCAAGGTGCTAATCTACCGCTACCAATGCCACTGAAGGTTGGTAATTGTTAGTTCCATTTAAAACCAACCAATTTAACAACTAATTATATTTGGTTTATTATAGTTACTTTGATGTATTTGTGATAAACCGATCATGATGAGCAGGTTGACAAAATCCCGGGTGGAGCTAGACTTGGTTTTATTACTATCGGAGATGCAGAGACAGAAGTGCTCGTATACATAGATTGTTTGGTATTTCCTGGAACTGATAGTTCTGTTCCAATCTTCAGAGCCATACGAAACGGGCCCAAGAAAGATCAATCGCCTCCCGGAGAACCACGGATCATGAGAAGCCTAATGGAGGCCTTGAAGAAGTGTGTTGAAATAGCAAGACTCTGACTTACTACAATCGCAGTTATAAATTTTTGTTGTTATAGTACTACTATATAATGATTATCGATCAAGTCCATTTGTAGATTTTCACATTTCTTGCAATGTTAGTGCATGATAAATATAATAAATCATAGTGAATATCTTTTTTTTTAGATAATCATAATGAATATCTTGGGTATTAATTGCAGTATGTGGCAAATGCACGGTTTGAACAAGTGAAACAATATGTGAGAAGTGGTGCTTTTGGAGATGAACAAGGATGTGTTTTTTCTTTCTATAAAAGCTATATTACAAAGTGTTATTAACTTAATTAGTTTACCACCCGTGCATTGGCAGAGATGGACGAAGATGTCGATAATGATTACGGTAGGATCGTACAAGTTCAGCAGCGACAGAACAATTCATGAGTATGCCAGACACGCATATGGAACATCAAACCCTTGCAAATCAATTAGAAATCTATCCATATTCAATAGGAGGGAGGTAGATGTGCTCAAATAAGCTACTAGTTGTTAAAATGTGATCTCTTTCCTCTTTTAAAAACATGATAAATAAATAAATTCTGATTCTATTTTCAAGAGCATATTGTTGGAAGTTCAAAATCTTTTCTTCAAAGTTTTTTTTTCCTATGCAACCATCAATTTTGTTGGTGTAATGTATATTGGTTTATTTGTTGATTACAATTTAAGTAAATTACATTTCGGTATTTTTGTTATACTTCTCATCAAGTGATTTTGTGGTAATGCATAAATATACCCAGATTCACTTTGGCAAAATTTAAAATGCTCACATCAACATTTAAAAATGAATTTTACCCACATTTGACTTTTTCGATTATTTTATGAGGTCTTGTCATCCACTTTATATCACATCTCTAACACATGTGTAAGATATGTGATATAAACTGGATGACAAGTATGATATTGTGTGTAATCAGCCATGATTGTATGATAATTTTGTAATTATTTGACAATCATTATGTAATAATAATATTTTAATTTATGAATCATATAGGGATTAAGTAGCGTACAATATTCACTCGAAAAATAATGAATCGTCATTAAAGTAACCTAGCTGATGATCTCGCTCGGTTATAATGAAATCCCGCTCGACTTAGACATATCCCGCTCGAGCGGGATTTACTTTATCATGAATTTACCGAGCGGAATTTCATATACTTAACATGTATAACTTATTCACACGCTCAAACAACAATTTCCCACTCGGTAAGCCTATATCATGCTCGAGCGGGATTTAGAGTACAGTACACTATCTCGAACGGGATTTAATATAATTAACATGTACAAATTAATCGAGCGGGTTTATGGACCGACTGTCATTTTTTTTTTTTTTTGGTTTTTCAATGTATAGAAGTTAGGGAGATTTGACAAAAAGGTAGTGATGTTTGACATTTGGTGGATCCACGGGTAAAAAACATTGATTTTGTGAGAGATGGGTATTTTTAATTTTGCACATCTCAACGTGGGTATGATAATTTTTTCCCTTTTGAAAATATCAACCATGATAAATTAGTCTCTAATATGTAGACATTTCAACTTTGAAGGTTGAATTGGATTAAAATATCTCACATATAAGTGCAAATTGCACCTGCAGTTTAAATTAGAGAGGAGACTTTGTATGGTTCGCAGAAATGAGTGAGAATGAGTGAGTGGATAAGAACTCGGGAAGTTTTAAAACCATGACACTAAGTTATGCTATTAGTAATAGTTTTGCTCCTCTACCCACTGTGGATACCGTTATTGTGTCCACTGGAAAAAAATATAAAAAAGTCTACAACCTTTTAAATATCTCGACAGTTTAGGAAAACAATATCTCATACAATTACTATAAATTAACAAACCTAATTTCCTAAACTAAATCGCTAAGCATGATTTTTTTTTCGAGAGAAATCGCAGATCGATCGAGAATTAATAATAACTTTCTGCCAATTTTCTTTTTCGCCGAAGAAAAATTTAAGATGATGACACCACTACACCGAATTTGTTGAGTAATTTTCTTTTGAGAAAAACTTTTCAATGGTGGTAGAAATTCTAAATTGGATCTCGATCACAGTAATTGGACTTTTTTATAAATCATCCAAGAAACCATGAAACTTATAGAAATGTTAATAATTTATGCACTTTCAAAGCTAATTTTTTTCGTTTTAGTTCATTAAAAATTATAAAGCAGATAAAGTGATCACGATACATTGACTACTCAATTTTTGGAAGAAGATAAAAATTGGCAGAAGGTTTTATTTATTCTTGATATATAATTTAGTTTAGTAAATTAGATTATATTAATTTATAATTATTATTTATTATTGTAGTAGGAAAATTTCGTATTTAATTACTAAAGCCCAATTGACTCACCCTGCAAGCCCGACAGGCCTAATAGATGAATCGGCCCAATAGTCATTTAACTAATTTCACACTCATAAGTGGGTCGTAGAAGAAGTTATCTCTAGGGGTGAGCATTCGGTTATTCGGTCACCGAACCGAACCGAATTGCAAAAACTAAATTAAAACTGAATTATATAATAAATAACTGAATCCGAACCGAATATGGCTAAAACCGAACAAAATCTAACCGAAATATTTCGGTTCGATTTCGGTTAAAACCAAATAAACCGAAATAAATACACAATATATTTTTTACATTTTAAATAAGTAATTAACATTCAATATTCAAGATTCCAAATCCGCAAAAAGTAATAATCGAAATTCTAAAACATTTTTAACCAAACATAAATAAATCAGTGATGTTTGTTGATGTTGCGGGTCAAAAATTCCAAACATCTTAAGCAAAACATAACCAAAATTCCAAAACATATATATATAAATTAATAATAATCATTTTAATTTTTAAATATATATAAAAATTATTAAATTATTAAATTAATTATTAATTCGGTTCGATTTTCGGTTAACCAAATGTTTTTTTTCAAAAACCATATCCAAACCGAAAAACCGAAAAGTTCAAAATTCAAAACCATAACCAAACCGAAAATCAAATTAACCGAACCGAATTATTATTTCGGTTAGGTTCGGCTCGGTTTTTCGGTTTTAACCGAATTTTGCTCACTCCTAGCTATCTCTAAGACCCATGGTTCACCATGTCGACCATGATAGGTGTCGGATGATACGACTTGAGCTAATCTGCCACAAAAATGGTAGACTGAGTCAAGATAAGGCGATTCTGCAATGGTACAAACTGACGTAACAGAGCGAGTCGTCGGCTAGAGTTGACAAAGAGAAACCCTAATGATGTGACTGGTATGATGGAATAGAATGAGGTAGGAATAAAATGGGGGTAGGAATGAAATTCTCATAGTACTCTCCGCTCTCTCAACTCTTTTTGTCTAACTTTGCTTCCATAGCCTTTCTATGTGAACTTTAGATTGTAGGAGTCGTCCAACACGCCTGCTACACCCCTTACTTTCGAATATCTTCACGAGTTCAAATTTTTTTTAGACCACTAATTTAAGATATTTTGCAAATTTAAGCCAAATTTTTTCGAGCTTGCAAATTAGGGCACTTCAATTCTAAATTCAGCATTTTTAGGCCACTTTCGGCCCATTCCGGCTATTGTGATGGAGCCCGAAATTAACGTGGACACATAAAAAAATATGTATTAAAAATTAATTAAAAAATTCCCCTCTTTTTGCAAATCCACATTTCTTCCCTTCGACACCCTCCCTCCGTGAAATCGCCGCGCCTTAAAATAAGTCGTTCATATTTATCTTCGCCCAAGAAGCTCCACCTAACGTTAATATCGTTCCATGTGATCGGATGGGAAAAGGTTTGAGAGTCCGGCGAGGGTTTTGACTTTATGAGTTCTGTTGTTATGGCTGATACCAAATTTGCTCGTGTTTAATGGGTTTTGGAATGAATTCTCGGATTTTGTGGTAATTTTATGAGGAGGTGGAGAATCGGAAATTAAGGTTTGATTGGAAGACAGAGGTGAGGAGATTTTGGTTGGAAATGTTGAACAAATTTGAGTTGCGTGTCATTGGAAATTGGTAGTTCCTGGACGGCGTTGACCTCGACGCTCACAACCGCCGTGGTTGTTGTGATGTTGTTTTAGGATGTTGCGGTGGCGTTGAGGGAAGAAGATGAGAGGAAGGGGTGTGACGGCTGGGCTTTCTGTGCGAATGGACGAGGAGGCAGGGCGGCGGCTGGTCGACATCGAATGCGGTATGGGGCTATTGGTTGGAAGGACGATATGAAGGGGAATCTTAACGGTGGGGGTGTGGAGCTTCTGGACCGAGATTTGAACTTGTGAGTACGAATTTTGGAGATAGGGGAGATGGAAATAGTGAGGGAGGTGAAGAGAGAAAAGTAAGAGATGGTGGAAATGGGTTGACCAGACCCAGGTCCGACCCGATCAACCCGGTCAAACCCGGGTTTGCTGTTAAGACATTTGTATTCAATTGTATTCTAATAATTCTGTTGATTCTTGACTGTATTTTGTTTACTTATCATTTTGAATTATGGATGGAGATTTGGCGCTCTGTTATGAACATTTGAAGGGAAATTATATTCTAAATATAATGCTCTATGGGCACTATGGAAGTATGCAGTAGTTATATTTAATCAATTTATTAAAGTCTATACATTCCCCTTTGTAGTCGAGAATTTTTTTCAGAGAATGAGCGGAAAAGTATGGCGATCAGAGTGGTCAAAGGATGTTGACGGAGCGTGTGGGTGCTTGGCTAAGCTTATAAGTTCCTTAAACACATGTTCAACGAGACGTAGTTTTCAAGTTTGCCTTTCCAAGAAAGACCACGACCATCCATGTCTTTTTCATATACTTAATCATTGGATTCATCATTCAGGTTGAAACACAATCTCACAATAATTTCCTTCATTTAGAGCCAATTTTAGTACTAATAGAGGCATAATGTTTAAAATTAATGAATATTATCTTGTTTTTTTGGCTGCAGAGTGCTGGATTCCAACTGCATGTCCACAGTTGAACTTAATAACTAATAATATTTTATTTTATGTAAATAGTTACTTTGATATATTTGGTGATAAATCGATCATGATTTATGGCTACGAGCTGGTTGATAAAATCCCGGGTGGAGCTAGACTGGGTTTTATTATGACAACCAACATTCTTCAGTTTCTTAATCCCGTCTTATTTTCAAGTAAACATAATATGGTTGCACTATCCAAAGCATCACCAGTAGACATTATTTCAATTGTAGATGATAAAGATGGAGTCTCTCTAGGGACCATGAAACTGCCCCCAAACACCTTTGTTGCTCGATTTGAGCTTTTGTTGTTTAGGGTTACCTTCATGCCTTTTTTGGATTAACAATCTTGTTGTATTTATTCCACTGTTATTATATATATGGTGCATGGCACAAGAATTTTATTTATTTATTTTTTTTTTTTTGAGAAATATTGGTTGCTAGAATATGTTTTGTACTTACAATGTAATAAATGCTCAGTGACAGAGATGTTTACCTAAGGATTATAGTATTTAAGACTTAGGAATAGGACAATTTAGTAGTATACAATAAGTTAATTGCTATGTGGAATTGAGACAAGACTTTTTGTCTTATGACTATTTTTGTTGGGAAAATCATTATCTTGGAGCACATATCTATGACTGACAACAAAGTTAATTTGTCATCTTTCAAATGCAATAATAAAATAAAGGTTTATACGAGCAAGAGTAAATAATAGGCTGGGGAATCTAGTTCCTCTATTTTTTATCCTCTGCTAAGACAGCCGGAGAATCTGCAAAATGTCAATTGAATCTAACTCAAATTCCTTTTGTCCACGTCTACTAGTCTTTATATAAGACACATATACATGTACGATCGAGAAAATTCTACCATAATTGAGCCTAATAATGGAGAAGCAACACACAAATGATTTCTGTAAAGTAGGAGATGGTAATGGTTATGATGTTGTAGTTGTTGGCTCTGGATACGGAGGGTCCGTTGCTGCTTGTAGGTTGTCGATGGCAGGTTTTAAAGTGTGTTTGCTGGAGAAAGGGCGTAAGTGGGAAGCTAAGGATTTTCCAACAGACAGTTTCAAGATTTTGTCTGCTTTCAGGTTGGAAAATAACAACTTAGGAATCAATATTGGACCAAAAGATGCACTGTTTCAGGTTAGCTTTCTCTCCAACTTTGAAGTTTTTTTTCCAACATTCTTTCTGGTGCATGGCATATTTTTACCTGTTGTTTAATGCAAATTCATAAATTTGCACACATTTTACTTTTTTCATAAAGTCGAAGATTATTTCTCATTTTTGCTGATGCATTGCAGCAGTAACCTGCATCACATTCCTAGTATTTTAGTAAATATAGTTGATAGTTGATTTTATACAAGATAATTTTTAAATATGTTAGTACATACATATATACACATATTCTTGAATCCTGATAATACAAGTTACCTCAACAATTTGAAACCAATGATTCAAAGGTACATATACAAGATGATTCTTTAGCAGCAACAGCCTGTGGCCTAGGTGGAGGTTCGCTAGTAAATGCAGGAGTCATGTTACCTACAACTGTTCGTGCACGACGTGATCCAAAATGGCCCGATTCTTGGGAGAAAGACTGGGACAGATATGAGGCCTTCACTTCAGAGATGCTGAAGGCACAAAGCATTCCAACGACGTTCCAGAATTCGAAGATCATGCAAGAAGTGACCGACAAAGACAAAGAGTATGAGATGAACATCCACAAGCCACTGAAAGTGAGCATGAATTTTGACATGGAAGAATCTAGAAAGTCCCAACAATCAGGAAACTGTCTAGCATGTGGAAATTGTCTTGCTGGCTGTCCTTACAATGCCAAAAATTCTACTGATAAAACTTACTTGGTCTCAGCCATTGAAGTATGTCTCGCTCTCTCTATATATCACTACATATAATGATATTTCTTGATCCAATCATCAGTTTGGACTATTTTCACAGGCAGGCTGTACCATAAAAACAGAATTCGAGGTTCAGTATGTTGTAAGAAACGACGATTATTTCTTTGAAGGACTGAAAGCAAGAAGCAAACGACGATGGCTTGTATTTCTCAATGAATTTGACTATGTGGCATCTGATATAGTTATTCTTTCAGGTATATATGCTCATCCAGATCATAATATAACTTCATTTTTCTTGTATAAATGTATAACTCACGTCGTCCCTTTTTTGCAGCTGGAGTATTAGGTACATCAAAAATACTTTTCCAATCACAATTGAGAGGGTTATCTGTATCAGAGAAGCTAGGCGCAGGATTGAGCTGCAATGGCAGTAATGTAGCCTATCTTGCTGGAAGCTCAGCGCCTTTAAACGCTGAAGGACTAAACGAGACACAATTTTCAAGTCTGCCTTTTCAAGAAAGACCAGGACCATCCATTTCTTCTTCATATACTTCATCAATGGGTTTCACCATTCAGGTTGAAACACTGTCTCAGAAGAATTTTCCTTCATTTGGAGCCTATTTTAGTACTAATAGAAGCATAATGTTTAAAATTAATGGATATTATCTATTTTTGTGCTGCAGAGTGCTGTGATCCCAACTGCATATCCGCGTTTTCTATTTAAAGGAATAACAACGTATAGATGGCAATCCAGCAGCCGGTTCTTACACAACACGATAGACTTTCTAAAGCACGTTGTAGGTTTTAGGCGCGGCCAAGAAATGGTTCTAAATGCAATGGGATATGATGACAGCAGCGGGAAACTCACTTTTGACAAAGATTCAAACAGGGTTATGATTCAGCCTCCGCGTGATTCTCTACTACCACGAAAGGTCGAAGCATTCCAAAAACTTGCGAAAAAACTAGGAGGAACTCTCTTCATGTCACGATATAGGAGCACCTCAGTACATCTCTTAGGAGGTTGCATTGCATCATTAGACATATCATCTGGCGTCTGCAATCCCGATGGTCAAGTTTTCGATGGCTCGTCTCCAGAAGCGGTGCACGCTGGACTTTATCTATGTGACGCCTCCATAATGCCTTGTTCGGTTGGGATCAACCCTTGTCTCACTATTGCCGCTGCAGCCGAGCATGTGAGTAGGAAACTAATCAAGAACGTTGATGATTTTGTGAATAAAGGCTGTAAGAGAGAAAAAGGGTCAAACTCTAAACTAGAGAATGAGATAAGCAGCTGCATCTCAAAAGAAACCATGAGAGGGCAAGTTGGTGGCATGCCATGCACAGCTTATCTCAAGATGAGGTTCAAAATTGTGCGATTTAATGACAAGTCTCATTCCATTCTACGAGGCAAAGTAGGTGGCCACATTATATGCAAGAGTGTAGAAATGGACAAGATGTATATCATTCATGGAGAAGTTGAATTATGCAAAGCAAATTCTAGAACACCTTATACACAATATATGCATTATCATCTCCTTCTTGCAGCTTCTTCTGGTTCAAGGTTTGATTTGATTTGCGCTTCACATTTTTCCAATTCTTTTTCTTGATTATTATTAATAAAATAAAGGAGTTTCATGTAGATATGTTCTTGAAGGGAGAAAGATAATGAATCCATATCTCCTAGCACTATATGCATGGAGAGAATCCACCACATTACATGTTAGATTAACAAAAATCAGTGATCAAACTATGAATCTAAAAGGGAAGCTTCATATTTCTGCACTCGAGCTTCTGAAAAACGTGTGCACTCTTGAGGGCAGCAGCAGGTTTGAGTTCGTCTCTCTGTTAATGCGGTCCCTTCTTAGAACTTATATCATGCAAGTGCCGCGAACAAGCCGCATCAGCCTTACCCCTTCAGATTTAGCTCGAGGGCCTTATCCAAACAGCACGATTCATGAGATTAAGACAGGTGATATGCATCAGCCGATACATCCATCACATTTGCTTGTTCTGTTTTCTAATAATTATCATTTTTATTACTGTGATTTGCAGATGATCGTTGCATAATCTGCTTACAGCAGTGGCGAAGCCATTCTTCAAATGAAGTTAAACGCGCTAGAAAACAGTATCCCTTTCTGCTACTTAATGGCTACTCAACTGAGAGCTTTTTCCTACCAACTGAGCCAAATGATCTTGTCAGAACTTTACTACAAGAAGGGCATGATGTTTTGTTGCTACGAACAAGATTACACCCCGTCTTGAATGCCTCAAACGACTTCTCTATCGAAGATATTGGCAGATTTGACATTCCAGCTGGTAAATTAAAAGATTTACATTTTCCAATTTCATCCCTCGCCTTCCTACCTAGCTCAAGACATAATCTTTTTATGGCAGCAATGAACAAGATCATCGAGCTGTACGAGGAATCCATAAAAGTGCACGTCGTTGCACATTGTGTGGGAGGTTTAGCCATCCACATCTCAATTATGGGAGGCCATGTCTCAGCCAGACACATAGCTTCTCTGTCTTGTACAAATTCTTCGATGTTCTTCAAGCTCACGAAATCCTCATCAATCAAAATGTGGCTGCCACTTATTCCAGTAAGCATCTTTTCTCATCTAAAAAAAGTCCCATTTATTCAAAAACACAAAATCCTTATACGGTCAATCTGCAGATATCAATGGCGATAATGGGCAAGAACAAGACGCTGGATCTGCTCCAAACATCAACCACGAGCACCAGACACCGCCTCCTTAAATCAGTAGCACGCCTAATGCCACGCTACGAGAGATGCACTTGTGATGAATGCGAGGTCTTTTCGGGCATATTTGGCAACACATTCTGGCACGAGAATGTTAGCCACACTGCACATCAATGGATGAACAGAGAAAACCAGACAAGGCTTCCGATGGTAGCATTCTCTCACCTCAGAAAGATCTGCAATGCCGGATTCATAGTTGACAGCAGAGGAAACAACGGGTATCTGATCCACCCCGAGAGAATGGCGCTGCCAACACTTTACATATCTGGCGAAAGAAGGCTCCTCGTGACTCCAGAAACTTCTTTTATTGCTAATAGGTACATGAAGCTGCACCAGCCTGACTACAGACATGAGAGAGTG
This sequence comes from Schizonepeta tenuifolia, assembly GCA_029490685.1. NCBI lineage: Eukaryota > Viridiplantae > Streptophyta > Magnoliopsida > Lamiales > Lamiaceae > Schizonepeta > Schizonepeta tenuifolia. The sequence goes on from CM055958.1 coordinate 52,681,242, forward strand.
GTGGTAGACGGCTTCGGCCATTCTGACCTTTTGATCGGAGAGAAATCACATGAGAAAGTTTTTTTGCACATTCTGAAACATGCGGATTTGGCTGAAGATGAAGAAGATTTTTTTATGATGAGGCCCAGTAAGTACGAGGCCGTAGCATGGAGTGATGATCCGTATAAAGATGGTGAAGGATTTGGGAGCTGCATGGCGCCTTTGATCATCATCATACTCATACTATTTGTTCTTCTCATCAAATTCTTGTTTTTATCAGAGATATTTACTAAGAATTTCTATTGATTTCAAATCTGTGTAATATACAATTTTTTGGAAACTTGCCATTTTAGTTTTAGGAATATTACATGTGTACGCATCTGAACTGGTATTATACGATATATTAAATTTAGTTATTTGAAATTTAATTCCACATCCTTCTTCCTCGAAATAAAATACACAATAATTCATAAAATTTATTACTGAAGCATTAAAATTTGGCTAAAAAACTCAAATGCTAATTTTCTTGTGCGTGTGTGGTTGTGTAAGAGAGAGAGAGAGAGAGAGAGAGAGAGATGGATTCTCTCACTTCTCTTTCTACTGCAATTAATGTATTTTGTGGAGAGTGGATGAGGCAACACAGGTTGGTAAACTGAAATTTAACCAACTTACGCGAATATTAAACATTCTTCCCGCGAATATTTTTGATGTATAATTTATTGATCATTTCCTCCTTTTTCTAGCTTTATTGAATGTGGACCAATACTTTTTTTTTCTGAATAAAAATTAAAAGAATACAAATCAACGTTTAGATAATTGCTAATCCAACAATATATTTTCTTAAACTGACCGGCATCTCTGTCTTGGTTCCAATTTCAACTTTATTTTACTATTTTTAAACATTTCCAGTCCTCTATATAATCCATCATCGCAGTCTTCCATTTTTTTACATTTGAACTGCAACACCAAGTCAATTTGAATGTGCATCAAAAATATTAAATATGCCTATTATATTGATAGTTTCGTTGAATGACTTTCACTAAAACTATGCCTATATATTGATGAACAACATGTACTTGAATATTCATATGAAATATCACTTCAGAAAATTTGGAAGATATTTTTTCTTGTGTTTCCCTTTGTATTCTTCAAAAATTGAGTAGAACCGTTTTATTCTTTATCTAACTGGGAACCTGATCTGTCACCATTGGCAAATAGGCCATACAAGATTATTTTGTACGCTTTTGATTTTATTTTTTTCAGTTGACTTTGTTAAACTTTACGTAGAAAGTCATGTTGGTTTGGAACAACAAACAAAGACTTGTAGTATAGTCCTGTTCTATTGCGTAATAATGGAAAAATCAAACACTGAGAATTTGTTTGATGGTGGGGGTGATGGAAGTTGTGATGTTGTTGTTGTCGGGTCTGGATATGGAGGTTCTGTTGCAGCTTGCCGGATGTCAATGGCAGGATTTAAGGTTTGTTTGATGGAGAAAGGGCGTAGGTGGGAAGCTTCATATTTTCCAACTGACAGTTTTAAGATTTGGTCTGCTGTCAGGATGGAAAATAGCAACTTGGGAGTAAGCTTTGGTCCAAAAGATGCTCTCTTTCTGGTTGATTCGTCGTCTCTAACCTAAAAACTTCTTCTAACCCGTTCTTGAGTTAAAACGACATCAATGCAAATTCGTTTATGGTCTGTTCTGATTATTACAAGATTCCCTATGCTAATATAAGTGTTCTCTCTCTCTCTCTCTCTCTCTCTCTCTCTCTCTCTCTCTTTCGTTTTCTTGTTTTTTGGGATATTCAATTCTTGCATACACATGTTGTGACTGTGATGTCACAATAAAATCAATGGCAGCCTCCTAAATTAGTACTGTTTAATGAATAAAATAGGTACATGTACAAGGTGATGCTCTAGCAGCAACAACCTGTGGTTTAGGCGGTGGTTCGCTTGTGAATGCAGGGGTGATGCTATCAGCAACTGCACGTGCACGACGGGATCCCAGATGGCCCAAGAGTTGGGAAAATGATTGGGACAGACACGAGGCTTCTGCTTCCGAGATGCTCAGGGTACAGAATGTTCCACTCAAGTTCCAGAATTCCAAAATCATGGAAGGAGTTATAGGCGAAGAGTATGGTAATGAGGCGATGAAATTGAGCATGAATCTTGAAATAGAGATGTCTCAAGAAATCAGAAGCTGTCTGGCATGTGGGAATTGTCTTGCTGGTTGCCCTTACAATGCTAAGAATTCCACAGATAAAACTTACTTGGTCTCTGCTGTCCAAGTATACATTATCTTTCAATTCATGTCTAAAAATCTCATGAAAATCAATGTGTCAACTTCTTGATCAAGTGTTTATTTCTTGTTACAGGCCGGATGTGCAATTAGAACAGGATGTGAGGTCCAATACGTGGTAAGAAATAAAGATGAAAGCTGCAAAGAGAAAGGAAACAGCCAACGTCGATGGCTTGTATTCATAAACGAATTTGACTATATAGCAACTGATATAGTTGTACTCTCAGGTAAATTTGTTCATAAAATAACTAGTCGATTTTTTTCCTCGAGCAGTTTGTGAGCTATACCTTTTTTCTACTGCAGCTGGAGTCTTTGGTACGACAAAAATTCTTTTTCAATCCCAATTGAGAGGATTAACAGTCTCTGATAAACTAGGGTCGAGTTTAAGCTGCAACGAAAACAATATCGCCTATCTTGCTGGAAGCTCGGCCCCTTTAAACGCTAAAGGCCTTCATAAGGCGCAAGTCTCAAATATACCGTTCCAAGAAAGACCAGGACCATCAATTTCTGTATCATTTACTTCCTTATTGGGTTTCACCATTCAGGTATTTGTCATTTTGATATATTGCATTAAGTCACCATTTATATGAATTAACATTATTCTCTTGTTACAGAGTGCAATTGTTCCGACAGCCTATCCAAGCTTCATATTTAAAGGAATTACGACGTATGGATCACATTATAGCTACTCATTCTTGTATGGAATAATAGACATGCTAAAACATGTTCTTGGTTTGAAATGCTACCAAGAGATGGTTATGAATGCAATTGGGCATGATGACAGTAGTGGAAAACTTATGTTCGTGAAAGACACGAGCCGGATTATGTTTCAGCCTCCACGTGATCATTTGCTGCCACGAAAAATTGAAGCTTTCCAGAAACTTGCTAAGAAACTGGGAAGGTTCTCTTCATGTCCCGGTATAGGAGCACTTCTGTACATCTCCTAGGAGGCTGTGTTGCTTCACTAGATGTCACGTCTGGCGTTTGTAATCCTCTAGGTCAAGTTTTTGATACGACGTCTGCAACTGGGGTCCATCCCGGACTTTATATCTGTGATGCCTCCATAATACCTTGCTCTGTTGGAATCAACCCTTGTCTCACCGTTGTTGCAGCTGCTGAGCATGTAAGTAGACATGTTGTCAAAGATGGTATCAAGAGTGTAGGAAAGTTTGAGAATAGAATTTTTGATAAGAGACGGGGCTGGGGCTCGATTGATGATGCCACGGTCATGACTAGAGAAACCATGAGAGGGCAAATAGGTGGTATGCCTTGTACTGCTTATCTAAAACTGAGATATGAGGAGAAAAGTGGAAATTGTGATCCTCTTTTAAGGGGAAAAATGGGTGGATACATCGAATGCAAAGCTATAGAAATTGACAAACTTTATGTTATACGAGGGGAAGTCGATTTATGTAAAACAGATATCATAACTCCTTACACACAGTATATGCATTATCATCTTCTTCTTGCAGCTTCTTCTGGTTCAAGGTTTGATACGAGTGTGTTTCTATTCTAGTTTTGTTGAACTTGAGATTGAGAATTGCCGTTTCATGCAGATATGTCCTTGAAGGGAGAAAGATAATGAATCCTTATCTTCTAGCCATGTACACGTGGAGAGAATCGACTACTTTGCATGTCACGTTGAGAACAATTAATGACAACATGGTGGGAGCACATAACATGAATCTAAAAGGAAAGCTTCATATTTCACCAGTAGAGCTTCTGAAGAGCGTCTGCGCTCTTGAAGGTGGAAGGAGGAGTAAGTTCATATGCCTTCTACTGCAGTCACTTGTTAGAACCTATATCTTGCAAATGCCACAACAAATTCTCTTCAATTTCACCCCTAAACAACTGGCTCGAGAACCATATCCAGAAAGCGCAATCCATGAGATTACAATAGGTGATCATTACTTTCAACGTATCTTATGATTTTGTCTGAAATCTAAGCTTCTTAATAAGCAAATCCTTAACATCTGAGAAAGACATTTGTGCCCTTTTTTTCAAAAAAAAACTTGAAGTTTGTTCACTCATCTTATTACGTAAAATTTGCAGAGGATAACTTTACAATATCTTGTCACTACTGGAAATGCAGCTACAACAACACCAGAAAATCTGAAGAAAAGAAAAACGGTTATCCTGTTCTGATTAATGGTTATGCAACCGAAAGTTATTGCTTACCAACCGAGAAAAACGATCTTGTTAGAACTTTGCTGAAGGATGGACATGATGTGTGGCTACTACATGCAAGACTACACTGGTCTAATTCTTCAAACCAATTTTCAGTTGAAGATATAGGCAGACTAGACATTCTAGGGGGTACAATTTACGATGGCTTTGGCTTATACCATTTTGCACCTTCTTTTTCTCGTTTTACTCAACATAGTTTCTATTGCAGCAATCACAAAAATCATTGAATTCTACGGCTCCCATATAAAAGTACACGTAGTTGCACACTGCGTGGGAGGTCTAGCCCTTCATATAGCGCTCATGGGAGGCCACGTCTCAGCTAAAAACATTGCGTCTTTGTCTTGTACCAACTCCTCCATGTTTTTCAAACTCACCACATCTTCATGTGTCAAAATATGGCTTCCCCTTCTTCCAGTAAGCCTCTCTATATTTCTGTTATGATACTCAAATGAATATTATCTTACATAAATAGGTATCAATCAACTGCAGATATCAATGGCAATTCTGGGTGAGAACACAATATTGCCTATGCTTAAAGTGCAAGGATCAACCACAAGCTACAGACATCGGCTTCTTAAAGCAGTAGCACGCCTAATGCCTCGTTGTGAGAGATGCACTTGCGACGAGTGTGAGGTTTTCTCTGGTATATTTGGCAATGCGTTCTGGCATGAAAACATAAGCCAGGAAATGCACAAGTGGATGCATGTGGATAATTTACCAAGGCTACCAATGGCAGCATTTCCTCACCTTAGAAAAATCTGCAATGCCGGTTTCATAGTTGACAGCAAAGGAAACAATTTGTATATGATTCACCCCGAGAGACTGTCACTGCCAACGCTCTACATTTCAGGTGGACGGACCTTGCTAGTGACGCCCGAGACCTCTTTTCTTGCTAATAAATACATGAAGTTGCACCAACCTGGTTATAGACATGAAAGGGTGGTGGTAGATAGTTTTGGCCATTGGACTTTTGTGTGGTTCAAACTTTCAACCGTAGTAGCCATGAAGTTTTTGGAAAGTAAAAAAGATAGAAAATTGGTAGGTCTTTACTTTTAAAGAGTAATTTTTTTTTTTGGAAATAGGTCAACAATATTGGGACAAACAAAAAAGAAAAACAAGACAACAATATCAGAACGGAGGGAGTAGTATATAATTTATATTGTTGTTGTAAGTTTAACTTATGATGGCAATCAAGTGTATAATGTGTACGCAAGGAAAGGATGGTTAGGTTGCAAGACTCGTCTGATGCTTACTTTTAACACCAACTTTTGTGAGAGAGCTATGCAGAGTTGTTTTTTTTTTTTTAATATCGTGGGAACCCGCAGCCGCTAGCTTTGGTGCGCACTGGATAAACTCCCGTCCCTTGTGCAGTAGCCTGCAAACCACATAGGACAGGTAAATCACACTTTTGTTTTATATGTTTGAGAGGAAGACCTTAATAGTATTTTTATTTTTACTTGTGCAAAGTGACTATGCGAAAGGTAGCACATACACGAGTTGTACAAAATTTGATTGCGATTAAGCAATCATTGGACAGAGAGCTCGAACACTGGCAAAATCAACCCAGAGGAGGCCCGTATGCCATGATTACTCGTCGTATTTAGATTGGTGTGGGTTTGGTAAGTATTTTAACGACAATATTTTACATTATTATTATTATTATTGGTGTGGGTTTGGTAAGTATTTTAACGACAATATTTTACATTATTATTATTATTATTATTATTATTATTATTATTATTATTATTATTATTATTATTATTATTATTATTAGTTGTTGATTTGTTCATGAGCGATGTAATCACTAAAAAACAAAATGATGAAAAAGTTAAAACAAAAAAAAGCAGATATGGTTCATTTATTAGTCACAAAAAAACTTGGTGTAGATTATGGTTTACTGATTTAGGTCGAACTCCAATACGACGTCGGTTCGCCAATTGTCATTCTAAATTACTCGCAGGCTCGCAAAACTGTGCATGTATCAGAAACCGAAATCGGTAAAAAGAAGATGTCGAGAGCTCCAACCATTCTCCGCCACTATTTAAACCGGCTCCTACACGGACCGGCATCATCGCCGCCGATCCTTACAAACCCTGGCATTTGAAGAGATCCAATCTTCGCCGGATAAACCGCATGAATTCACGGCTTTGGTGCTCCATGGCCTCCTCGGCTCCGGTCGAAACTGGCGTTCCTTCTCTCGCTCTCTCGCTTCCTACCTCTCCCCGGCCGGTACGTAAATTTATTTCTACGTCATCATTGTTTTTGCGATCTCAATTTATCTTTCAATTTTTAGCCTTCTAATCATTAAGGCTTGATGTTGCACCAATTTTTGTAGTTTGTAAATTTCGGTTTTCCTGTTTAGTGTTTATCAATTTAGTCTATGTTTCTTTGAATCAAATTTGAGCTTGTTGGCCTACAAGTTGTTTGAATTGAGTTTGACAATCATGGTGGAGTTTGTAAAACCTAAAAATGGGAAGGTTTTTATATTGCTCTTATTGTGTATAGAATGGGCATTTGGTGGCTGAAGGAAGTTAACTGAATAAACAATTTATGTATCATCGTGTGGAATATGAGAGAACAATGGAGAGATTATACTAGCTCCCTTTCTTATAAATGCTTATCAGGCATGTGCAGCTTGGAGGATGGTTATGGTTGATTTGAGGAATCATGGGAAATCAGCTGATATAGAAGGACTGCTTCCCCCTCATAATTTGGAAAATGCTGCAAAAGATCTGGCTAATTTGGTGAAAACAGAAGGCTGGAATTCACCAGATGTTGTTATAGGCCACTCGATGGGCGGAAAGATTGCTTTGCAGTTTGCCCAAAGTTGTGTTAATGGGGATTACGGGGATAATGTTAGCTTGCCCAAATAGGTATTTTTCATTCTACAGATTAAGCTACCATATTGTCATTGCTCAAATAGTCGAAATTAGGGCGAAAAGAGGTAACCTTATATGGGCTGCCGGATTGGTATGTTACAACTTACAAAATGAACTTGCCCTTCTGGTTTTGCTATATGTGTCTTCCATTTTATCTGTTTGTGCTGAAAGATGATTGTACGTACTTTCATGATTCTTTGGATGTGTTATTAGTTTATGGATGTGAAAACTGTTGCAGAGCAGCTGTGGGTACTCGACTCAGTTCCTGGAAAATTGATCCCACGGAATGATGAAGGCGAAGTCGAGAAAGTTCTGCAGATCTTGCAGAGTCTACCATCGGAAATACCATCTAAGAAGTACTTCCTCTGTCCTTTTGTATTATTTGTTCAGAAAAATCTCTCTTGGTGTGTAGGTTCTTCGTATGAGTGGCAAATAATTAGCGTAGCATTTAGACTTTACCTATTTTTAACATTCATTCCCGCGACTTATGGGCATGCTTCATTCCTGGGCTTATTAGTACTTTGTTGTTTGCATATTAGCCTGTTAATTTGAAATAGTTTCTACTTGTGATGATGGTTAGTTTCTAATTGTTGAATATGTCTTTAAGCTATACTATGTAGAATGAATTATTTATGCGCACTAGATGCAGGTTTGGGAATTGTTTAAATTTTAACTTATTCACATATGTTTAACCATAATTAGTAAATGTGGGAGTACAAGTTTTTGTGTTAGTAAAGTTACTACTTATTAACTGGAGGGAAGTAATTGTTCATTGTAGTCGGCTTATCAGTCCATAACACGTGTGTAGGTGGCTGGTGGATCATATGCTGAAGCTTGGGTTTTCAAAGTCGTTATCAGAATGGATAGAAAGCAACCTCAAGAAATCAGGAGATCACGAGACTTGGGCCTTCAATCTAGATGGCGCTGTGCAGATGTTTAATTCTTACAGGTAAACATTCTGCAATTGGGCACTCAATATTAGCTGTATTGAAACACGAAAGATGTAATATGCATATCTGACTTGATCGTTCGAAATTATCTTAGTGAGATGGACTATTGGCCCCTGTTGGAACACCCACCCAAAGGCATGGACATAGGCATTGTACGTGCAGAGGAGAGCAATAGATGGGACACAGATATCATACAACAGCTCGAACGCCTTGCCTCCAGACGAGTTGATGAAACCAAGGGGAAAGTCTTCGTTCATGTCCTTCCCAACGCAGGTCACTGGGTTCATGTAGACAATCCTAAAGGACTTCTTGACATGGTGGCTCCAAAACTTGCCTCTCTAGTTTGACGATGTTGATCTGCAAGCATTTAAATCTGTTGGTAAAATATTTGTGGATTTGAAATTGGATAGATAATAGGATCAAATGATTGTGGAGTTAGCTAATTTGTTTTGAGTATTGTGATACAGTTGGTGGCTTGATTTGATGTGGGATTGAATTGTAATAAAGAAATTTTTTCATTTATGCAAGATCATATATTATGTAGTCTCCAGTTTGTTCAAAGGTTCCTTGAATTCGTTATTGTATTTATTTGTACAGTATTTAAAAAATTGTGAAGGTTAAACTAAAAGATTCTAAAGGATTTTTCCATTTTCCCTGTTGAAAATACCATATTAAAGATGAGCACGATTCTCTTATTTTTTTTGTATACATAATGATGATTTTTTTTTTCTGAAAAATAACAAATTGATAAAGTTAAGAAATAAATTATCTATTTAATAAGGTATTGTGCTACACACCTTCAGTGTCTTCCGTGGACACCTCTCTCGTTTCGTCCATAATAATATTATTGTATTTAATTTTTGATATTGTATATTATTCTAATAACTTACAAAAATTGTTATTGAAATTGTAAATTTACAAATCAATCAAAATCGAAGCTTGATTTTTCATATTTATTCATTTCTTCAATTTTTGTTTGCAAGAACATTTCTTTGAAGTTAAAGGGAAAAAAGAAATAATCAAACTTTGATTTTGATTGATGTGTAAATTTAACGATTTCAATAACAATTTTTAAATTATCAGAATAATGATTTTTAAGTTATTAGAATAAAATACAATATTAAAAATTAAATAATAATATTAATATGAATAAAAAAGTATTGAAGCTTATGCAAACTGTGTGTAGAACTTTCCTGTGGACAGGATCTTCTTCTACATCTAAGAAGGCTCTTGTTGCATGGGATGCTATGTGTGTGCCAAAAAGGACAGGGGGTGGAATATAATTTGTGTATAAGTGTGGAACTGAGCAGCTTTGTGCGAACTCCTCTGGAATGTAGCTCAAAAGAAGGACACTCTTTGGGTGAGGTGGATACATGAGTATTATGTGAAGAATCAATCCCTTAGCTCCGTGCACATCCCTCTTCAAGCATCATGGGTGATTAGGAAGATTCTGGGAGCCAGGGAGTATCCGAGACACATTCAAGATGGTTTGGCATCTCTTAGCCAACAACATTTCTCCATCAAGAAGATCTATTGCAGTATGAGAGGACCTGTTGGGAGGGTGTCTTGGCATAGGCTTATCAACAACAATATTGCCCCTCCCGAATGTATGTTTATAGCTTGGCTTGCAGTTATGGGAAGATTAGCAACAGTGGAAAACCTTTTAAAGATAGGAGTTAGCTGTGCTCCCTTATGCAACCTGTGTAATAATGGGCATGAATCTCTTGATCACCTCTTCTTCGAGTGTGAGTATTCAGCACAGATATGGAGAGAGCTCACTACTTGGGGGGGAGTTGGAAGAGAAGGAATATGGTGGAGTGAGGAGAAAGAATATATCTGTACTCAATGCAAAACAAAGAAAGGGAGACAGAAGATATATAGAGTGGTGCTTGCAGTAGCTCTTTATGCGATTTGGAAGGAAAGAAATTCAAGAATATTTCAACATCTACATTCTCCAGCTGGAGTAATTATTCAAGCATGCAAGATACAAATTGCTATATGTTGCAGTAAGGATGGCCAGTTAGCTAAAATGTTAAAGGATTGAGTTTTGTTGGTTTTGCTATTTTGGTGATTCTTTGTTTGTGTTGTACGTTTCTCCTACTTTTGGTAATAAAAGCTAATTTACCAAAAAAAAAAAAAAAAAGGTGCTCTCAAGGAAACTAGGTAGTTATCTCTTATCAAATCTACATATATTAAAACACAATTTTTAACCTTATCCAAAAGTTAAGCTTTTGTCAACTAGTTCCAATAAACCGTTCGTCGTTCCCTACATATAACCATTCTACTGATGCTTGTAGATGGGCAAGTCACACCGTGACAATACTTAAATCTTTTGCATTTGCATAGCAATCGGTCCATTTTATCAGATTTTCAGATCATCTTCTAGTTTCATCATATTCTTCGACAATAAATCCTTGGTTGTTATCATTTTATTTTGTTAGAATTTGGTTACTTAATAGCATTAAATTCATAATTGAGTTATGGAAAATCCTTAGAGATTATGTGGAAACCAATGGTAGAAATGAAATTTAATATTTGACAACTATGATTTAATGTATTTATTTGTTTAATTTCATTAAGGAATGAATGAACAATTAATTCATTAACATAGCTACTTGAAACTAGAAAATGTGGTTTGTCCCACATTGGAAAAACATTGATGTTTTGTGCTATTTAAAAAGAACAACGCTTTAAGAGAGTATATTCTAGTGTGCTATCTCATGGTACACCCTAGTGGCTCAAGCGTCGGCACTTTTTGTACTTAATCATGATTCCTACGTGGACACCGTCCGGGCGCTTTGAGGCTCAATCGCGAAATTAAGGAGCCAAGGTTATTTTGGCTAAAGTACTCGAACTCTCGGTGCTGTTGTTGTGGCGATTCGCTCGGATAAGGATGGGCTAGGCGCGCCTGGTACAACAGGTTCGCATGGTGCGGTCCGGCGGTTAGTTTCGATTTACAACCGAACCAACGCCTCTACCATGTGTCGCCTCTAGCCAAGGCGCCATTTCACCTACGTCACGTGTCACACTCTGGTGGGGGTTGATAGCCAAAACTTCCATAGAAGCAACCCTTCCGAACAATCACATACAACCCCTATAAAAGGCCCCACATATTTCGAATTCAAACACAGCAGAATTGATTTCATTCAATTACATACATACATTTCATATAAAGTCGAGTTTAGGATTGAGTACTTGTCCCGAGTATCCGTATGTGAGCTGCAAAGATCGAGTCTTCCAGTGCAGTCGATTCATCTTGAGAAACCGTTGTATCTTGGAAGCAAATGCAGTAGTCCGCCGGCACATAAATAGCGGTGCATATTGCTTTACGGAGATAGTGCCTAGCACTAGTCTCGGTTTCAAATTCTAGTTTTTTAATTTTCGTACACATTTCACACACTCCAAATAACATTTCTTATAATAACCTTTATCTATATCTATATTAAAACTCGGTTTGAAGGGTATTTTTATAATTAAATTAAATTGAGTTTTTCAAGTGATGGATTTGTAAATTTAGAATGATTTTTGTGATTCACACCTCTTTTCTAAAAATTTCACCTCTTTGTCAAACGTCCCCGTGAGACTCTTCAATCAAATCTCATAACTCTATATATAAAGGTAGAAAAATTCAAATGTTGTAAATGGAGGTTGCGGCCAGCGGTTTAAGATCTAATAGCAGATCTGCATAGGAAAGCTCGTGTGTTTCCAACTTTTGTTTCTGCCTTCCACTCTATCTTGGTAAGAAGGTCGCGTTCCTATATATATGTTACAAAGGATAACTTCAACATTTAACTACTCAATTTTTCTTTCTTTGAGTTAGAACTACTCAAATCTTTTTAATTGTTGTATTTTCTTTTTCTGCAGTGATTGAAGAACTTCATCCCCAAAATAAAGTAAAATGGCACAGCGCGTCCACTTTGTCAGACAACATGAAATTTCAGAATTTATGACCAAGAACGAAATACGGAGTCATAGTAGTATTTTTCATGATAAAATGGTATTGATTGATTTTGCATAACTTTCATGATAAAATGACCATGTCATCAGTTTCCCCAACCCCTCCACTCACCCCCCTACGGCCCTACCCACCCCACCCATCTAATGCTACTCGTACTTAAAAACATAGTATATGAAACTCATTTATCCTTTCCAAGGCAAAAATCACATGGAGGAAAATATGTTGCAAACTTGGAAGATATTGAGAGATCTACAAAAACTCAAAAGAAAAATCTAAACCGGTACATTATAGAACGACGAATAGTATCGGATGGCGAGATCTTCTCAAATGGTAAAAAAAATCATCTCTATTTTTTTTAACATAATTACGTGACGCTTTGTGACAAGAATAACTTTTAAGCCACGACAGATGGTTATTATTTAGATACCATGTTTCAAGAAGAAGATGCTTTTATCGTCCATCTTAGTGAAACAACAATATGATTGATAAATGAATTAGCAGAGGAAGAAGAAGAAAAAAAGCAAATTAAGAGCCACGCATATGTAAGGGTTTTTTTTTAGAATAATCGGGCTTCGTTTTATGCCAAGGCGATAAGGCCCCATAAAATATATTTTCATTTTAAGATCCATATATTAACATGTATGATAATATTTCTCCATAGTGTCTTCATTTTTGTATATGCCAAAATCATGTGAAGCTTCTTATGTTGGACTTTATTATATTGCATATATATTAGATTGTATACTTGTGTATGTATTAGATTGTATACTACTTGATGGTCCCGATACGAGTTCTGGTATAGGGGGGGGGGAATACACCAGATCAAATTTTTTAAAACAACCTCCTAAAAATAACGCAACCGAGTAAAGCAACTCAGTTGGAATCACAACCGAGTAAGAAACACTCGGTTGGAAGTGAAGTGCTGTGCGGAATGTGGTGGAAATAGACTCGTAAAAATTAACTCACGCTTTTATGCACGGTTGGTCAAAGACCAAAACAGTTGAGAAAGAATGCAGTTTGTATGCAGGTTAGATAGTCAGTTGAATATGCAATAATATAACTGAAAATAAACACAACACACAAAGATTTAACGTGGTTCCGAGAGAACTCCTACGTCCACGGGGAGTTGTGAGTCCACACAACTCAGTCCAAGTTCTTCTGGACAAACCACAAAGCTTACGCGGGTTTTGCAACCGTTGAGATAAGTTTACGGGTACTTATCAACCTTACAGTTTAGTTTTCGGGTACTAAACAACCTATCTACTCAGTTACGGGAAGAGTAGGGTCCTAAAACCTTTTCAGGTGAAAGAAAGGGTGGGGTTCCAACTAAATAGCTCGAACAAGAAGTGAGCTATGATCTAACACTCTACGAACTCTCACAAAGTGATGTTCTCAAGGTTGGATCTGAACACACTCAGACAGAAATTAACACTCTAGAACTCTCAACTAATGATGTTCAAAGAGAATGAATCTAGTTCAGCTTGTGTGAGGAAATTGGTTCTTTCTTTCGCTCTTAGCACTTGTCTGTCTCGTCTCGTGTGTTTCCCGTAGTCTTGGTGAATGAATGAAGGCCTCTATTTATAGGCGGAGAGAATCAACTAGCCGTTGGAAGAGCTGTTGATCTCTGTTCTTTGAAAGCGATGGCTTGTCTCTCATCTCTGCAGACTTTCAGAATTTGGCAACTGCATGCTTCTGCTTTCCATCTGAGACAGCCTTGTGTTGGGCCAAATGAGGTAATGACAGAGAGTCAAACCTTCACGTGACTTCCTTATTTGAAATTCAAATCTTAACATCAGACTTCCAACAAGGAGTGGTCGGTTAAGATTTTCGATCTTCAACTAACTTGTTCGTCAGCTGATGTTCTATCTGAGTGCTAACAGTTGAACTCCCAGCTGACTTCAACTTCATGCTGTTGATCTTCTGGGTTCAGGTCCTACAACTGATGTTCTATCGCTTGAACGCTCAGTTGTCTTACTCACAACTGATGTTCTATCTCTTGAGTGTAACTTCCCCCTTTTTCAATGCTTCATCTGATGAACGCTCAGTTGTCTTCCTCACAACTGTTGTTCTATCCGAGTGAAGCCTTGTTGTCGTCTTCAGCTGGAGTCCTGTAAAGATAAAATCTTAACAATGCTCAAACAGCGAGCCTAACTACTAACATTAGGATCTGGCAACATCTACTCGGTTGGGGTCAGTTGGTTTTGGAATCAATCAAAACTTTAATAAATTTCCCAACAATTTCCCCCTTTTTGATGATGCCAAAACCCTTTATAAGAATTCTAAAACCCTTACAGATCACAACTGATCTAAATCTAACTGACTTATCTAAAATCTCAGCTGAAATTCTAGACTGTCTATAAGATGAAAACATCAAAGGGTTAGCACAGTTATAACATGGTATTGAAATAACTTTGCGATTCAGAGCTTGGACAATGAGAGATTGTACGTCAAGTCGAATCGTATAACTGAGTAGTTTTTATTACAACTGATGATTACAAAGTTAAGCACAAAACCAGGAAATTACATCAGTTGCTTAAAAACTATCTGAGCTAAAATTGTAGCCCATACTTACTGAAAATCCTAACAAAAATTTCTCTCTTAGCAGCTGACTCCTTTGAGATATCAACTCCGTGCTCCTTGCAAACTTGTCTCGGTTCAGCTGCAATCTTTGTCCGATTGGGGGTGCGGGAGTCTGGGAGGAAAGGAGGCTTGTATGTGACCTTCTGAGGAACGGGGACAGTGTTCAGATCCAGTTTGGCTTCTATCATTGCACGTCTGAACTGGCTGAACATCCCTGGGTCCCCAGTGTGCAGCTCGGTTAGCGCCTCCTTGAAAGCTCTTCTCGGATCGTCAGTTGCATAAACCTTCCTGTAGTAGAAGTCGTTTACAAACTCCTGCTTGAACAGCTCCCATTCCTCGTTCCATTCAGCCAGCATCCATTTATCCACATGCCTGAACCAACTCTGAAGCTTAGTCTTTCCTGGCAACCTCTGCTGTCTCAGCCGAGCTTCAGCCTTGACTTAATGTTTATCGATGCGGCGACGGCTGCGGGAGGCAATGTTTCGGTCCAAGTTCTTTGTTATCTTGTCCAGCTCCTCTTCAAACTGATTGACCCTTCGAGCTTGGCTGGCGGCGAACTTTCGGATCCAGCTCGGATTCATATAGTCCTTCTCTGCAACATCCATAGCCTTGGCAGCTGTAATGCACTTTTCGGTTGTGATACCGTCGAGTTCCGAATCTAGCTCGGTTGCGATCTCGGCTATGGAGTTGTACGAAACTCCAAACTTCTCTGCCTGCTCCAAGTTTTTCTCCATTTCAGCTCCACCGACTTCGGTTGACTTAGGAGCGGGCTTCTTCTTCTAACCAGACTTCTTCCTCAGCTGAGATTTTCCTGCAGCTGGCATTTCTTCCTCGGCTTGGGTCTCTTCTTCTCCCTGCAACTCAACATCCGTTTCTTTATCTTTTCCCTTTTTGGCATCATCAGCAACAAGATTTGCTACTGAACCATCCAGAGAGGTGAGCTGTAGTTCGGCCTGTTGAATGCGGTTGAAGAGTTCATCGACCGCGCACTCGATCTCCACCTTCTTCGCCAGTTTGGAGTCCTGGCGCTCTTGTTCGGCTTTCTTTAATGCAGAGAGGTTTTCAATGACCTCAGTTTGAAAAGCCACGAACTCAGCCCATCGCGACTCGAAGCGAGACTCCCATTCTGCATCTTGAGTTTGTTGGGACTTAGCGAGGTTGGAGTCGGACAAGGATTTGAAGACGTTCAGCTCAGACTTCATCCCCAGAAGAGTGGACTTCAGATCCGAAATGTCTTGGCTGGTGGAGGAGGAGATTTCATCCAGCTTTGTCTTTATCACAACATTCTCCTCCACCAGCTGCTTGTTCTTTTCTTCGTGTGCTGCTAACACCCTCAACTGATCTTCTTTGTGTTGCTAGAGGTTGGCAAGCATCTCGGTCCTCAGCTGGTTCACCCTCTCAGCGATCAGCTCACAGATTTTTTCGGATGAGGGAGTTGGCTGATCAGTTGGAGGGGCTTGTGCAATCATGGCTAGAGGCTCAACTGTAACCATGGCTTGTCTGTTGGCCAGGTATAGTTGCAGCTTTTCTTCATCCTTTGCTGCGGCGGCGGCTGCGTCCAGATCGTCGAGGAAATCAGCTGACTTGAGCAGCATGTTATCGAGGAATTCGACGCACTCTCGTCTAGCTGTTTCCCTTGAGTCAGTTCCTTCAACCTTGTTTTGGTCCATGCGACGCGTCAGCAGGGCCACCTTATTGTTCTACGTCACTTCCAAGTTGGCGTAGTGAAAGTAGTCACGGATGCGAGACTCATCCGCCTTCAGTCTATCCCAGCTGTGCACCCTGATTGTGTCTTCCTTCACGTACCAGTGACTGAAGATCAGGTTGAACTGGTACAACAGCTCAGTGCCAAGAGTTGCGAAGATGGGCATGTCACGAGCTTCTGGGAACATCCCAATCAGCTTTTGGAAAAAGTAGGCCACCTTACCTTCGTGTTCCAACGCGACTGCCTGGCGGTCAGCTTCATCGTCTATCGGGGAGGGGGATAGATCATATGGTAGCGATTCAAATGTTTCATCAATGTTGGCCAAAGAATAGGTCACAACATCGGCATCGAGCTGGGAGCTCGGAATATCAGATTCAGTTAGGAGGGGGGTTTCAATTGGTTCCTCAACATTGGCCGAAAGAGCGGTCACAATGTTGGCATCGAGCAATGAGCTCGGAACATTTGGCTGTGATTGTGTTGAAGGAGCAAGAGGCTCTGGGGGCGGTACGGCATCAACTCCTGCCGTGGGGGAGGTTGGAGCGTGTTCGATTTCCTCAGAGGAGGAAGATGCATCCGACATCACGTCTGTCTCCATCCCTTCCGCCTCATTAGCTCCAGTGACGCGAGGCACGATCTCGAAAGTGGCAGCCTCAGCTGAGCGGCTCGACTCAGATGGCTCCTCAGCTGGTATCGCCTCCTCAGCTGGTGTAATCACAGCTGGTACCACCTCCTCAGCTGGTGCATCCACAGCTAGCTTGTCAGCTGGCTCCTCAGCTGTAATCTCCTCACCATGCTCCTCAGCCGGCTCCTCAGCTGACATCTCCTCAGCTGGAATAACCTCGGCTGGTGCTTCAACCGTCTTCTTGTATTTTACCCTTAGCCTTTTCTTGGCAGGCTCCTCCTCCTTCTCTTGTACTGACTCAGCTTGTCGTCGGCGTGCAGCTTTGGATTTTGTGGGTCGAACGACAGCTGGTTCCCTCTCAGCTGTGGGCTCGGCAGACTTCGCAGTCTCCTTCTCCTCCTTAGGAGTGTAGACACTCCTAAGCACCTCCTGTGCCTTCTTAGCTGTTGGGAACAGCATCAACTTCTTGACTGGTGTCTCTTCGCAATCTTCCCAGACCATGTTGCGACCCTCGGTTGCGAGCAGGATCAGGGCTGAGATCTTGCAGCCGAAGTTGAGTGTCCCTTTCACATTCAACATTTTCTCTTCCGAGTCTGTTGTTGTCTCGGAGATCTTCGACTTCTCCACCATCAGCTGGTTCAAAAAGTATTGAAACCAGTCGATCCCATGCTTGTGCTCCAAAGCCACCAACTGCTTCAACTTTGGTCGGCTGATGTCGCCGAAGGCACCGCTGTAGCCGAACACCACCTTGGACACAACATCGAACAGGAGTCGATGTTCTGGCTTCAGCTTCGTCCTCTGCATATTACTCCTTAACTTCTCCGGAGTGATCAGAGCACTCTCCAGAAACTCATCTGCGTGCTCGTTGGTTATGTTCTCCAGAAATTCCGTGGCGGTGTGGTTGACGGGGATGATGTGGCGAAGGGCATCGGAAACAGCGATGGAGAAGGTGACACGACGAATAGTCCTAGCCGGAATGTCGCGTTGCCGACATGAGACTTCCGTTGTAACTCCTTCTCGGCTATTGATGAAGGCACTGAGATTCACGTAGAACTCCCCGACCTGGCGCCTGAGCAGGTGGGAAGGGCAGAGCTTCGCCCATTCTAGGAGCCCGTTCTCCCTGAGTGTATTGGCAAGGGGAGCCAACACCGGTGACTCCAAATCGTCGTCGGAAAGTATCTGTTCGAAGTGGATCTTCGACACCAGCATGTCGAATGATTCTTCATATGAGGTGGGGACAAGAGAAGATCCTGAAGAGGCCATTTTCTTGCTTTTGGGGGCCATTTAAGATCACTGAGAAGGTATTTATATAAGAAGTAAGGGAAATCTTTTGCAGAAAATAGTTAGACAATTTCTGAGAAGACGATAAACAGTTATTGCAGATATATACGAATGAGGAAGGTAAGAGATCACTTCCTGATTTTCCGCTATTTATAGGTTTTTGACTCGATTGAGATCGACGGTTGGGGTTAAATGGCGCGAACCCATCAACGGCTGAGATTACGCGACTGTTGACTATCTTTGACTTGACGTCATGCATCGAGTTCCAACCCGCGCGTGAGAAGGTGTACAGTTTTTCTTGTCATCCCAGTCGCACTATAAAGTAGACTATAGATGTTCAGCCGTACTTTACATTTAATGCGACATGATAACTATTTTAATGTAACTGACTTGCTCAGGAATGTTTGAATTTATTTCAAACATTCTCATTTAAGAACATAACACCTTCAGCCATAAATGTTACCTGCCAGCTGATGTCGGAATCAGCTGTGTTCCCATATTGCGGCATGCCATCAGCTGACTCGAGTTCGTTTGTTCAGCTGACGTCTGATCCAATGTTGCAGCATACCATCAGCTGACTCGAATTCGTCTGTTCAGCTGACGTCTGATGTCTTCGGTTGGCAATCCACATCTGAGATTCCTCCTGCATCTGAGCTTCCCCCTCAGATGGATATCTATCTCTTCACCTCAGCTGGTTCCTCATCTGATGGATCCAACAATCCAAGTAAATCACATAACATCTTGAACCGTGCTTCGGCTAGAGGTTTGGTGAAGATATCTGCTCTCTGAATCTTAGTTGGAATCTTCTCCATGGATACGTCCTTCTTCTCAATATGGTCTCGGATGAAATGATGTCGGATGTCGATGTGCTTGGTCCGAGAGTGATGAACAGGATTCAAGGAGATAGCAATGGCACTTGAGCTATCACAATGAATGGGAACCTGTCCAGTTGCAACTTCATAGTCTCTCAGTTGTTGCTTGAGCCATAATACTTGCATGCAGCAGCTACCGGCAGCCATATACTCTGACTCGGTTGTAGAAATGGCAACACATGCTTGTTTCTTGGAGAACCACGAGACTAGCTTGCTTCCCATGAACTGACAATGTCCAGATGTGGACTTCATGTCCAACCGATCTCCGGCTAGATCTGCATCTGAGTATCCAGTCAGTTGGATATTGTCGTCGGTTGGATACCACAACCCAACATTAACAGTGCCCTTCAGATACTTGATGATGTTCTTTGCTGCCAACATGTGTGCCTCCCTTGGTTGAACTTGGAACCGAGCACACACTCCAACTACGTAAGATATGTCTGGCCGACTGGCGGTTAGATAAAGCAAAGAACCGATGATCCCTCTATACTTACCGGCATCCACGAGCTTTCCCTCAGTTCCAGGTTCAATCTTCCAGTTCGTATTCATCGGAATCCTTGTTGTCTTACTTGTCTGCAATCCGAACTTGGTGATGAGCTCCTTAGTATACTTGGACTGATTGATGAAAATCCCTTCTGGTGACTGCTTCACTTGAAGTCCAAGAAAATAATTCATCTCGCCCATCATTGACATCTCGAACTTCTCCTTCATGAGATTTGAAAATTTTTCACATAGTTCCTCCGACTTAGAACCGAAAATGATGTCGTCGACGTAGATTTGCACAACAAGTATATCTTCTCCAACTTTGATGGTGAACAGGGTTTTGTCAACTGACCCTCGTTTGAATCCCGAGTTCAGAAGAAAACCACAAAGAGTGTCATACCAAGTCCTGGGTGCTTGTTTCAGTCCATAGATTGCTTTCTTCAACTTGTACACTTTTCCATCTCCAGTTTCAAAACCGGGAGGTTGTTCAACATATACATCTTCCTTGATATCACCGTTGAGGAAGGCACACTTCACATCCATCTAATAGACTTTGAACTTGTGAAATGCAACATAGGCTAGAAAGATTCGGATGGCTTCCAGCCTGGCAACCGGTGTGAAGGAGTCCTCGAAATCGATTCCTTCTTGTTGGCAATATCCCTGAGCTACCAATCTTGCCTTATTCCTCACGATGAATCCAATGACGTCTCTCTTGTTCTTGAAAGTTTATTTTAGTCCAATGACTTTGACACCATTTGGTCTTTCTACCAACTCCCATACACAGTTGCGTAGAAACTCATTCAGTTCTTCTTGCATGGCTGTTGTCCAGTGAACACAATTGAGAGCTTCCACAACATTCTTCGGTTCTGGCACATCAGCTACGAAGCAAGAAATCATGGCAACATCTCCAGCTTGCTCGAACTCCTCAAGAACTGCCAACTCCTTAGCATATTGGGCATAAGTGTTGGAATCTTCCTCGGTTGAATCTGGAGTCGCAACTCTGCTTCTTGTACGTACACCTTCGGTTGGATCTCCTATGATGTTGTCAGTGGAATGAACTTCATACCATCTTCGGTTGCATCTACCTTCTTCTTCCAACTTTGGATGTTCCATGATCTGAGCTGTGGGAGGTGCTGGACTCTTCTGAGCTGGTGATTTATCAGTTGTTGAGTCTGGATCCTCAACATTGATAACATTTTGAACCGGGCTCAGTTGGGCTTCGGATGCTGATGCAGTTGGAGAGGCATCAGCTGGAGTTCCCCTTTGAGATGAGCTGGGGTCTTCACATTCATCTTCAGAGGAATATGGATCATCATCCTCAGTTGCCCATACCAATGGTTCAGCAAGATTCTTTTCCCTTAGTGCTTGCGATCTGGTGATAACAGGTGGAACTTGTGAATCAGTCTGTTGTTCTTTTGCCTGTTCCCTGCACTCAAAAGTAGATTCATCAAAACTAACATGAGGTGTTATTTCCACAACACGAGAGTTGTTGTTGAAAACTCTATAAGCCTTGATTCGAGCGGCATATCCAAGAAATATGCCTTTCGAAGCCTTGGCATCAAAAGTTTTCAACTGAGTTTTCCCATTGTTGTGAATATAACACTTAGAACCAAAAACGCGAAAATATGAAATATCTGGCTTCCTGCGTCTCCATAGCTCGTATGGTGTCTTTCCCAACCGCTTGGTTAGAAGAGACCGGTTCTGGGTGTAGCATGTTGTGTTGATGGCTTCAGCCCAAAATCTCTTTGGCAGAGCTGAGCTTGTCAGCATGGATATAGCTGCATCTTTCAGTGTTCGGTTTCTTCGCTCAGCTACTCCATTCTGTTGCGGAGTACGTGCAGCTAATGTCTGATGCGTAATTCCATGCTTTTCGCAGTACTCGATGATGGTTTCATTTAGGAACTCGGTTCCACGATCTGATCGGATGAAGATAATTTTCATCTCTTGTTGGTTCGATATCCGATCCATCAGCTTGGGCAGCTCATCTCGGGTTTCACTTTTGTGTCGCATGAAGATGGTCCACGTATATCTGGAGAAATCATCAGTTACAACTAGAGTATACTCGTTGCCATTCATGCTCTTTGGTGTAACTAGCCCGAAGAGATCCATGTGGATCAGCTGTAACACTCGGTCAGTTGAGGGAGTTGTCTTCAACCGAAAGGAGGATCTAGCGAGCTTTCCCAACTGGCATGCACTGCAGATATGTGTTGTTGAAAACACTCGGTTTGGTATGCCTTTTGCATGTTCTTGTCTGACAAGTCGGTTCATAGTCTTGAAGTTCAGATGGTTGAGCCTTTTGTGCCACAGCCAGCTCACATCTGAACTGTTCTTTCATAACAGGTTGGTGTCATGAGGACTACTGTTCCAGTCAGCATAGTAGACTTTCCCGGTTGGCGATCGATTTCCCAACAATATGACCTGCTTTGATCCGACATTTTTAACCCTACAGCCCTGTGTATCAAACTTGACAGAGAAATCATTATCACAGAATTGGCTGATGGAGAGCAAGTTATGCTTCAATCCATCAACATAAGAAACATTAGAAATTGACACGTGATTAGTTTCAAGGGTACCGTAACCTCTGGTGTGACCTTTTGAGTTGTCACCAAAGGTAACTAAAGGTCCTTCTTTCTCCACGAAAATCCCAAGCAAATCCTTCAGATTTGTCATGTGTTTCGAACATCCACTATCCATCACCCACAGAGTTCGTGATGCTTTATTCTTCTGTACCTGCAAGGAGAAACTCGCTTAGGTCCCCAATTTCAGTTGGGTCCTAGAGGGTTAGAACCAGTTCTCCCTGGAACTGTTAGTCGTTTTTCCCTATATACTCGGATGGATTTATCATTCCAGATCACTTTTCCTTCATCATCAACTATAACAACGCCTCGGTTATCCTTAGGCTTGTTGTTAGCAGTGATGTTCTGTTTCTTGGGAGGAGTTGGATTTCTCATTCTGAGCTTTCGGAGGAGAGGCTTTCCCCCTGTTTTGATGGCGATTCTTATCTTGTTGAATTTGTCTGTGAGATCGGACGCCATGGTGGAGTCTTTGTGGCTGATTCTGATTCCAACTCCCTGAATGTTGTCTATAGCTGTTCATGCCCTGTTGGTGGTTCATGTTGTGGCATGAATATTTCCAGCTGTTCGACCTGTTCCTTATCGGTTGACTCGGTTGGAACCTTTGGTTGAACTAATGATGGAACCGTTGTTGATTCGGATGGTTGGATTCTTGTCGGTTCTGCGGTCGGTTCTATTCTTTCTGATGTTGACTCTGAGGTTGATGCAGAGGTCGGTTCTGATTTTGAGTTCGGTTGCGATTATGTCTTCGACGCCTCTGATTCCTCTTCTGACTTTTGGAACATTCCCCCTCGGTTGATGTCCCAACCGATGGAACATTCTGTCCTCCATCTACTGCTCATTTTCCCTTCTCAGTTGTGGTTGCCTTGGTCGGTTGAGTTTGCTGAGAAGTGGAGGTTGGATTACTTTGGGGAGATTCAGACTCAGCTGTGTTAGGTTCGACAACCTTGATCTCCACAGCTTTGATGAATGTTGCTGGAGGAATTCCAGTATCTTTGATTACATCATAACCGAGTCCTGACACGTCATCCATCTGACGGCTGTAACTGATGAGATTCTCGATGATCTTGGATGACTGATATAGCTTTATTAAATTGTCCTTCTCAGTTTGCAACTCCTTGAAGAGGACAATTATCTACTCGGTTTGTCCATCTGACTTCTTTATCAGCTGGTCGATCTGAGTCTCTAGCTTTTTCAACTGATCTTGCTGCTCCTTGATCTGCTTTGTCAACTCCTCGTCGGTTGGAGCATTAGTTCGGTTGACCGCATTCAGTTGACTTTTGAGATTATCTATCTCTTCAGTTTGGCTCTTGATCAGATCGTCCTTTTCGGTTAAGGATTCTTCAAGTTTGGAGAACTGTTCTTGAAGACTCTTAAACTCAACCGATTGTTGATGGAGTTCCTCACTGAGTTCTTGAAAATCATTCCAGGAGGGTTCCAACTCTTCATCCAGTGTTTCCTGCATGTTAGAAATATTGGAAGAATTTAAATTAGCAGGACTAGAGTGTACCTCAGTATCACCCTGGTCGGTTCCAAGTGCCATGAGGCATTGATCCTGACTGATGGCGTTGTTGGTGGAAGTCAGCTCATCCTCATCCTCAGTGTCAGTGAAGATGTCCATGTCATCAGCTGCTTCTTCTGCAACCATGGCCTTGTTCTTTCCACCTTGCTTGGCCCTCAACGCTTCTCTCTCTTTCTTCGAGAGGTCTGGACAATCTGCTTTGAAATGTCCCTCCTTGCCACATTCAAAGCAACCGTTGTTCACAGGCTTTGAATTATCTCGAGTTCGGTTGGACTTGTAGAATCTCTTGTATTTTCCGAACCGAGTGTCCATGTCAGCTAGTTTCTTTGACAGGGCGGCTATGTTCTGTTGCAGTTCCTCTCTGCTTGGCTCCTTTGCAGCAGTGTCCGCAGATCTTGTTGGCCTCAATGTTCTCGATTTGGAGTAGTCAGCTCGAAGTGCCACTGACTTTGTGGCTGAACCAACATCCTCATGTCGACTCGTCTGAACCGAGGACTGAGATTTTCGTCGGTTCACCTTGTACTCATTTTCCTTTAGAATTGAGAACAATCTTTCAGTTCCCATCTCACCAAGGTCAGCTCGGCTCTCGTGGATATTAGTGAAGGTATCCCACTCAGCCGGTAGAGCTTGTAACACTTTGAGATTGATTTCTCTCAAAGTGTATTTTCCTCTTCGGATGGACTGGATCCTTCTGATGATGTCCATAAATCGGAGCTCTAACTGATCGATGGTTTCATCAGATTTCAGACAAAAGTTGTCGAAGTCTTGGCAGGCATGTGAGAACTTGTTCGCCTTTGTCTCGTCGCTTCCTTCACTCAGCGATGCCAAGATATCCCACATCTCTTTGGCAGTCTCGCACTCTTCTATCCAAGAGAGGTAATCTTGCCCAACGGTGGACATGATCGTGCTCTGAGCCCAGATGTCCAACTGGCTCACTTTGGCTTCCTCTGGAGTGAAGTCTTCTGGCTTCTTCTCCACCAACTCCACAGTTGCATCCCCATCGTTGGGATTTGTAGGAGTGCGAGTGATTCTCTCCCTGATGATGATCGGTCCGGATGTGAGTACTTGTTGCATCCGATGATGCTTTGACAGTAAGATCTTCTTCATTCGAGTTCTCCAGGATGTATAGTTCACAACCGAGAACATGACCATGATCTTATCCTTGACATCCATCTGCACACAACAACAGAAAAAATATGCAAGCAGATATGCACTAGCGTGATAAAAAGATCTGTTCAGTTGACCACTGAAAAAAACACCTCGAATTCACACCTTGTGAAACAGAGTCAGCAGTCTTTTGAACCACTGCTCTGATACCACTTGATGGTCCCGATACGAGTTCTGGTGTATGGGGGGGGGAGAATACACCAGATCAAACTTTTTAAAACAACCCCCTAAAAATAACGCAACCGAGTAAAGCAACTCAGTTGGAATCACAACCGAGTAAGAAACACTCGGTTGGAAGTGAAGTGCTGTGCGGAATGTGGTGGAAATAGACTCGTAAAAATTAACTCACTCTTTTATGAACGGTTGGTCAAAGACCAAAACAGTTGAGAAAGAATGCAGTTTGTATGCAGGTTAGATAGTCAGTTGAATATGCAATAATATAACTGAAAATAAACACAACACACAAAGATTTAACGTGGTTCCGAGAGAACTCCTACGTCCACGGGGAGTTGTGAGTCCACACAACTCAGTCCAAGTTCTTCTGGACAAACCACAAAGCTTACGCGGGCTTTGCAACCGTTGAGATAAGTTTACGGGTACTTATCAACCTTACAGTTTAGTTTTCGAGTACTAAACAACCTATATACTCAGTTACGGGAAGAGTAGGGTCCTAAAACCTTTTCAGGTGAAAGAAAGGGTGGGGTTCTAACTAAATAGCTCGAACAAGAAGTGAGCTATGATCTAACACTCTACGAACTCTCACAAAGTGATGTTCTCAAGGTTGGATCTAAACACACTCAGACAGAAATTAACACTCTAGAACTCTCAACTAATGATGTTCTAAGAGAATGAATCTAGTTCAGCTTGTGTGAGGAAATTGGTTCTTTCTTTCGCTCTTAGCACTTGTCTGTCTCGTCTCGTGTGTTTCCCGTAGTCTTGGTGAATGAATGAAGGCCTCTATTTATAGGCGGAGAGAATCAACTAGCCGTTGGAAGAGCTGTTGATCTCTGTTCTTTGAAAGCGATGGCTTGTCTCTCATCTCTGCAGACATTCAGGATTTGGCAACTGCATGCTTCTGCTTTCCATCTGAGATAACCTTGTGTTGGGCCAAATGAGGTAATGACAGAGAGTCAAACCTTCACGTGACTTCCTTATTTGAAATTCAAATCTTAACATCAGACTTCCAACAAGGAGTGGTCGGTTAATATTTTCGATCTTCAACTAACTTGTTCTTCAGCTGATATTCTATCTGAGTGCTAACAGTTGAACTCCCAGCTGACTTCAACTTCATGCTGTTGATCTTCTGGGTTCAGGTCCTACAACTGATGTTCTATCGCTTGAACGCTCAGTTGTCTTACTCACAACTGATGTTCTATCTCTTGAGTGTAACTTCCCCCTTTTTCAATGCTTCATCTGATGAACGCTCAGTTGTCTTCCTCACAACTGATGTTCTATCCGAGTGAAGCCTTGTTGCCGTCTTCAGCTGGAGTCCTGTAAAGATAAAATCTTAACAATGCTCAAACAGAGAGTCTAACTACTAACATTAGGATCTGGCAACATCTACTCGGTTGGGATCAGTTGATTTTGGAATCAATCAAAACTTTAATAAATTTTCCAACACTACTAATTAATTATTTGTCAAATTATATCTAGATTGCATTCTTCACTTGAAAAGATAATGAATTGAATTTTGTAGATTGTAAAATATGTTTCTATATATAAGATGGACTTGGGTGCAACTAGTTGCATACAATGCAACCGATTTTTACTCATCTACCCGACCCGACCCGCAACACTCTCTTCATTAAATAAAAATAAAAATCGCTGCCCTGCTGCTGCTCCCAAATAGGGTCGAATGTGACCTCATTCAATGAAAGCTCTATAAGTCACGCTATTACCACCAAGCTAGCGCACTTTTTATCTATTTTAGGTAGGGAATTTTATTTAAACATACATGCTATTTTATTATTTTCAGCAATATTTGTAATTTTTTTTCTTTTTTTCATTTCTTTTTTTTTTTAATTTCTCATTTTCATTATATTGTGTGTCCTACCACCTATTATTCAACTTATTTTATTTTCAGTTTTTTTAAAATTATTTATTCTTCATGTTTTCATTTTTCTTTAAGTATTTTCTTATTAAAAAAAAATAATAAAAATATTACTTTGCTTAATGACAATATTTACTTTTTAGTTATTTGATTAAGTAATTATTGTCATGATTAAAAATAATTATTGATATGAAGAAAAGTCAAAAATATTACTTTTTTTTCGCAACGATTGTTACTTTTATTCACGACAACATGTACTTAAGTTATTTTGTTAGGTAATTATTGTCTTTATGAAAAAATCATTGTATGAAAGATATAATGTTTTACAAATATTACTTTTTTCAGGACAATATTTACTTTTGTTCACGATAACGTGTACTTTTAGTGATTTGTTCAAGTAATTATTATCGTGATGAAACGTAATTATTGATATTAAAAAAGATAATGTTTCACAAATATTACTTTTTTTCACAACGGTTGTTACTTCTATTCACGACAACATGTAATTTAAGTTATTTTGTTAAGTAATTATTGTCATAATGAAAAGTAATCATTGATATGAAGAGAGGTAATGTTTCACAAATATTACCTTTCTTCACAATAATAATTACTTTTGTTCACGATAACGTCTACTTTTAGTGATTTCGTCAAGTAATTATTATCAGGATGAAATGTAATTATTGATACTAAGAAATGTAATGTTTCAAAATTTATTACTTTTTTCACAATGATTGTTACTTTTATTCGCGACAATATGTACTTCTAGTCACCACAACTCTTATTTTTAGTTAAATTTAAAAAAATCTAGAAATAAAAATAAAATTATAATTATATATGTGACAATCCATAAAAATACACCTTTTGCTAATGTAAAAATGAAAAATACACCATACTCTAAAAAACAATGAATTTTTCACCATTTTGAATATTTCAAATATAATATGCCATCTTGTCAAGCACTTTATATCACATCTCTTACACATGTGTAAGAGATGTGATATAAAGTATATGCATTCCAATGATTTAGTGATAATTAGGTTGTTATTTGACAATCATTAGCCAATAAGTATATAATTTAATTATTTTATATTAAACATATCGGGATTAAGTAGGTACTAAATTCAGTCAAAAAATTATGAATATGCATTAAACGAACATGAGTGTAGATCTCGCTCGAACAGAACAAAATCCCGCTCGCCAAATGTCAAATCCCGTACGAGAGGGAAATATTATCCCGCTCGAGCGGGATTTGACACGTGGCGAGCGGGATGTTGTTCTGTCCGAGCGGGAAATTGCAGAAAAGTTGGTCAATGTACAGAATGATGGCTGATTGGTGCCTGACATGAATTTACTTGCTTGTGCAGACATGAGACAGTACATTTTCACGTGAAATGCATTCACAACTCTATATATTTTACCATTCACACGCCTCTTTTACACGCCCACAATAACATCCTTTCAAATTCATCACATTCGAAAGTGGGCAGCAATATTTCAAATAACATTCTTTCAAATTCATCACATTCGCAAGTGGGCAGCAATTTTTCAAATTCATCATTTGAGGTATGTTTTCGACCTTGTAATTTTCCTCTAGGGTCCACTTAATTTTGATTGTACGTGATAAATTAGAAAATGAGACTCTTTAATATTCAAAACTCAGAAATTTATATGAATGCCGTATAGATTACATAGCAAGTGGATTTTATCATTTCCCGCTAGAAATTTAAACTTCCCGCTCGTGAGTTTTAATCCCGCTCGAGCGGGATTTAGGTCTGCCGAGAGAGATTTTGTACATTAGAACTCAAAAAAAATCTAGAATTTCGATTTTAGCATATCTCGCTCGAAATATCAATATCCTGCTAGAGAAATTTAATCCTACTCGAGCGGGAAATTGTTGTGTTTGGCGAGCGAGATTTGATATTTTTGTGTTATTTTTATTAATCGTTACGTGTTTGTACTTTTGTGTAGATGGATCACTATTTTATTATCAAATACGGAGGAACATGGTTTGGTTGTACGTACTCGGGCGGATATGAATTCGTAGATGTCGAAAGAAATCTCGCCGGCTTGAGGTACATCATCGATTGTCAATTAAGTGCAAACTCCTTCAACACACAGTATAAGTTGCATTATCTGTCGAAGAATGAGAGGGGACGTACTGTAAAGTACCCATTAAGCACCGATGCTGAATTTTATCATTTGTGCGCGACGCAGCCAGAAGCAACTGTGTACATGACTCACCAATACACAAACGTATACGTGTCTGAGTTTGATGCTGATTATTATGAAGAAATGGATCGTATCCAAACACAAATGCTTTCCTCCACTTTTAGTGATGATGCATACCTCGCTGGGGGTAATTAGCATCGACATCTATACATTATTTCGGATCCACGTCGACTCAAGTTTCAGAGACAGCAGAGAGTTATGGCGATGATGAAGATGCAGATGGTGCTGACGATGCTGAAGAGGCAGATAGTGATGACGAAGATCAAGAGGCAGTTGGTCCTCAGGATGAAAAATATGAGCTGGAAACCGACAGTGATGCATCGGAAGAGATGCCAGAGGACACCATGATAGAATCAGCTATGTTGGAGCATGAAACATGGATTCGCGGTGAAGAAGATGACGAAGCCGCTAATATAGGCAGTTGGGTAGTTCTAGTGATTCCCGTGAATGCAACGAATTCAATTGTTGTACGTGAAAAAGGCCCGCTAGAAGATGGTGATTTATCTGTTGGTTCTGTTTTTGAAAGTAAAGCAGCTCTAAATGTAGCAGCAAGCTTGTGGCACATGGAGATTGGAGCAGAATACAAAGTCGATGACTCTGATAGCCTACGTCTCAGATGGATATGCAGGCGTATGGAATCTTGTCCGTTCGAGCTGAAAGCAAGATCAAGTAAAAGATCAAAAGCTTGGAGAATTACCAAGTTTATGGGCGATCACGCATGCACACGCCAGCTAGGATGTGTTGGTCGTAGAAAAGTTCACATGAATGTGATTGCAGCCTACGTTGCTCGGAAAATACGAAGGAAGTGTAAAATAATAGAGCCAAAGGCCATTATGGCAGAGGTGCAAAGCGAATTTGGGTTCACCATTCGTTATGACTTGACCCTGCAAGCACGGCATGCAGCGATAGAAAGCATTTATGGGGGATATGTTAATTCCTTCCGGATGTTGTCAGGCTATCTTCACATGCTAAGGCAATGGAATCCAAGTACAATTACTGATTTGCAAATTGGTATTGATGGGAAGTTCGAACACTTGTTTGTAGCTTTTGGCGCATGTAGGCTTGCTTATCTGCTGAATATGAGGCATGTGATTGCAATTGATGGCACTCATCTGAAGGGTAAGAATAGAGGTATCTTGTTTGTCGCTGTCACTAAGGATGCCAACGAGCATACCTTTCCTCCAGCGATTGGTGTTGGCCCTATTGAGAATGATATCTCTTGGAAGTGATTCCTCAGCCAATTTAGAATTGCGTATGGATATCTCTTGGAAGTGATTCCTCAGCCAATTTAGAATTCCTCCAGCGATTGGCGTTGGCCCTATTGAGAATGATATCTGATGCCCATCCCTCGATAGATAACGCTGTAAAGGAGGTTTTTCCGAATGTAGTTCATGGATTATGCTACTATCACTTGCTGCAAAAGATTAATTGTTACAGAAAAATAGTTACGGAATTGTTTAAAGAAGCTGCATTTGCATATCGCCGAGCAATTTTTGATAAAGCAATGGACATCATCCGCCGAGAGAGCAAAGCTGCTTACCAAAAATTGATAAGTGTCGGACCCGAGAAGTGGTCTCGAGTTCACTGTCCTTTGCCGCGTTACAGTCAGCTGACATCAAATGCAGCCGAGAATTGGAATGGGCGGTTGGAGTGGGCACGACAACTGTCAATATGCTCAATGCTTGATGCAATCAGACATGTCATCGAGGAGTGGTTCGAAGAGAGACGAAATGATGCTCACGACGATGATGCTGTACTGACTGCTGAGGCGGCAGCCAAACTGACTACACGAAAGGCCATGGGGTTGATCTTCAATGTCCGTGATGCTAAAAGATCGTTCCAAGTGGACCTTGACACAAAGACATGCACTTGCATTGAATTTCAAGCTGATGGGCTCCCTTGTTCCCATGCCATTGCTGCAATACTGTAAGTACACTTGACACTTTTTTCATCTGTCCTTTATATGAAAATACTGATGTTTTCATACAATTATTTTCTGAATGTTAAATTGCAGGAAAAATGGTGATCAAATATACGATTACGTTCAGTATTACTACACACGAGAAGCTTGGAAAGAAGTTTATCAACATCTTATAAATCATGTTCCTCACATGGAAGATTGGACTATTCCAATAGAAGTGGATAACATATTGGTCTTGCCTCCAAAAATCACGCCTCTACCAGGTCGTCCAAGACTGAGCCGGCGTCGAGCTCCCACAGAAAGCCAACCACATAGGAGATGTAGTGTGTGTCATGAATATGAACATACTCATGAAATGCATAATCAACATCTAGGATGAAAAACATGATTGTAATGAATGTATGTTTTTTATTTGCTTCAAGTAATATAAAGTCCTACTCAAATTGTTTCAAATTGTTTCAATTAAATATTCAATATTCATACAGCATAAAATTACAAAGAAGAGATCACCCAGTTGATGGTCTACGCCTCTGCTCTAAATCATATCTGTACCTATCCGCTCCATCCGGTGCACGACAAAGACTAAATATAGCGGCATCGACCCTCCTCCGATATTCCTTTATGTGTGTGTTGCCCCACGGAATAGAGGGTGAACCACTAATTAGACTTTCTATCGTCATCATTGCAAATACACCACTACTAACACCGTTGCATTGCTTGAATTGATCTATATCTGGAATGACTGTGAGCATTAGGGGCCTCTCATCGGGGGTCGCTCCAACTGTGTTGTGCCTCCAGTAAAACGAGCATGTAAGAACTCGAGTCCAAAGCTTCAGTAGTGGCTCTAGACTCGCGCGTCGGCGCGATTGTGCGCGTCGGTCAAGGTAAAGATACATGGAGTCATGGAGCTCAGCCACCCAATTCTTGCAATCAATTCTGGCTACCACCCAATGTTGCATACAACAATCATCTTCATCAAACAAACAATTAATATCATTACTCGTAAGAGAATCATCAAGTAACTGTTGAGGTGTGTCCACTTACGTGGGTTGCACCAAAGAAATCGGGTCGTCCAGTGTAAAGACCCTCTCGACCAGCTGTCATTGCTCCATGCGCTCCATATAGTAGACTCACTGGAGGCACATAGTCAGCATAAGTGCCCCACGATCCCCTAAGCTCCTGCTCGATGTCTAGGCTCAAAATCTGCCTATACCAATCACCTCTGAGCTGGAGCTGCAATAAACAGGAGACAAAGTTGTAAGTGCATCAAAAAATGCGTCATAAAATTGAACACGGTTGTAAATAATTTTGGTTATTCATAAAATTGAACTTACAAAGACATCAGAATCCAATAAAACAGTGTTTGTGTGCGTCACATCGGACAAGACATGCACTCGGTCAATTAGTCGTTGTCTCAAGTAAGAGATGAATAAATCTACCACCTACAAGGCAAAACATAAGTTTGTATTAAATAAAAAAAATAACGTGCTAATCGATAAGTTAATATTGTCTTTACCTCAACAACTATGTCTGCCTGTGGATGCTCAAGTTGTCTCCACCAGTGCTTGCCTACAAATCCCTCGCTCTCAATGATAACCATGAATCCATCTTCATCACCTCTCGAAAATAGTTCATACGCTTGCCTCAATTCCTGTTGAAGTGGATATGGTTCTCTATGGGCAAGCATGGGCGTCTGTATTGCTGCAGAAGCTCTCCGAGTCCTTTGCCCTCTTCGTTGTTGTTGTTGTTGCTGTTGATCACTTGTTTCCTCTTTCACCACCGGTCTCTGATTAAGTGGAACTGCTCGGATCAGCAACACCACCTCGTGTAGACGAGCCTCAAAACTCTGTACTTGGCCCTACACAAACAAAAAAAATATCAATATCAATAAATATCTAATATCTATGAAATAATTACCTACCGTGGTAAGAGAATCCCACAATGCATTGATATTGCTATTTTCCCCTTGCATTGAATGCCGAGATGGATCGGGTATAAAAGTATTGTACTGATCGAACATTGCACTCGACGATCCAGACTCGCACATGGAATGACGAGCTGCAGTGAACGACGACAAAAACCGTTCTGCTTGGGGAAGAACTTCGTCCGTGTGATGTGCATGCTAACGCTGCACTGAGGGGCGGCACTGGTCTTCGTGGCCCTGGACTTATGGAGGGTCTCGCACTGAGGGGCGGTGTGTTGATGGTATAGGCATGGACCACGCCCTGGGCTGATGTCCAGGGGATCGGCATGTAGATCCACAGCGGGCTTTGTCAAATAAGCCCTCAATCCAAGATTTGAGTTTAGGGAACAGTCTCCGCTCCACTTTCTCTACAATGCGATCCTCTGCAAGGGCGATCTCTGATGGAATCCAACATCGATCACTAGATCGTAAGACGTGATCAGCCCCACCACTGGAGGATGAAGATCCTGACTGACGAACACGCTTTCTATGTTCTGGACGGCAGGGTGGCTCTCTGTACTCAGGATCACGATCCTCTGCCTCTTCCTCTGCCTCTCCCTCTGCCTCCGCCTCTCGCTACTCATTTGTAACAGGCTGCCTCTGTTGACCCCGCTGTCTCTGTGCTCTCCTTCGAGGAGATCTCTCTTCCTGGTCTTCATCATCAATTACTATGTCCCGGCATGGCTGACGGGGGAACTGTTCCCCTGCACGTAACGGATTGCGTGGCACTACAAAGTCCACTCCAAGTGCATTTGGATACTGTCTGGAGCGGAAATAGAAAGTCTCCATTTCAGCATCATCTGGTACAAAAGGGTTGAATCGACCAACCTGCAGCACAAATTTTTTTATCAAATACAAATACAATTATAAAAAAAATACAAAAAAAATACATACAGTGAAAAAATTAAAATTTACCTACAAAGAAAATAATGGTTGAAGCTCTGTTCCACTTAACTTCTTGAACTTCCATCTAAGACATCTGGGCCAAACATCCGGGTTATCAATGACCGCAACTGCAGCGGCTAAGTCTGGCAGCACCTCCAACGACCAAACGTGGAAAGCCTAGGCTGCACCGTAGAAGTGGTACTTTTTCGTCTGCTGCATATTGTCTACGTAGTGCTTCAAATGCAAATACGTGTATGCGTCCTAAGGAAACCGAAAAAATGCGTCCAGATCTTCCACCAGCTTCCACACCCAATCCGCAACAAACTTCTTCTGCTCAAGACCAAACAACAACATATACTGAACTAACACGTGCGCGGCCTGCAGGTACAGTTGTCCACTCTGATCTGTCACGTACCTCAGACAAAACCGATCCAGGAGGTCCTCCACACTAATCGGCACGCCGTTGGCAAACCGCCGATACACTTGCACACCCTGTAAGTCGTGGTCGTCTGAAGGTCGAAAATCAGACAAGCCGAATGACAATCCGGTAACAAGGGTATACTCTACAGAAGAAAAATGAAGGTTCGCCCCGTTGATATGAAACCACATGTCGTGTGGCTGGCCCCATTGAACCGAAATCTGCCGGGACAATACATGATGCACGCCCATACCGCACTTCTGCCCCAGCTGCCAGTAAGTAAAGTGGTCAAAACAACCTTCAAGCCACCTCTCCAGGAGATCCTGTCCCCCAACCGCCATCAATGTAGACACAACGTCTTCTAAAATGTTGTGCCTGTAGGACGTGCTAACCGTGGACTTCTGGTCAATAGTGTCGGGCCTCTTGAGAATAATCTACACGAATAAAAATTTAAATTAAAATACAAATAATAAAATCAAACTCAAAACAGTATCAAACAGTTCATTAAATAATTTCCCGCTCGAGATTAACAAATCCCGCTCGAGCGGGATATCAAGCCAAATCTGACAACGACGAGCTGGAAATGACACAAAAAGCATTCACAATAATTTCGGCAGTTAAATAACAATATCCTGCTCGGTTAAACTATATCCCGCTCGAGCGGGATTTAGGCCACCAAGAATTTATCGAGCGGGATTTAACGTAATTAACATGTGAAAATTAAGGGAAAAATTACGCGTAAATTACACATTCAAAAAATTCAACAGTCTTCCAAATCAAAATTATTAGTATAGATTCAACAACAAACAATTGAAATATGAACAATTTAGCAAATTAGAGATCTAATGGAGGTTATACACTATTAAATATGAGAATTAAGAATTTCCCGCTCGGTTATAGAATATCACGCTCGAGCGGGATGTACATTATAAAGTGTTATATTGAGCGGGATACACTAGGGCTTCACGAGTGGGATTTCACATAAATAGATCCTACATAATTTTATCAACTGACATATGAAATCTCAAATTCAAATTCGAATGCATGAAAAAATAAAAGAAATACTCACATCTCTATAATTAGCCATATTGTGGAAAAAACTAGGTGAAAATGGACCTTCCACTTCACGGTATTGTTGCTCGAAATTTTTTTCTTCAGAAAGAGAAGAGAGTGGATCGAGATTTGTTGAGTTAGAGAGTAGAGAGTGGGGCGGGATGGAAGTGTGGAGCGGGATGTGGGATTAAAAATATGAGGTGGGGGTGTATAAGGTGGGAGGCGACAAAATAGGTCAACATGAATTGATTGATGTCAGGTGGAGGTGGGTGGGTCGAGATTCTTATGTGGTAGCCGACAAAGGTATGAGAGTTAACAAGATTTGACCTATTTTGTCAATTTAGTGGGCCCTTTAAGCAATGTGTGTATTTTTCATTGATTTTCAAGTCATGGTGTATTTTTCATTTTGCACACTTCAAAGGGTGCATTTTAAATTTTCCCCCATTACATATTAACAAATATTATTTAAACAAATAATTTAAAAATAAAAACAAATAAAAAACTAAAGTAACATATTTAAAAAAGTGTCCCAATAGATTATATACTTAAAATAACATATTAAAAAACTAATATAGGTCAAATATTAAAAAAAAAAAAAAAATCATTGCAACTCCCAAATATTGAACCTAGGTCTTAAGGAGAGACAAGCTCTAAAGTCTCGCCTCCAACCACTAGGCCAATATACATGCACATTTAGTGTTTACAGATAATATATATATATATATATAATGTCAAAAGCAGCAAATTTTTTTTTATTAAAAAAACGTGAATACAAGGTTTCGAACCTAGGTCTCAATGGACAAAGCACTAAATCCTCGCTTCCAACCACTCAGCCAACATGAATAGATGTCAATAATTTACTGATACAACTATATATTATAAAAAGTGCCAGTTTCTTTTTTTTTTTAAACGCTGGTCCGGGTCCAGGTCGGGTCGGGTTGTAAGCGGGTCAAAACCGGTTGCATACTACGCAACCGGTTGTAGAGAAGTTTTTGTGAAATATTTTTATTCTATTAGTTAACACTTAACCATCATAAGTTTGAGACTTCACTATCCAAACTGCCTTAAACCCGTCTCAGACTTGTTAGGTAATACCCGTTAATTAATTACCTGCTAAAAATTTAAATATTGTAAAATCAACATTAAATAATAAAAATAATAAAAAAAGATTATAATTAAATTAAAATATCAATTCAATTTTTTATTAAAATAAATCTCAAAACAAATACTCCCTCTATCCGGCCCATGTTAATTGAGATATAACCTAATTATGTAATGTTATAATATACGGGC
This sequence comes from Schizonepeta tenuifolia, assembly GCA_029490685.1. Classification (NCBI taxonomy): domain Eukaryota; kingdom Viridiplantae; phylum Streptophyta; class Magnoliopsida; order Lamiales; family Lamiaceae; genus Schizonepeta; species Schizonepeta tenuifolia. The sequence goes on from CM055958.1 coordinate 52,718,109, forward strand.
AAATTCAAAATAGGATTTCATAGGGCCTTAGTTTTTTACAATTATATTGGTTTATATCAACCCCAGTTAAATTGATCAATTCTAATTAAATTGTTTGAATTTTAAATAAATTAAATACTAAAAAATATAGTAGATTTAACCAAAATCATACAGCATGGTCAAATACACATGAGAATTACTGAGAATTTATTAAGAACTAGTAAATTGTCCCGTGCATTGCACGGAAATCATCAGTATATTGTAAAATTTCATGAGTTTGTTAATATTTCTTAAATCCTGAATAACAATATATTGATTTTTGTAGATTTTGTATTATTTCTCTATAATTAAATTATTAATCAAATTTTCAAGTGTTCTATATATGCATTGGGTTTGTTTAATACTAATAATTGCTCCGGTACATTGCATGACTATAATCATAATTTTAAAAAATCGGTAATTAATTATTAAACAGTAATATCCAAATGTAAACTAGCTATGATTATATTCCGACAAATTGAAAGAAATAATTTATTTTACAAATAAAATGAGTAAACAAATATATTCAGCATACAAATCTTGCAATGGGCAATGTTAACGACTGGGAGGATTTCGGATCTAGACTGAAATTGCCAAGTACGTGGATGGCAAAACAATTATAATGGTTGTTGCAACCAACGAGTGATTCAATGAGTTCATGACAAGTAACGTTGTGTGGAAGCATGCGCTTCTGCGTGATCTGGAACTCCAAACTCATAAAGTTGAGAATAACAACATCCTATGAATGACTCTTTATGAGACCACCATGTTTCCAATCGTATTCGATATCCTATTGGTTTTCAAGCTCTTGTGTGATAATAATTTTTTCTTTTGCTCACTTGAGCTTAGTAGATAGTTATTCTCATAATGAGTCACCTATTGTCTTAATGTATCTATCTATTATAGCAATTAAGAAAGTACAACTAACTTTACAAGAATGTTGGTAAGCATAAATGGATGTAGCAATACAGTAGCATTAGGTAATTTATAGATATTATATATGCATATCTGCCACAGTAGTCCTCTTCGGTAAACTAAGTGCTTTTTGTAGTGAACCTCTTTAAATGATTTTTCTTTATTGGCTTGGTCTTGTCATGCATTCTCCTGCTTTGGAGTATATGCATTTTAAGCTGGTATTCTATGTGGATAATGATCAATAGTATCCGAGTCATAAGATGCTCTCTTGACTCAGCGACATAAAGATAAAAACAAATAATAGGACATATACAGATGAGACAAATATTGTATTTCATGTGAAATATGGTTATACTATTGAGCTGGACAAAAGAAAAATTGGAAAGTTTGGCTTATAAATCGATCGGAACTTCTCTAAATCGATATATTGATGACTAATTATATAATATGTTGTCTAACATACTGCATTTTTTGTCATAGAGAAATAAAACACATTCGGTATCTTCGTCTTAGACTTGATCAAACTCAATGTGGTTGTAGTAAGTTTGCTAGCATTATCGAGTCTATCTTTAGTTTATCTTTCCTTCAATTGATGGTCACAATTCTTTGATGCAATAGGGCTCACATTTACTATCGATGTGAGACACATTGAACTACTTCGAATGGAAGGATATACTGATGGGACCTGGCAATACAAGCATGTAGGAACGAATTCAACAAATCCCCTAATTTTATGCATGGAGATTAGTCATTTTCGACCATTAACATATCAAGGATGATACTGCCGTAACAAGTATCATATATTATATCATGCAATTCATTTATCTATCTATGGAACTTGTTCTAAATAATTGACTCTTCAATTTTTAGTTATTTTTCCAGTAAAGTCAGAGAAATGGCAGCCTCGTTTTCATGTGGAATTGGTACGAGGAAATTATAAATGTTTTTCCTTGACCAAAACTAAAAATCATAATATATATTACAATAATAATTCGAATTTCAATAACTTAAACATTGAAGAGATACAATACCAAACATGATATTTAATGTAACAAAATTACTAACAAAATTAGAGAATTTAGGAAACCCATAATGTGGTGAACATAATGACGAAAAAGTTAATTAAAAAAAATAAATTTATTATATTCATTAGTTAATAATGCTAAGGATTAGAACGTTTATTATGTTGCAAAGTAAAGAATAATACAAAACATTAACATAAAAAATTTGCATCATCTAAAGTGCAGAATATTCATTGCGTTATTTTAAAGTAGTATATATAGAGATATTAATACATAGGTTGAAGGTATATTTGGGGTCTCAATTACTATAAAGGCCTGCCTCAATCGCCTCGTGGGAAGGCCGGCCCTGGTAGCTATCTGACCCTACTACTATACACAAAGTCTCTGTATCTCGATATATTGATTTGCATTTATGTTGGAATATGTTTAGATTTGTGTTTAAGTTTGTATTGAGTGATTCTATATAATTTGGAGTTACAGTTATTGTTGATAGCTTCATTCTTGTTTTGAATTTCGCTTGGTCTTTTAGTGTGACAAATGATTAAAAATATGAGTCGGTATATGTAGAATGCAGAATGCAAAATTGTGAAATGACTTCAATTTATTGTCCATTGCACAATGTCTTCGTTGTTGCATCTCTCTTTGTTGAGTTTCTGGTAGAGATCACCTCCTCGTTAATTCGCTTCTAATGGTAGCGCAATAATATGTATAGATTAAACTTTCTGAGTTTTGCCTTTCTCCCCACTTATATAAAGTTGTAATATGTTAAAGTTAGTGAAAATCGCTGGAAATTTATTATTAATTAGATCATTAAAAGTATTACATAAAATATTTATATCTATATCTATATTAAAACAAAGTTTTGAGGGTATTTTCGTCATCTTGGTTTAATCTACCAGTTATTTAATAAATAATAGGACACAATATTCTTGTACCGGGTACGATACGATGCAATCTTTCACGCAGTCATGAAGCCAAACGATTTCTACTTAATATTTATTTTTTGTCCAATATGTCAATCATTTATTCTTTTAGTTTCTCACTACAAAGTTTATAATGTATGAAAGTTGCTTATGGTTTTACCAAAGTTTGGATATCTCAATAATAGGATCGGTCTTGAGCTCCGTACAAGCAAATGTAGTGTACACAAGAAATTATGATGGTTTGATTGGAGGGAGTGACTCCCCTCTAATTGAACCAGGACGGTAACCCAAGCATGTGAGTTGTTTTATGGTTCGAAACAATTATTCTTTTAACTGTTTTAACTTATGAGAAGGACAATCATTTTACTAAAGTAACCCCTCCAATAAGAAAGAAACATTCAATCTCCTTTCAAATTCTTTTCAAATAGGGGCACGCGAAAACATATTGAGTGCTTTTGTACACAACCCTCTGCATTGTTTTCCTTAGAGCATCTCCAATGGTTTGCACCATTTTGCAGCAAAAATAACATAAGTATACAGCAAAATTATCAAGTCATCTCCAGCAGTCTGCTCTATATTTCACACAAAAACAGAATATTTCAAGAATATTCTTTTTTTTGTTTAATCTTGAAAACATTATTTATTTATTTTTTGTCAATTAATAAAGATTTATAGCATAAAATATTTATATTTATGAAAAGTAATAGCCAATTCATTACATTAGTATACAAAGTACGATATATTATAAATAAATAAAATTACAAATCAAATGATCGAGGAAAGATAAAACGAAGAGCCTCATTTTAAAATCCCTTAAACGAGTACCAAAATTATTGCAACGACTTTAATTTTTATGTGTTTATGTGTAATTGTTTGTTTTTAAATTTCTCTTATATATTACATAATTAGATTTCTTTAATAATTTTAATGTTGGTGTTATATATTTAAAAACATAACTACAATAAAATATCTTGAGATAAAATAGTTAAAGAATAAGAAAAGAACAAATATAACAAAGAAAAAAAAAAGTAGAGCAATGAATAATTTACTCCAAATTTAGATCAATACTATTCAAATACACAAATATAGAGCAATTATAGTGCTGGTCTCGAGAAGGTTTTTGCAGAATTTTGCTCCACCTTTGAAAATTTGAAACAAAGCTAGAGATGCCCTTAGTGAAGAATGATCAACATGGAGGTGGATAATGGGGATGTCGCTGCTGTGTAGTGCTCGTCGGGTGACGGTTAAGCGGAAGGTTTATTTGGGGGAAACTTTGCTTTACCTGGATTATTGAAGTATGTTTAGAAAAGAGGATTTAATGTCTAGTCATATTGTATACAGATAATGAAAATGAAAATAGTGTTTAATTTAGCTATATTTGAATTCCAAACGCTGTGTCCCTAAATATTTAAATGCAAAAAGTTGGTTAGACCATGCAAAGTTGTAGTCTTGTAGACAATAACCCACCCAACTTATGATATCAATCTTATACTTCCTCTGATCCATTAAAATTATTATGTTACTGTTTGGTAAAAATATTAAAAATACAATAATTATATTAAGACATATTATGTTTGGACAACGTATTTGAAATAAGAAAAAATTGTCCGATTGCCTTCAAAAAAAATTTCATACTCAAACCCCCTTCCGAAATATCAATCTTACGCACATCCGCTCCCAAATTTCCCTCTCATCCACACCCAACTTTTAAACTTGTGAATTTCAATTGGGATGAATCCTTATAATTAAAATTTAAAAAGTGTATGTTTATGAATAACCAAAATCTCGAAACTATGAAATTAAATTATTTGTTAAAAATTTCCGTCAAATTCCTATTTTACCGTCGTACGTCTAGATATAGTGTGTCCAAATAGCACTACCCTTAAAAATAATGGTAAATAATATAAAATGTGTAGGTTCCATTACTTTTAAATAATTTTAAATTTTTCTTAATTAGAATATATCAATATGAGTGAGACACTAAATAAGAAAATGATAATAATATAAGTGTCGAAGGAGTAGGAAATACTAAGAAATAGGCAAAATTAATTGAACTGTATTGCAAAATTCAATCGGGTAATTCTAAATGTAGCCTCCAATTTACTCTCTATAGCCACCAAATTAAAATAATAATATTAATTATAATGAATGTACTATTTTATCCCTACAAATCTAAAACTTAATATTCTAACACCCATGTTATGAGAGTACAGATTTTCATAGCCCAAAACTCAAGAAATGCGATCAATTGACGGTGGGAGTCCAGAAATTGTACATTTTGGGTTTCAAGTATCTCTCTCTGATTTGGGACATCCGCTGGTTTGCACCATGACAATTTGACAATATATTTATTACTCTCTCTCTCTCTCTCTCAATTTCCGACGACATTCATAACTTTATAAAGTCTTTATTTTCTTTTCTTTCTACAATCCAACACTAGTTATATAGATAACTTCATTTTTACCCTAATCATCCAATACTTCGGCGGCAGCATTCTGCGAAGCCATCGCAACACTTATCAATGGAGTTGTTCTTCTCCACCCGGAAAATTAAAACTTGAGAAATAATATTATTTTGATTTTGTTCGATGCTGCAAATGTATAATTAAAGTTACTCCATTTTTACTTTTTGGTGATTCATGTTTATCCCGTTTACCGCTATGGGGGTACTTGCTAGATGATCGAAAATTATTGACTTTTCGGCCAAGTAAAATTGTGTTAAATTTATGTCTTCCATCGTGTTTTTGCATTTTCTGGATATGGGGGTTGCAAATATTATTCGCATTATTTGAACTATAAGTATTGTGGGGGTTATGTTATGGGGATAAAATAGTACTCCCTCTGTCCCGCTCATTTTGTCCCTCTTTCCTTAAATGGACGTCCCACTCATTTTGTCTACATTCAAATATAGACATAATGAGTGGTTATAAGAGTTTCTCTCTCATCCCCTTCCAATCTCATCCACTAGTTTATTAAACAAACAACTTTCCTTAATCTCCATGTTCAATAGTAAGGAGACAAAATGAGCGGGACGGAGGGAGTACCATTATAATAATTTTTTAAATTGGAGGCTATAGAGAGTAAGTTGGGGCTACATTTAGAATTACCCAATTCAATCACTTCATAACTTACACGCGCTGAGGCCCATCTAATTTAGCCCAATGAACTGTATATAGGCCCAATAAAAATGTGGCATAACCTAGCTATATATTTGAGGCCATACATATGTCAGCTTCTCTTCATTTTCTCACTCAGGGTTTCTAATACTCGGGCAGCAGCTGCACCTATCTCTCGTCTTCCTCCGTCGCAGCCAACATCATGGTACTTTTTCACATCTTTTTCAGTTGCATTATCCAATTTATGCTTGCAAAAATTACTCTTCGAATTATCGATTATCCTACTCTTTCCTATGGTTGATTCTGACTGATTTCTAATTTTTGTTAATTTACTCTTCGAAATGTCAATTAATCAACTCGCATTTTTTATTTTATTTTTGTCGATTTACAGTTTTCCTTAAATTCGCGCCGCTTATGAGAGTGTTTGCTTGTATGAGATAGGCTTCTCCATTCTGCCTTATGATATAGACAAGTCAAACTGAGAAAGGAAGGATTAAATGTATACATGTCAGCAACAAAGTTTTAAAAATTCTAGGTAGTAAAACACGAGAAGCATGGATTCAGGAAAAACAAAAAACAAACCAAACAAAAATCTAGAAACTAACAACAATCTGCAATTGCTTTTAAGTTGCATTACAATCGTTAAACATAAATTAGTGCAGAAGTTGCATTCTGGATAAAAATTATTTTACATTACACATCATTTTAACCAGCTATTTTCGATCCCACTTTAAAGCACAAAAGTTGCACTTGTTAAGACAGAATGTGAGATGAAGTTTCTCAAAAGAGAACAATAAACTGTTGTCTTTTCCTAGTCTTGGAGGTTTGGCGATATCGTTTTAATTAAGTGTATTATTTTATACAAGTGCGGTGTGCCATTCCCTTCTACTATTTAATATTAAGATTAGAAATTTTTATTGATATTCTGGTTCTAATGTTAATGTTGTTTTTGCTGTAATAGTCGAAGAGAAAGACTAGGGAGCCAAAGGAAGATAATGTCACACTTGGACCTGCTACCAGGGATGGTGAAATGGTGTTTGGTGTTGCCCACATTTTCGCCTCATTCAACGACACCTTCATTGTGAGTTAATTCCTCAGTAGATTTAACGTTTTTTCAAAAGATGAATTGTCACAGTATATTTTATTGACTGTATCTAAATATTACTTGCAGCATGTGACTGACTTATCTGGGCGTGAGACCATGGTCCGCATTACGGGTATGATTTGAGCTTGCTGCGTTATCATCATTATTATTATTATTAGTCTCGTCTATTGATACTTATTTTTATATTATTTTGATTGTCGGCCTGGCTGTTAATTAGAGCACATATCACTTAATGTATGAAAGCTAATTATTTTGGTGAAAATGTAAGAGGAGTGACTAGTATCCTTGCCTGCCTAACATGTTTAAGAACTCTAATCGTACTTTTAAATATAAAGTTTAGGGATTGTATACCAGGAACTCTACATTTTCCATAGGCCAAATTATGTTTTATTTTACTGTATTATCTTTTCCAATTTCATGATTTGGTTTAATCTCATTCTTCTATAAAATAAAAGAAATGATTTACAATGACTGATTCCTTTGTTTTAATGTCTCACCAGTATGTTCCACTAGTGTATGTATTTATTAGATCGTCTCATCTCATTTACCTAAGTAGATTAACAGGGCATGAATCTCATTTTAAATGGGTAATTTGCGTCTGAGTCATTTATTTATGATGCTTTATCACCTTGGAGAACTGATGCCCTTACCTAAATTTGTCTTATCTAGTATTTGACTGTTGCTACTTGTACATGATCTTCATAGCAATTCTCCTTGAAATGATCTGTAATACTTGGAAGTATATTTTTATACGTAAATATATATTTTATGAATTATGTGATGCATGTTAATGCTAGATTTTCTTTTTCTGGGCTGTTTCTTTTGTTTTCTTTGTTCTATATAGGAGAAAAAAATTCTTAATTAGGCTTCCATATTTTTCTCATGTGGAATTTTGATCATAAGTTTTCTGTGGATTTAGGTGGAATGAAGGTCAAGGCTGATAGGGATGAATCATCCCCATATGCAGCTATGCTTGCAGCACAAGATGTTTCACAAAGATGCAAGGTTTTTACAACATACTATTGAAAGTTACCTCACTTCTGGTTGAGGTCATTAGTTGTTGCTTGATGCATATGGATTTTGCAGGAGTTGGGGCTCAATGCCCTTCATATTAAGCTCCGTGCCACTGGAGGTAACAAGACCAAGACCCCTGGCCCTGGTGCTCAATCCGCACTTAGAGCCCTTGCGCGTTCAGGCATGAAGATTGGCCGGATAGGTATGGGACAGTTGTGAATTCATTCATCTTCCAGTTCATGTCAAATGATTTTGTTAGTTTGTTAATTTAATTTAACCAACCTCGTTTTACATCTCTGCAGAGGATGTGACTCCAATTCCAACTGACAGCACAAGGAGAAAGGGTGGAAGAAGGGGAAGAAGGCTGTAATTTATCATTTGTTGTCAGGTGGCTGGCAAATGTGTGTTTGGCTTGCTGTTTATGAAGTTGAAAGTTTTGTTATTCAGTATTTTGAACAATTTTAGTTTAACATGAAAAGCCTTATGTTTTGATCATCTGGATATCGACTATTAAGAGAGTTATTCTGAAGAATATGGATTGTTATTGAGTTTTCTCTCTAGTTTAAAATTGTGTTGATTTTGATCCGCTTTAAAAAAAGTCATTGCCTGTCGATTGACAGATTAATTTGAGATTAAGTGTCGACTTTGTACTAATATGCCGTAAATTGTTGTATTAGTTGTGTTAGTAGTTAGAACTTATAATTGTGCCTGAATCAGCTGTTTTAATAAAATTTTGGGATCGTTGACATCGCCAATTGTAGGATTAGATAGTTTCGGTTCTATACTTGCATCATTTTGATTTGTGAAGGAGTGTGTACACCGCACGCAATACAAGGTTATTTTAATGAGCATTAATTAAGTTTATAAACCCCTTGATTGAAATTAACAAATTTTTGTTATGCTAGTAAATTCTTATTGAGACTAATTTGAAGGAGTGTACACCGCACGCAATACAAGGTTATTTTAAGGAGCATTATTTAAGTTTATAACCCGTGACTGTAATTAACAAATTTTTGTTATGCTAGTAAATTCTTATTGAAACTAATCACTAATATCAATTGATAATGTTCTCTTTTTTCGTTCTTCTTATCGATAATGTTTCATTTTTATAAATGAAATATTTAAATTAAAAAATGGCGGGTTACTATTTTCTATAATTTTATTCTTACTTTATAGTAATCGTGCCCAAAAAATTGGGGACAAATAGATCAGAGACTCAGAAGAGTGTTAATTATTGGGTTAATTTTACGTTGTGGCTCGACATTTCACCCTATAGTTACTTTATGGTCTCACCTTTCAAAATCTATACCTATTATAAAAGAGCAGATTCTTACAAAATTTAATTTGCCTAATATATTATTATTGTTATATTTATTTTAAGGAGCAATAGTGTAAATTTATATTAGATTTATTATAAATAAATAATATAGTCCTACTCCTACTATAACTCTTTTTTTTCATTATATTCATATTCCTACTATAACTCGACTTAATATATTAATAACTTTTAATGGGTGTCATTGAAGACGATAAAAATGAATGTACAATTTGATGTAAAAAAAATGTGATTTTTGATGTAATTAAATCTATATTTATTGGTAAACACAATCTCAACCAAATTAAAGTTGAAATAGTACATGACAATTGATTTTTCATCTTATCACTATAATACACTAAACTAATTAAACTTTAATTTCAAATAATTAGGAATATATGTAAATATAATGTGAATTAAATAAATATATATATATATATATATATACTAGACTTGAAAAAGAAAACAGAGATAGCAAAAAAAAAGTGTGAGAAATTAAAACTTGATACTTGGGACACGTAAAAACTGTTATGCCTCTTATCATTATGTATTATAAAATTTATTAACTATATAGATATGAGAACCATTAAAGAGATTAAACATATACTATATTTTAGAATATTACATTATTGTTAATATTTCAATATTCAAATATTTTGTTGGTTAATTGTAAATGAAAAATCCCAAACAAAGATATTCTAGACTATATGCAGTGGTTGTTTCCATGGGTGTCTCAAGACACCCAATCCATGGAGACAGTGCAACACTCACTATCTCGAGACTGTCTCGTCCCATAAAGACAGTCTCAATCCCTTTTTTTTCTTCTTCAGTTTTTTTTTTCCTTTCATTTTTTAATTTTTTTTCTTTTTTGATTTTTCTTCTTCATCAGTTTTTATTCTTTTCTTTTTCTTTTTTTTTTCATTTTTTAGTTTTCATTTTTTATGTTTCTTAATAAAAAAGTAATAGTTTTTTTATTTTCGGATTAATACAATTTTTATTTGTATTTTAATTAATCAAAATTTCGAATTTTATGATTAAAATTAATGCAAAATTACAATTTAAAATTAATAAACTAATTAGATGGAGACACCCCATAGAGACAGTTCTACTGCAGCTGACTATCTCTATCTCCATCACACCCATAGAGACACCTCATAGAGACACTACCACTGCGGATAGTAATAACAATCCCGTTTCACTTTTAGAGTACGAATTATGTATATTATGGTTTGTGAATTAAAATTATTTTCAAAAACTGTATCGGGGGCAACTTTTCTACATATGATTGGAACACCATAATGTGCGTTTTGATTCTTCTAAAGTACTGAGGTCGTTAATCAAATTAATTAAATTATAGTAATAGATATTCTTTTCTACATATTACTACTTTTACTTTTTATATAGTGTTCATTTTAACAAGGTAACCATCAGATCAAATAGGTCTGAAGTTTGTATTAGTAATGAAATTATTCTTTAATCGGATATGGAACGAGTATTGGTAGAAATAATTTAAATAAATTTAAATTTGAAAAAGGATTGATGGGAGGTAATAGACAGAGTGTATTGAACAAATATAATTCTTCGTGATAAGTGAAGAGAAGAGAGTCTATTAAATTTCTTTCACACACAAATCTTCATTCCATAATAGAATATCAATAGTAAGGATTCATTAAAAAAATAGAATTCACTTAAGTGCTTCCCGTATCAGGCACTAATTTTTTTTAACGTCTAATTAGATCGAGAAATTGTTCAAATTAAGAACAGAAGTCGGTTGCTTTTTTTCTAATAATTAATTGAAGCTGCAGCGGGCCCCTATCCATTTATTAATTCAACCCAACCTTCTTTTGTTCTGTTCCAAGAATTCGAAGAAGGTTTTGTACTAATCCGATAAGAATGAAATAGACTCAGTCCATTATCATTCCTATTTACACCTACTTGCTAATAATTATTGAAGTTAATAGTCAAAATTAATAATTTACAACTTTTTTTATTTGTAAATATATTTGTAATAAATTAATTATCTTGAACAATAGATAATACGTGCAACACACGTATCTCTCTACTAGTATATAAAAATAGCCTGATCTTTACCCCTTTGTAACACTTATGCATGGGAGTAAAAATCCAGCAACGGAAAAATGATTGGAACGATCAGCGTTCATGTGGAACTCACTATGCTCATATGAAAAAAAAATTAATAAATAATATTTCTATAATCCACCGCACCCATTCACCTCACTCTTGTCTTTCCTTCTCTAAGACTATCTGCAACCCTTGGAGACCACTAGTGGTCTCCAAGGGTGTCTCCAGCACTGGAGACCCTTTAGAGACCCCTACCCCTGCAATCCAATTGTCTCCAAACTGTCTCTAACTTTAATATTAAACAATTCGAATTTTCCATTAAATAAATATAAATTAAAAATTAACATTCATTAAAAATAAAACACACATTTAATAATAATACACTAATTTAAAAATTACATGCTTTCAAAATAAAAATACCCTAATTAATAAAAATTTAAAAATTACAAAAAAAAAACAATCATGCCCATCTCCGGCGTTCCTTCACCTCGTGCAACATTTTCAGGTGAAGCTCGAGCTACTCGTCCGTCATTCGACTCGTATCTTTTTGTATAATTTTAATGTCGATGGCCGTCACGCCTCACACGAATAAGCAAAAAAAATAACAAAATTTAATTAAAATTAAAATTAAAATAATAAAAAGTAAAAAGAAATTAAATACTACTCCCTCCGTAATTGTATAAAAGCCCTGTTTCACGCTTTCCCACCGTAATTCTATAAAAGCCCTGTTTTGACTTTCTTCCAATTATACCCTTATTTCTCTATCAAATAACTACCCTTTGCCACTTGGGTCCCACATTCCAACCATTAAAAACCCACTAATTACACTACCCCAATTAATTAACCAACTGCTAATTTATTGGATTTGGGCACCATTTGGCAACCCAAATCCAATTTACTCGATCCAAGCCCAAGTGTTATCATCTCTCATTCTCTCTTGATCCATTTGTCTGCTCACTCTCCAAACCCTAGACGGCTATATCATCTCCCTCTCTCTCTCTCTCTCTCTCTCTCTCTCTCTCGATTCATCTCTGGATCCATCTCTCCATCCACACCTCTCTGTAATCTCTGTTGATCCACACCTCTCTTTCGTCATGAATCACGATGATTCCCCTGAAGCTGTGTTCGAATCGACCGATGATGAATGGTCCGATGAGGATGAGAACCCTAGATTTGGTGCGACCCGCATTCGATTTTTTGCGAGGCTGTAGAGATCTACAGATCTCCGGTGCTCCGTGCCGGCTAAGAGGATCTGTTCTTGCTATTTCTGCGACGCCACACGGTCGTGTTTGGTGCCGGAACATTGCTCTGTCGCTTCTGCCAACCATCTCTCTAGGTGCCGGAATTTTCTCGCTTCTGAATCCATTCCGACGGACGGAGAGGCTTCAACTCCACCCTCTCTCGTGGTGTCGGAAATTTCAGAGACGTCGCCCTTGTCGGCAGATGAAAGGGGCTCGGTGCCGGAATCTTCTGAGATGCCACCGGTGATTCTGACCGTATCGGAGTTAATGATGCATTTTCTAACGGAAGAACTCCTGGCTTGGGCTTCTGAAAACCGAACCTAGGTGATTCTGTTCTTAATTTTATGTTAATGTTGTGGGAGTGGCTGGTGATGCCTTGTTTGATTTATGTTTTGTGCTGTGGAGGTGGCTGGTGATGCCTTTGGTTGTTGTGACTAATTGCTCGATGGCTTCTGTGATGCCTTCTGTGACTAATTGCTCGATGGCTTCTGTGAATTATGAAATGTTGCCTAGTCTGCAGAAATGATGAATTCCCATGAATTCTGATCCTACATGTTACCTTTGTTGCCTTCTGCATTATATGATGAATTCCTCATATGTATAAACTGATAGATATGATTATGAAATGTTGCCTAGTCTGCTGAAATGATGAATTCAATGAATTCTGATCCTACATGTTTCATCCAATGCCTTCTGCATGAAATGATGAATTCCTTATATGTATAAACTGATAGATATGATACTATACACTAATTTCATTGATGCAACCACTAGGTTCTTACAAACCTAGTTTTGGAGGCAGAAATGAATAAGTAAACAGTCTATGATGCAAAAAACTTTGTCTATTCAAAGTGCTGAGACTACAGCTTAAATACATGAGACCATTTACATTCCAAACAACATTAGGAGACTGGGTTTATACCTGCTGTTTGTCCATGTAAACCCCTACCAAAAAAACTGCATTTACTACTCCAAACTGTATTCAAGGCTCTGTTTCATCCAATGCCACCTCTCCAATTCCTTCTATTATGCTATTCATTTCAAGGAAAGTCTGATGTTCAACCTCATGAAGTGATAGAAACTCTTGGACTTCCTTTACTGCATCAACCTCAATGTCAAGAACATCTGGTAGTTTTCCTTGCAGCTTCAATGCTTCCTTTCCCATATGTGGTGTGTTGTAGTCATTGCAGCCTCTTAATTTGATGATCTCTTTGTGACAGCCTTGTAGAGTTAGGAAAACATCATTGAGCTTTTCACTTTCAAAAGATTCAAATGCTTCCTTAACATTGTTGACCAAACCTTCCATAGTAGTAGCATTCTTCTCATCCTTTAGAGTTTGAATAGCTCTGAAAAATCCCAAGTCATTTACATTACAGTCTGGTGAATTTGGTGGTTGATTGATCAATGTGATGTTGAATCCATGTGAGTGTGCTAGTGCTTGAAATTCTGGATCATCATTGGTGATGTGAGGCCTTGCATTATCCTGCTGTATGAATATATTCTTGCTGATGCCTGCTGGCCATTTTGCTATTATTGCTGGAACAAGCTGCATTGATATATGATGGGTGAAATTGCTTGCTAAATGATGATCATACATGAGAATCTGATAGCATAGGCTAAATGATGATCATGCAGAAAAATCTGATAGCTTATTGCCACTGATCACTTACCCAATTCAAGAATGCATTCTTCATGACACGTTTTGTGATAGCATTGATTGGTTTCGTGATCATTATTCCTTTAGGCCTGTTCTTGCTATTTCTTGCTGCTGGTTCCTCATATGTGAATGCCCAAATACCAATTTTGCCATCAAAAATCTGATTGCCATCAGAATGTTTGATTGGCCTTCCAACACCACATAAGAACATGACCTTTTCAATGTGCTGTTTGCTTTTGCATGTTCTATATGTTGGTTTCTCACCATTCACTACATAGTATCTTTGTGTAGTTTTTGTCATGTTGAACCACTTCTCATTAACATGAATTACATTGTACATTGGCTGGAAGAAATTCTACCGTTGCTGCTGATGCAACTAAGCATGCTTAGGCTCCATTTGAGCCTAGCAAGCTTATTTGCAGTGGTTAGAAAGCTTTTTATAGCATTGGTATGAGGTTTTACCTTCTTCTCTTTAAGCAGCCTTTGAACAACAAATGTGCTGACTCCAGTATTCAATGCAAACTTCCTAATGCTTGATCTCTGCAAAACTGATAAGTTTTTCACCATTTCATCATCAAGAACTTTTTTTGTGCCTTTCACTGATCCTTTCTTCATTGATTTGATATGCAGGGGCTGTTGTAGTTGTTTCTGCAGTAGAGTCTTTGTCCAGATTTTCCAAACTATTTTGACATCAACTTGCCACATCTTTGCTGCCTCCTTTTTGGCTCCATATTTGAGCTTCAAATTGCTGTTGTTTTGGAGAAGATAGGCAGCCAGATTATTCATTTCTACCTCTGTCAGATTATGCTTATGCTTGTTGGGTTCAAGCATGTTTTTTTTTTGGAGTAATCTCTGTATTTATTGTGGAGAATTTTCTGTTTTGCAGAACTGTAATGACTGCAATTTCAGTGAGTGCAGTGAGTATTTATAGCAGTCAGTAGATGTAGCTTCAAATTTCCCTCCATTCACATTTTGGCTTGTATTCCCTTCAAACTGAAATTAATGAATGAAATTTCCCTCCATTTTGATGTTAATAGCTTGGCAGATCAGTGTTCCTTTATTTCTCTGTATTCTTTTTTTTTTATTCATCTCCAAACGGTTTTCTTTGCTTAATTTTTTTTTTGTACAGTGAAGATAGTTGAGGATATTTAACAGTAATTAAGAATCTGAGGCCTTGAATATAGTCGTGCATATTTAACAGTAAATACAGTCGAGCATATCGAACAGTAAAAATAGTCACGCATATTTAACGGTAAATATAGTCGAGCATTTTTAACGGTAAATGAAACTAACTCATTTAAATTGCTACAACCACACCTACTTTTAAATTACTACAACCACACTTACTTTATTAACAAACTAACCACTCTATTAACAATACCCCTACTTTATAACTTTTACCCTACTCCAACACACTTTATCAGATTTTCTTAATCTTCGTACTATTTTTCTCTCTCCCACCTCTTTCTTTCTTCCAACAGCAAACACCATCGCCTCTCCCCCTCACCTCTTTCTCTATCCCTCACCTCTTTCTATCTCCCAACTGCAAACTCCACCAGAAAACGCACACAGTGGCACTACCCAGGCCTTCCCTCTCTCTTCTTTACCAATCTCTCACCCTCTCCACCTTGCCCTCTACCACCACTACCGCCTCCGCCGCCTCTACCGAGTCCCCCCCAGAAGGCAGCTCTCCACCGCCACCAACTTTTTTTATTTTTTTTTAAATTTTGTAGCGCCACTCGAGTCGGTCTCGAGACCTTCTCCACCGCAACGCAGCGGTCTCATTCACCCCCTGTCTCGAGCCTCCTTCGAGACCGAGAATGAGACGGCGATGCAGATAGTCTAACCCCTATCTCTCGACGCTTGCACCAAGTTTTATGTCCAAAGTTTTTAAGATTCGAAACAAAACCTCAGCACAATGCCCGAGTCATGAAACGACCACCTGCAGGCTTTGAAAAAGTTCTCTTTCTAATGTAACATTTTGCTTCGTCTTCTTAAGACCGGTAGAATAACAGTAGAACCCAAATCACAATATTATGATGAAGTAAAAAGGAATTTGAGCTCTTAGTTACAGTAATTAATTTCAACAAAAATGTAAAGAAAAGAATAAGAGCAAGTTGTGAAGCGGGGAGAGAGAGAGAGATATAGAGAGAGTCTTTGCAACATTGGTTAAGGATGTTGCAGATTGCAGTCTTCCACAAACTCGTAGACCCAAACACGACTTGACGGTGGCGGAATCCACCGTGCTCCTCCCAATTGGCTACTCAAGATCCCGTTGTTAGGGTCAAAATTTTCGTTACATATTCCTCAAAAAAACTCCAGAATATCTTCACTATTTTTAATTGTAATAATTTTCCTTGATTTTTAGTTATAATGGTTTGATGGAAGATGGTTGGTTGGGTCTGAGTGAAGGAAGGGGAAGAGATTGGGAAAGAGAAATGGTGGTGAGAAACGATGTTGGAGGGAGAGAGGGAGAGAGAAAAAAAAAATAAAAAAAAATTACATACTTGACATCATATGATTT
Source organism: Schizonepeta tenuifolia (assembly GCA_029490685.1). Classification (NCBI taxonomy): domain Eukaryota; kingdom Viridiplantae; phylum Streptophyta; class Magnoliopsida; order Lamiales; family Lamiaceae; genus Schizonepeta; species Schizonepeta tenuifolia. Next base: position 52,735,040 of record CM055958.1, read on the forward strand.
TGATGTCATCCAACGGTGATCCTTGTCATATTTCGGTGCTCGATTTTTGCTCTCGTAGAGTAAGTGTTACAGAGGGATAAAGGTTGAGTTATTTTTGTATATTTTGAAAGGTGAGACCATAAAATCGGGCCACAAAGTATAATTAACCCTTAATTACTCTAGTAACTGTTTTGCGCCCTACAATCATGGGGCTATGCCGCTATGGGCAGTGGAATCAACAATTACAGAAAAAATGTCATAGTTGACTCGTTTTAAACTTACTATTAAGACTATCAAATGTTATAGAAAGACTTAAGTTTGCCAACATTGAACCTCTCATCATATTTTCAAGTTTGCCGGAAAATACTTCAATGTAAACGCCCACCATTTCGCGGAACAGTCAGAACTTTTGTTTCTTTTTTATTTTATTTTCTTTGTTTAATAACGTTTTGCAAATAAACTCATAACAATAAATTAATTGTAAGAATATTTTGGTTAAATAAAAGCCAACGAGCCAGTTGTAGTTATCTCTTCCAAAGACGAATATTATGTTGATCCATCGCCACTATTTAGAACTGCAAACACTTTCAAGTCATGGGACTTATCTGTTAAATTATAATTATAAATACTAATAAAAAGAAAAACGAAAACATGTAATCGAAGACATAGGTGGTGGACAAGAGATTATTGTCAAACATGAATGTTGGTTGCAACCAATCCTATTGTATGGTTGGTGGTAACCAAATTTGTGATTATGAGCTCTAGACAATCTTGATTTTTTTTATTGTTTTCAAAATTTGAGGGGTAGTAGAAGTGCTGATTTTAGTGCCATAGCATTTAAGATAAATTTAATTTGTTCAATTTCTTGCTAATCGTACTTGAAAACACAGTAAAAGAATTTACCTATTGCAATGGATAAATGGATGAGGAAAGATGTACTATTTAATTTGACTAGGGATTTTGCATCGTGTTGTCGAAATCTGACCGCCTTTATAAAATAAATTAGGAATCATGCAAATATGACTTTTAACTAAGATTAGCCGTCGACAACCTAAATACGTAATATCACAATTCCAAATTTCATAGTTTACACATTATTCCGTCTGAGGTGAAGGATAATATTGTGAACTTAATTTATTTGATCAGTTTAGATTTTTGACTTAGATGGCGGCATAATTTCCTCAATATGCGATTATAGTTGACCAGTACACAACGAACCATTGTTCTTGGACGTATCCGATCGACTTTAATTGATTTAGCATATTCTCAAATTGATAAATTCCCTATTAAATGAAAAATACTTAGTTGTAGGCAGACCAAATTGATTCAAATCAGTGACGATAATATAGTTGGTTCAAAAAGACATACTACAATATTAAAGATTTCAAATTTATATGTAACATATGCGTTGCCTCGCCAACTAGAGCACTTAATGAGAATGAGAATATGTTTACCCATAGGAATAAACGCTGCTTCAAGATTATAAGTCCCAAAAAATACTACTATAATCTAGAAGACTGATGACAGACAATATTATAAAAGAAAAGTCACAATCTGGGTTCTTTGCCTCTCGTCACATTTATCTTGTTTCCTTTTTTTCGTCAATATAATATGATATTATTCCTAATGAGATAAAAGTGTGAGAAAAAGATGAAAAGGCGCGCACCGACGGAAACAGAAATATCAAGACTAGGGATGAAAGAGAAACGGAAATTGGCATGCAAATGCAATTTCCAACTAAATCTCATTCCTATTGGGATTCCACTACTACTCATTCATCCTCATCAAATACTGCACAACACATATACACGTATGTACGGAAAAAAGTTCCTACTACTATTTATTACTAATTGTTAAAAAAACAATCTTAACACAGGCTTGGATTATTACTACTAACTTTCGAATTCGATATTTTAACAAGATAATGGTTTTTGTGATAAAATACCAACAATATATTTATAAAGAACAAAAATACTAGTTGTTTGGAGCGAGAGCAAGCTCAATCCCCTTGTACTGGATCTGTCACTACATACATGCTCTACGATTCGAATATGTATATAAATTGATACGTGCTATTCTACAAATGTAAGATGAGTACTTTCATCGCGGTTAGCATCGAGTTTAGTAAGTTTTAAAAGAATGATTCACGTAATATCTTAAATGCAATGCTATTTGCTCACAAAATTTATTAAAATTAATTATGTTCCTGGTAAGAAACATGTCTCGCGTAGGTACAATTTTATACATGCAATAATGTTTATTTTGATGACAATAGTAAATCATACAAATTTTTAATTATTAATGTGTGTTATCTTAATGGTTGAGTAGTTAATGTCCGAAATAATATCTCAAGTTAATGTCCACTGCCATGCAGCCTTTAAAATTTCTTGTAGACTAATCAATAAAAACCAAATACTATCAATTATTCAATTAAATCATAATACTAATGAGAAATCTTTTTTTTTAATCATATAAAAGTCTTCCTACTTTGATGGGCAATAGAAGAGTAGGTATGTAAGTCTCAGAAAAACACAAAAAGGGAAAAAAGTGCATCTTCCACTATCTTTTACGATCCCCACTTGTCGAGTTTGACTTATAAGCGAATCTACTCTAAATAGCATTTATCATCCTTAAATAGCATTCATCGTCTCTAAATAGCATTGATCATCTTTTAAATAACATTAATTTATGCCAAATGAAAAGGTAATATTGTCAAACCTGTTCATCACATTCTCAGCCACAATTTGAAGAATAAATTTGATTTGATTGGCAGTATTGACGTGTCAGCGAGCAACTGCAAAGGACAATTTATGGGTAGGGTAATGACATTCGGTCACACTATGACCAGCCACACGCGTAAAAAAAAGAAAGTTGACTGTAAAAATAGAAATAATCATATTTCTCCTTTAGGGTTTATGCTTCCCAATTAAGGTATATTTTCATTTTCAAAATCTATATTACCATTTTTAGCTTGTGTGGCGGGTCACAGTGTGATCGAATATCATTACCCTTGTAGGTAATGCAATAGTAATAATACTATTAAATAAGCTAGACTTGTCGCGCAAATGAAATAATAATAACATCAATACTAGTACTAAGTTACATGTAATCATAAATAGAAATATCGGGCTATTGTAGCACCGACTCTATGTGAGAGCCTTCCTTTTTTTTCTTCTTCTTAAACTGGATCTTTTAATAAATTCAAATTTAAAATAGACAAAAGAAAATTAATCCGCACCACAAACTTTTCCGCCCACGCTCTAGGCGTGTGAGCCTAACCTAATGAAAAATACTAGGAAAAAAGAAAGAAAGAGAAAAAGTAAAGAAATTAATACTTACTGACAGAATTAGTATAGTGGACTTTTCTGAATTTGGTATCAACATTGCATAATGTTTCATCTAGGATATTACAAGATCGATATCTTTAACTTTTGCCATCAAAATTTGGTGAAAATGCTAAAATATATGAAACTAAAAGTAAATGTAAATGTCAAAAAGTGATGGGTTACTTCTATAGCAAAATCAAGAGCAAAACGCAGAAATAGGTACCAATCTTAGTCGTGGAGTTCACTTTTACAAAATTCAGCACTATTTCTTTCCTCCTTGTGTGGTTCTCTTTGTTAAAAGGATGTTTGTTGTGGTCACAATCTTGATGAAAACTGCATAGTGCTCAATAAAGTAAAGTGTGATGTTCAGTAGAGTTGTCAAAAATCGATCTCGCCCAAAATTGAACAGGTTTAGACAACAAACTTAGAGATCAAATTGAATTTCGGAATAGTTCGATCCGAAATACCTTAAGCTCAATGAAGGCAGCCCGATAAAATCGGTTTTGTACTAAAATTAATTTTTGGATAGAAATGGGATTATATTTTTTGCTACACAATATATTTTCAGGTCAAACCGACCTGACTTGACTTTTGTAGTTGATCGAATGAGTTTGGTCAGCCGAGCAGCGTAATGGCCCTAAATGTTATGATACATTTTCCCGATTGGTTATTAATACTCCATCCCTCCCATTATTGTTTATTTGTTGTCTTGTTTCTCTAGTTCACGGTTGTTAAAAAGAACGGTAAAAAAATAAACAAAATTAGTAAGCTTTAATATCTTTAAGAATTAATTATTTTCTTTTTTGAACCACGTAACATTAATAATATAGGACAAATAAAAGAGAAAAGTATAATAACATTAATAATGGGAGGGACGAGTATTTACATCGTGCCGACATGGAGGCATATTTAATAAATTTAGAAGATAAAAATAAATAAAAAATAAATACGACTTAGATGATCTTGGATAGTGACCGGTTCCCGTTTGGTGAAGGAATATTTATTGTGGTCGGTACATGTTTGGACCCCCATTTTTATTCTTTTTATTTTTCTAGAATATTACATACTATAACTTCAGCTGCGTAATATTGATGTCACATTTATATAAGAATTCATTCATTTGAGATGGACTTGGGTTGAGACATCTCCATCATGGAGATGGGTTGACCCGAGCCACGCCCGACCCGGTCAATATGGTCAAATTCGGGTCAACGCTCTTTGACCAGTTTATTTATTTATTTATTTCTACCGTTTTTTTTCGGGCTCCGCTTTTGGCTCGAATTTACGGCTTCCCCTTCGGCTCTGCCTTTACTTCGATTACTAATATAAAAATAATCGGCGGACAACAATTGAATTTTTCGGCTCTCCTCGAATCTTGATCAAAGAAGAAGCGACAAACAAAAAAATTAAGAGGCAAACAACAAAAAGAAAGGAAAAAAAAAATTGGAAAAAAAAAATCGTAGTGCGTGAACCTCACGCATTGGGTCAGGCGGGCCGGGTCGGGTCGGATATCTCTATAGTAGAGAATATGCACCCAAGTTTTGTTCCATTTACATATGTGTGTTATTGCCAATTTAATTTGCTTCTGCGTGATTCGATAATTATGTTATTATTTTAGTCCTTTTTTTAGGTAAAAAAAATTAGAAGTGTCGCTAAATCATTTTTTATAGGCTATAGGACGTACGTATTTCAGTTGAAATTGTATGTAAAGGAACTGAACCGGTTTAGAATTGTAGTCCACGACTCAACACAACGGTATCAAAATAGTAAGGTGCGACGAAATAAAAGAAACTACCACATATCAGTATTTGTTTTCTGATGAGTAATAATAGTACTGCTTACTATGATAATTTTAAGTTTGTGAGTTGTGTGCATGGGCATAGTCAATGTCTAAAATTATAATTTCTATGAATATAACAACGAAAAGACGCCTCAATAATAGGATCATTCTGTGGATACGCAACTATAGATGTTGAGGATTGGTAGAATCAACTTATCATCATCGTCGTCGTCATAATAATAATAATAATAATAATAGTGTTCCCAAAATTAAGATAATCGTATCCAAATTCCCACGCTCTACGAATCCTGGAAAATTCTATTTTGAAACTAGAAAATATAGTGGAAAAAAATCACGTTCTGGCGTTGAATATGTTTCTATTGTTTATACATTAATTAATTAATGGCAATGCATGCAACCAGTGGGAAAAGAAATAATAATTTATTAAACAAAAAAAATCATTAAATATTCTTGTACGATATGGGTCACGATAAAAACAAAACAAAATTAATAGACTCGACGTGCTGTGCTCAACATGAGTATTAATTTATTTAATAAATGGTCAAATTAATGAGTGTGATCTACTAACAAGAATGGACATTGTTAGCTGTCATTTTAGAATAAATACTATTTCGGGCATGACTTCAACTAATACAACTTAAAGCAATGCGATTTATGTTTGCGAACAAATATCCTTTTGTATGTATATTAATATTAATATCTGATCACATTATATACAATCAAAAAATCAAACATACAATTATTATAAGGCAAAAACTTCCGTGCAGAATCTGCACGGTACAGATACCCGCCCGACCCGACTGTTAACCCGAGTCAATCCCCTATGACCGTTTTTTTTTTCAGTTTTTTTTTTTTTAATTTCGATTTTTTTTTACCCTTCTTTTTTTGTTTGTCGCTTCTTCTTTGGTCAAGATTCGAGGGAGGAGAGGCGAAGGCCTTGGAGCGAGCCGAAAAAATTCAAATTGTTGCCCGCCAATTATTCTTATATTAGTAATCGGAGCGAAGGCGGAACCGTAAAATCGGAACCGAAGGTTCCATCGGGAAAAAAAATCTGAAAATTAAAAAAAAATACTGTGGGCACGTGAGAACCACGCACGGCGTGGATCTCATGCGCGGGTCGGGCAAGCACGTGGGCAGGGCGGGTCGGATCGGACACCATTTCCACGGTGCTACAGTATGCACCAGAGTGTTTCTCTTATTATAAAGGATGTTTGGGTTATTTTACATGTTTTTTTACTAGTAATATTAAATAGAGACATATTTTGAAATAACCATAATGATCATTAAAATATAAATTTTGGCCCACCTTCTTCAAAAATATAAATTTTGGCCATTTTTTTCAATTTGGGACGAAAATACCCTTAATAAGACGCGGAACGGGTCGGGTCGGACACGGGCGGGCGCGGGTCGAGTCGGGCGGATATGAGGCGTTTGGTACTTCTGGTACAAATTTAGTCATATTAGTACCAATAGTTCTAGTACTTCTGGTACGAATTTAGCCTTATTAGTGCCAATAGTTCCAGATTTGGTACAATTGGGACGAATTGTCGAATTAGTTCCAGATGTTCCAAGTTATGATATGGTACTCTTTGGACGAATATTCCAATTATTTCAAGTTATACCGCTCCGATTTTGCGGCTCCGCCTTCGCTTCGATTACTAATATAAGGATAATCGTCGAGCAACAATTTAGATTTCTTCGGCTCGCTCCGAGGCCTTCGGCTCCCCTCGCTCGAATCTTGACCAAAGAAGAAGCGGCAAACAAAAATTAAAGAGGCAAACAAAAATTTGGAAATTAAAAAAAAATAGAAAAAAGAAACAGAAAAAATCTGGAAAAAAAAGAAATAACAAGGAAAAATTGAAAAATAAAATAAACAAAAGAAATCTGAAAAAAAAAAACAGAAAAAAAAGAAAAAAAATCTGGAAATTAAGAAAAAAACAGAAAAAAGAAGAAAAAAACTGAAAAAAAAAACAGGAAAAAAAAGAAAAAAAAAACTTGGAAAGAAAAACAAGTGTCAATAAAATGGATCAAGGATTGATGGATCAAAAATAGAAGAGGGAAAGAGGTATTTAGGTCCTAAGTTCAAAAAAATGGCCATAATTTATATTTATGAAGAAGGTGGGCCAAAATTTATATTTTAATGGTCATTATGGCTATATCACATGATATTCTCTATTAAATATACCATCTATGTATAGTTGCCTTCATTTTCCACACATATTAGGGAAGAATAATCGGACACATAGTTACCATACTACTATACATTTTTCGCTTATCTAAAATAAAACGTTTGCCAATTTCAAAAGTGTAAGGGATTATCTATCACCCACTTAAAAAAAAAAAAAAAAAAAAAAAAAAGATTGTTTAACCAATTCGTTAGGATGTTAACTATGTTTGTTTGGGGGCCGGTGTCAAATACCATGATTTTTCATTATGTATTTTCGGATAGAATTATAATGACAAAACAACTATCTATATAGCAATTAGTTAAGTCATGAAATTGAAAACACAACCGGGCCTAAGAACAAACAGTACGAGAGCCCCAAAAATTTTCGAGTGTTGTGGTCTGATTTTCGGTATCCGTAGGCTCCATACTTCAACATATATTAGTGGAAAATAAATACGGAAGAAAAATAGTTTTGTGGGCAACAAGAAGAATAATAATTAAGGACTTTGGTTGAGTGAAATAGTACGTATTAGAAGAAAATATCTCCATGTGTTGTTTAATTATAACGAAAGAGTCGCTACTCGAAATATCTACTGATTCAATCAATTGGCTACATTTGATATACTACCCTACAATTTCTAGGTACAGCTAGCTATGCCCGCTAATAATAAAGCTTTAGTATTTAATATTTCCTTTCACATTTTCACTATTTTATTACCATTTCGATTAGCAAACCTTCGTTTTCTTTTCAATAATTGCTCTATATTTGGAAGATATAAATTCATTCGGCCGATTTTTTATTTCATTTCTTATTTCGATGAGATTTTTCAGCCAATCATTTTACCAATCACATAGTAGTATAATTGAAATGTTCTCAGCTATTGAGGGTTCGTCCGCCCATCCCTGTCATCTCATCTACTACAATTTTATGAAATAAATACTGTCGTATTATTTTCATATTGTTGAAAAAATTTATCATTCTACGGGCATAAATGTGGGTAACTAGTCTATTTATTGATTATTGATACGTTTTATTCGAACATTTGAAGAATACAGATAAAATTTTTATTGGTCAGAACTATACCTAAAATCGTGTGGTACAATTAAGACAAAATTCCAAATTCTATAATCTTAAAAAAAGGTCTACAAGAAAATCAATCGAAAACAATTACGATTTGGATAATTTGCTTACTTGTTCGCCTATCATTATCATTCTAATTCTTTTCGTAGGGGTAGAGCCTAATAATATCAATGAGCAGCAATAGCATATCAAGGTTGCAACAGAACATAATTATTGTAAAAATTATGTATGATATGCTTAATTTTGAACGATAATTAAAACCATTATGATGCATGGCATCGATCCGGTCCCTGAATAAGTTAGGAGAGCTCATTGGGTGTGGTAAGCTTGAAGAGAATGTCTCACATCGATTAAATATGAAAGACTGTTAAGGTTTAAATAGTGTAAATAATCTTTCTCTCATAATCATAGTTTTGAAGCAAAGTTAAACCCACACTACAATTAAAGATAGAATTAGACAAATAACAAAGAAATATGAAAATCTTGTGTGAGACAATCTCATAGTGAAACGGGTCAAAAACTCATAATTAATTCTTAGCAAATGACATACTGTATTTATAATTATGAAAAAAAAATATACACTGCTAGTTGTTGTTATCGAGAAAAGTACAGAATTTAATGAATGCACAATTAAAATAGCAGCACAAGTTATCTATCACGACCCGCATAAATTGCTTAACTATTTTGGGCTAAGAGATTAACATAATTAATTAAACTCATACTTGTAGCCCAAGCCCATAGGCCCATTTATGCTTAAGATTGGAAGAGAATAGTAGAATTCTCTAGAACATAGTAGTTACTTCTAGGTTGAGGAGAATCCTCAACATGGTAGTTAGTTCTAGAACATGGTAGTTAAATCTAGGGTGAGGAGAATTCTCTAGAATGCCACTCTTCACCCTTGGATCAAATAAATCTCAACCGTCCATTAGCGATGAGAACTTGTATATAAAGGGGAGAATCCCCCCTAATTTGGAATCATGAAACAAATTAGTAACAAACATTCTCTTAAAGTTCTCTTGTGCTCTTAACTTCCTTACTTAGTCACTTTTTTCACACATCGCATACACAACATCTTTTGAGAGTTATGCTGACTTTGCTAGCCGCAAGAAGCGGAATAAGGACAAAGGCCGCACGGTTCATTGTTAAGGGAACAAGTCTGTGACATATCGCATTCATACTGAATAGAGACTTTAAACTATAAAGTTTGAGTTAACTAATGCTTGCCCACAAATGTGTATATATTTCCTAGCTATCATGTTGAATTTTGAACTGTACTAAAATTTAAATAACCTAAAAAATTAAAGTAATGCTGAACTTTCTATTTTTCCGTTTACATATTTTATTCCGCGTGCATTATTCATTTTTCCCTTAGTCTTAGTATTTCTTCAATCTTCTCGAAATATTTCATAAATTATGGAATCAACTGTATATGTTTGTTTTTTTTTTATATTAATGCATGTAATTCATATTGTAGTAATAACTTGTTTTAAACACCAATTATATATATATATATATATATATATAAAATAATAATAATAATAATAATAATAATAATAATAACTTTTTTCCCCTCAAATTAAAAAAGAAAAATTGTTAGAATTAATCTGATTCTACACATAATAATCAAGTTATAGTACCATTCCCCCCCCCCCCCACCCCCTCAACATGTATTGGAATAATCGAAATGTTGTACTACCTCCAGTCCTCAAGTTTCTTCCCAAGAGGAAGTGACACGGATATTAAGTAAAAGGTTATTGAGTTGGTTGTGAGTGAAGAAAAAATGATTGAAATTGTTGTGAGTGGAGAAAAGTTCCCACATTGAGGGTAGTGATATATTCCCTCTATCCACGAAATAGTTGTCACATTGTGAACGACACGGATTTTAAGAAAATGGTAGGTAGAAGTGAATTATAGTAAGTATTATTGTGAGTGGAGTAAGGATCCTACAATAAATGTGAGTGGTGGCAACCATTTCGTTAACAAACTTAAGTAGCAAAAGCGACAATCATTTCGTGGACGGAGGGAGTATTAATGAATTGCGATAGTGGTGAGCCATATATGGTATTTTAGGTAAATAAGTTGATAAGTAATGATAAAAGAGGATAATTTGTTGTGGGGCAGTGTCCAAGAATAGCTATAAAGAAACTTGGGATCACCTCAAAAAGGAAAGATAGGAAAAAACTTGGGAAATGTGGTATTATATTTTAACTAGTTTCGCATTTCATATGAGTTTGTTTCTAGTATATACTAGCTTAAGTACTATTGTGATTGATATAAAAATCTAATTTCTAGTAGTATCATCGAATGTATCTTGTATTTTAAAATAATTATATAATTTTTAACATTATTTTATTCTCTAACAAAAATTATCATATTCTTTGAATTTAATATCAACTTGAGGATTGATAATTCTTTATAAAATAAATCGCTATAAGTTCTTACTTATTTTTTGTTTATAAAGATAAATAAATTTCTACCAAAAGCTCATATATAAATTGTATATTGTAAATAAAGTGTAGATTGCGTGAAATAAGTTATAAAAATTCCATTAGAGATCAGGATCAATTTGATCATATTGAATTAGTGAAGGATTAGAGTTAGTTCACATTAAATACATATAATATAGATATTTATATTCTGTGAAAACTCTATCTTAGAATATATGTATGTACATATGTACGTAGTATAAATATAAACTTTGCTATTATGTATATTATAATATAATGATTAAATTGATGATTGATGATGATATACTATGTATGATTAGAAACTAATTTAAACAAATATTTTTTTTATGATTTTCGGTTGTCGTAATATATGAGATTCTGTACAAACTAAAATCTCCAGTAAAAGAAACATACTGGAAACTACAACCTCTGCTGGAAAACAACTTTTATAAGTAATTGTTAATCCAAATATTAATTATCTTGCTCGGTCCAATAAAATCAATTATCCGAAAGAGAAAAACAAGGGACGGTTGACCAGTTCGGGAAAAACCTACAAGAGAGAGATCATTTACACGGAATTGCGGATCATTATCATTTTTATTTCCTATCCAAGTCATTAATTTATTGAATCAAGTTTTAATCGTCTTCTCTCTCTCTCTCTCTCTCCTCTCTCTCTCTCTCTAGCTTCAATTCATAAGGCTTCCACCGTCTTTGTTTCGTTATAAATACAGTGACTTGGTTCTCTGGAGTTTCACTCAATCATCAAAGTAAACCTAACTTTTGTTCGATGAAAAATTTATCGAGGGGTGTGGTTTGGGGTGTCCCTGCACTTTCATTGCTATGTTGTTTAGCACTTTTCAACATTAATGGCGTCCAAGCATCTCACCACGTTTTCCTCCACTTACAGTCTAAACCGGCCGAAGATGTCAGGCAACAACACCGAACTGGTTATCATTTTCAACCACCCAAAAATTGGATAAACGGTATTGTTCATATTCATTACTCTCTCTCTCTCTCTCTCTCTCTCTCTCTCTCTCTCTCTCTCTCTCTCCCTCAATGCATGTATTGAATATCAATATTTGGGTTTTGGGGTAAAATTGATTTTATTTAGATGCATGGGTTTTAATATAGTAATATAGAGCACGGCACTGAATCTGAAGTTCTTCGATTGGTTTGCCAATCAGAAAAGGTCAACCTTCGTAAAATATACTACTACTATTGTTTTGGCTTTTCTCGATTCTGTGGTAGTCAGTCATATTTTTTAAGTTTGAATGGCGACAATCTGCCCTTTTTCATGGTTGAATTCTTTAATATAATACAAAGTTTTATGTTCGCGTCATAGACTTATCCACTGCAGTAGTTTATCATATCACAAACTTCAAATTAGTACAAAATCTTCGTCATAAATGACATGCTGCTACATAATTGGCAAGAGATTAATTATGATCACCCAAATACTACATTACTTCATTCATCTCAATTAAGTGTGCTATTTTAATAAGTTATCACGGAATAAGTATCATGTTTTGGAGTTTTATAGAAAAAAATAATGTCAAACTAACAATTTTATTTAATCTTCTGTATGTTCAGTTTTCAATGCAACAATCAAGCGTGAATTTGTCCATTTTTTTTTTTTTTTTTTGGTATACAAATTTTGATGACAAAGAGTAGGAGAGTTTGAAACATAGACTTATATGTACACCTATGTTGACAAGATTTTTAGATGGGAGAAATTCTTGTGTGGGTATGTACGTCTCCGTTGACGAGGCTTGGATGGGTGTACATGTAGTACACCCACCTCTCACATAACATTATTTTAATAGTATTATAATTTATCTTAGAGAGATTTTTATTTTATATTATAATTTATCTTGAGAGAATTTTTTTTTTTTTTTGAGGGGGTATCTTTCACTTATGTAGTTGAGGACTATATACGATAACGTAACGGGCTATAATAAATTAATTAAAACATGTCACCATATTTGCCTAACTGGACTCTACCCAGGATCTGTAGAATCTTGTGCTGCATCCATTAGACTACTACTTTGGTCCCCATGCAACTTGGTCAACCCTAATTAATTCAATTTTCACTCTAATTACTTGTTCTTCAACTTTCTCTCTAAACATGATGGATAATATATGATTTTCTGTTCAATAATATGACTAACCCTCCTCCTCCTCCTCATATTTCCTTGGCATGTGCCGCGGCGGTTGATACAATACAATAATGAATTCAAATCTCAGATCCAAATGGTGAGTTGTGAGTGTTGAAACCATATGAATATGATATTATTATAGTAGTAGTAGTAAAGTAAGAACTTTGTCTTCCAAATATAATAATATAGTGTAATTTTCCAAAAACAGGCCCAATGTACTTCAACGGATTATACCACCTATTCTACCAATACAATCCGAAAGGAGCCGTGTGGGGCAACATAGTGTGGGCCCACTCGGTCTCCAAAGATTTAATCAATTGGGAGAGCATTGAACCGGCGATCTACCCATCTAAACCGTTCGACCAGTTCGGTTGCTGGTCCGGTTCAGCCACCGTCCTTCCCGGCAACAAGCCCATCATCCTCTACACCGGCATCGTCGACGTCAACAACACGCAGGTCCAGAACTTCGCCGTTCCGGCCAACCTCTCCGACCCCTACCTCCGCGAGTGGGTGAAGCCCGACAGCAACCCCCTCATCGTCGCCGATGACTTCGTCAACAAGACGGCCTTCCGCGACCCCACCACGGCCTGGATGGCGCCGGACGGCCACTGGCGGATCGTCATCGGCGGCCGGAGGAAGCGCCGCGGGATGGCCTTCCTCTACCGGAGCAGGGATTTCTTCCGGTGGATCAAGGCGAAGCACCCGCTCCATTCCACGGCGGGGACCGGCAACTGGGAGTGCCCCGATTTCTTCCCCGTCTCCACCGCTCAGAAGAATGGTCTGGACACTTCCGTTGTTGGCCCCACCGTCAAGCATGTCTTCAAAGTCAGCCTTGATGTGACTAGATACGAGTATTACACCATTGGTACCTACGATCTAAAGAGGGATAGGTACATTCCTGATAATCATTCTGTTGATGGATGGAACGGATTGAGATATGATTATGGCAACTTTTACGCCTCCAAATCGTTCTTCGATCCGAGCAACAACCGGCGGATCTTGTGGGGCTGGGCCAACGAGTCCGATTCTACAGATAAGGATGTTGAGAAGGGGTGGGCTGGAATTCAGGTTATTAACAAAATGCAAACTCTTTTTCATTTTTTTTTATTTCCTTTTTGTAGACGACGAGTGTTTTATTTTGATCCTTTGTTTGTTGTCTTTTAATTTTCAGCTCATTCCTCGTACTATTACGCTTGATCCTAGTGGCAAGCAGTTGCTGCAATGGCCTATTCAGGAGCTCGAGTCGTTGAGGGGGAAAAAAGTCGAAATGAGCAACGTGGAGCTCGAAATGGGAGCAAAAGTCGAAATCACAGACATCACAGCAGCACAGGTGTGTGTGTGTGTGTGTGTGTGTTTTTGTTGTTGCTGTAATGCGTTGGAGATGAGGGGGTGGACTAATTAATGTGGAATAAATTTGATGTAGGCTGATGTAGATGTGATCTTCTCGCTGAGTAGTTTGGACAAGGCGGAGACGTTTGATCCAAGCTGGGATAGATATGATGCGGAGAAGCTCTGCCGCGAGAAGAAATCCACTGTTGTAGGTGCATTAGGACCGTTTGGGCTCGTAACATTGGCTTCTGAGAATTTGGAGGAGTTCACGCCTGTGTTTTTCAGAGTCTTCAAGGATAAGGACAAGCACCGAGTTCTTTTGTGCTCTGATTCATCCATGTATGCCTTAATAGTTAGTTAGAATTAGTTATTTAATGTAGATATGCGGAGTGTTGTTTCTCTTTTTTTCCTAATGTAATTTTCATTGCAGGTCATCTATGGAGGAAGACACGACGGAGATGAAGGACGGGAAGGATGCATATAGGCCCTCTTATGGAGGATTTGTAGATGTAGACTTGAAAGACATGAAGCTTTCTCTCAGGAGTTTGGTATGAATTTTTATTTTTTCACACTTTGATTTTGCTTTGGTAATTAAGATGAATAGATTGTTGATGATGACTATTTTTTGACAGATTGATAATTCTGTTGTGGAGAGCTTTGCTGCGGGAGGGAAGACTTGCATTACGTCGAGAGTTTATCCCATCATGGCGTTGTATGAAAATGCGCATTTGTATTTGTTCAACAACGGGACGCAGACAGTCACAGTCGAAACCTTGAATGCGTGGAGCATGAACGAACCGGAGCACATGAATGAGGGAGAGAAGTGATGATTGAGAGATTGTGAACAAGGGATCCTCTTTCTTCAGTTTATGTCTACTTTTTGTTATCAAATACTGAATGTACCTCCAGAAGCTAGAGATTTATCTATTAGGGTTAGAATCAGAGGTTCAAAGATAGTGTTGCAAGATTTGAACTTTAGGAAGAAGTTTTCCTTCTATAAATATGTGAATAAAGTGTGAATTATATTATTTCACGACATGGATTAAGGTTGGTTTTGGCCTAAAACAAATCATACCAAATAAATTTAATTCTTTAAAGTATACCTACCAATCAAAACCCAACCGAATTAATGGAATGTTCACATATGTTCTAAAATGGAATTTAAGAAATTTTTTATTGAGTGAAGAAAACGTTCCGCATTAAGGATAGTGTTTAAAAAAAGTAAAAGTACTGTGGTGTAAATAAATTTTATATGTTATAAAAAATGAAAGTGCATATTTTTAGTGAAGGGAAAAAAATTGCATGCTTATGTTAGACGGAGAGAAACAAATCAAATTTTGCCATTTTCACCACTAACATGATTTCATTCCACACCAACATATTATTTATCAATTTTCGAATATTTTTGCTCACCACTTACATGAATTCATTCCACTCAAATATAAAAAAAATATTATTAAAAAAACATTAAATTCATTGATATATATATGTATAAAAAACAACTCATAATCCATAGTACAGTCAGAATCTTATAATAATAGATACCAAGAAGGCAAGAAGGGACTCATATCTATATATGACGAGTCTACAATATTTTGGACCTAAAACTTTGATTTACCAAACATGACTCTAGGCAAACTTTAACAATTTCACTTATCTTCTTCTTAGGTACAAGTAAACTACATATCACATACTAAAAACATTATTACAATGCTTAAGTGGGGAACGAGGAGCTTGGATATTTATTTTTCCTTCCCTACAAATGCTTCAAATGAATGATTTTCTCGAAATTCTTCTTGAAGGGTCTCCATAAGCATTGTGCGAAGTGACTCGATAGCGCTCTTGCTCAGAATGTCGGGATTAGTCCTTACAGGTGTGGAGCCCGTTGGCTCGTAATCCTAACATTACAAACAAACAAAAGATGGAAATGATGTGAAAAATCTCATCATTATACTGCTGCTAAAAGAAGACAATTCATGAGGAAGATAACTATAATGAAAAGTTGGTCCGAGACTAAATAACATCACGTGAAGCAAAAGAAGAACGGAATGTCATTTGTAATTAAATCATATGTATGTCTTACTTTAGTACTATAATATCCTCAGCCACAACGACACATGCAATGCATATAAAAGGCACGAGTTTTCCATCACTATGCAACATAAGAGAATTTAAGAGAAGATTGCAATGTGTTGGTTAAGGAACCAAAGAATATAAGATTTAAGATAATTAAGCAGTGGTTAATCAAACTGTGTACCATATATTTTTGCGTGAAAGTACTAGTGTTGCACTGTTCAATACAGGTTGTCTGCTCATAATGATCTCTCTCTTACTAAGATTCCCAGCTATTTCTGAATGAGCTCTAGCAGTGTCTGAAAGTTTAGTAATGGATGCTCTCTCTTGTTCTGACAAGCCTGAGAATAGGAAAAGGACTTGTATTTATGTAATGCATCATAGACAATCTTCCACAAACATTTCATATATGATGTAACTATTCACAAGACAATTGTTAGATACATTAGCAAAAGCACATCTCGTATGCTATGTGTCAAATTTGTGGATGCACTTTTGATAGCTTCAAATGACATTTAATTACAAATATTTATGCATCGATTTATTTAACCTTGTCATGATTTTACTCTAGAACCATATGACATTCGACTTCCTTTCAAGTTAAATAAATTCATTTAATTCTTGTCTTAAAACAATACATTTCTTCCACACATATCCTTATAAATATGTTCAATATACATACATATCTGTAATGCAATTCTGTAAGTGACCTTGACAATCATCAATAAAGATATAAATGTAAGTGTAGAGCAACTGACCGTCAAAAGCAACAAATGATATCTTTGCAACTCTCCTGGGCATCCTCTTCAACTGTAACTCTTGCAGATTCTATCTTAACATCATGTTATTCATTACTCTTGCTCATACTCCTGAAGAAAAGGTTCCAGAAGAAATGTCATGTATTAAGTTTTCAATGAAAGCATGGTTTCAAAGGCTAATTTGCACACATATATTTTCAAATCTTAGATTTTGAGCTATGCAAAATATCCAACATAAACAAATCGTCAAACCCATAGAAGTGGATGTCAACATAGGCACATAATTAATATATAAAATTTATATGAGAATCAGATAATGTAGTCTTGGTATTTTGACTAACCTAGCATGCAAAGCAATTGTTGTGGCATGCTCACTACCCATGTCAGTTAGTAATTGTTTGGTTCTTTGCCACTTTTTTAAAGGTACATCACCACTGTTTACACTAAAACAATAGGATACAATGATTAGAAGCAAAGGAAAGAAGAAGAAATTCAGCCAAATAAATGGAGTGAGGACAAAAAAAAAATGTAGGACATTTGAGTATGAACATGTTTCTTACCCCTTCTGCAAAAGTAACTCGATACGACAATGCTTAGTTGCATAGAAGTCAGCATTATCCTTAAGGTTACTTTCTACTTGTGTAAAGCATTCCTGCCATTTTATTTTCAAATCTGATGTGATGCCATCCATTGTTGAAACATATCCATCCAAAAACATCTTGTTCCCCATTGCACCGTCATTATGATCACCAATCTTTGCATCCACTTTAGTTGCATGAGTTCCCAGCCTTATTGATTTTTCAGAAAGTTTTTCAATAAATCTAAGAAGAGATTCTGAAGTATTCATTGAGTGCTCCATGCTAGGATAATGTCAAGTTAATGCACCAACTAGGTGGAACTACAACACAACCTTCTTAGTGGTACACCAACTACCTTTTGAAGGTACTAAAAGGGATAAGTAATAACTATAGTGAATATGTAAACCTGTCTAAGCTCTCTTGCTAAGTCGGCCATTTTCCCTTGATGATAATGTTTGTTGAAGATCATCCAAAACTGAATTCATTTCATCATCCTCTGCAGCTAAAAACTACATTACAGGTTTAAACGAGGGTGAGACTATACCAAATAAAGTTAGAATACCGGCAAAAAACAGGAATATTAGAAAGGAATCTTACTCCTCCTATAGAATGTAAGTTAGAAGAAGCTAGCGCTGACAGCTCATCCAAAGCTGCATTACTGCCAGCTTTGTGCAGTCAAACAACATTTTGAACAGCTTCAAAATGAGTGACACACAAAGTCCTTGAAACATTTACTTTCTTCTTTAGTTCTAGAGCGGCCTACAAAGTGAAAATAACCCTATATTAGTGAACTATACAAATGGACAAAAAATTAAAACAATGCAAAGAAATAACTTCACGGGTGCAACATTCACTTAAAAAAACCTTCAAATTCAGAAAATTGAATTTAACGAGAAAGAAAGAAAAATTATATACGACTAAATAAGATTCGTAAGATTGTTTTACAACCATCTGATTGTTTTAGAAAATGTACCTTATTCTGCATTTCCATAAAAGAGTAACACAGATTGTGAACACACTTGAGGTATTTACATTGTCGAAATGTAGAACCAGCAAACAAATTGCAAAGGGAAAGATCAAGTTGAAAATTGTTTAAAATTGATTTGTTATCAGAATTAAGTTTGTCCTATGTGGATGCAAAAGAACAAAAATCGAAAACTGTAAAATTTGCAAAGTTTTGAACTGAAAAGGCAAAAAAATGACATACCAATTTTAAGAAATAGTGAGGCGTTATCCTTCTGGGATTTCTCCAAATCAACCCATAATACACAAGCTTGATGAGCCAGAGCATTTTCTGATCAAATAGTCAGAGAACCAAGATTAGACAAATCAACCCATAATACACTAGCTTGATGAGCCAGAGCATTTTTTGATCAAATAGTCAGAGAACCAAGATTAGACACCACATAAAGAAAAATGCAACTATACACTACAACAAAAAAACGGTTTTTGGGACACCAAAAAGTGCCTCGATATGTGCTCTATTGGGGCACTTATAATTTTTGGGGCACTTATTACATGTGCCTCCAAGTATCGTGTCTCAATAGAGTTGGGACGCTTTTTAAATGCCTCTATACTTATAGCTTTCCAGACTTTTTAATATGCCCCGAAATTGATTTTTCGAGGCACATACTAGTGCCCTTTAAAGGCTTTTAATATATTTAATAAGTCTTTAGGGATATTTATTTGTGCCTCCAAATAAAATATCAAGACACTTAATTGTGTCTTTTGCATAAATATCGGGACACAACATGTGTAGCCTAAAAATTCGCTATATGTCCTCAAATTAATATTTGGGAGCACTTATTTGTGTCGTACATTACACAGAAATACAACCATATCTTATTAGTATATCAATGAATTGTACTGCTCATGTAGCAAAAATGCATTTGTAATATATTTACAAAAAAATGTAATGTCATTAACACTTCAATAAGTAAACAATCCAAATACGTACATAAACTTCATGTGCTATCATTTATGTCTTAACATTCACAAGAAAAACTAAAAGTATTCAATGGAATAATCAAAATCAGAAACATCATCTAAATTACAAAGGCTTCGTTGAGGTTGAGTAATTGATCTTGTTCCAACAAATTCTTGCATCAATTTTCATCTTCCTCCAATGCAGTCTGCATATTGAATAAAGAAGTGTTTATAGAATAAATAAGTCTTATTTGACACCAAAAAGTTCAAAATAAACAAGTCACGACCTACTAAATTTTCTGATAGTTTTCGTAATTAAGATAAAATAATATATACCAATAACAAATGTAAAGCAATCGGTGCTCCAATATAATGTCCAATTATTTCATGAAATTATCTTTGATAAATCAATATTTCTTCATCCTTCAAAACAGATTGAACCAATAAGTACTAGAGTACTAGAAGCATTGCTATTAACAATATATTAAAGCCTTGAGACAATATAGAAAACTCACAATGAATTGGGATGAGAGGGAGCTAAACTGCAAGTGCAAAACTGCACATATATATATATATATATATATATGATGATAAACATCCAATTGCAAATGCAAAACTGCATAAATATATGAGACAAAATATCAAATGTGAACATCTACGCAATGTTATTTAAATAATCGTGGCAAGAACCTGGGCCTTAAGAAACAAAAAAAAAATCAAAATAAAGCAAAGATTTTAAGTCATGCTGAAACTTACTAAAAATTAAATGAATTTACTTGAAAGTTATGCCCCCATGTATTCGAGTTCCAACCATAAAAAGCACACAAAAGGCTTTGCAATTGCTCAATGTCACAACTAGCTTACTGTAATACACCTATCAGTCATGAGAATATTGAATAATATGCTGACAACAACACATTTCAAATAAACTAAAAAGGAAAAGTGAGGAACTATGTTGCAAGAAAAGATAAAAAAAAGATATGCACAGTTTCTTACCCACAAAATCACAAATGCCTCTTTAGCAAGACCACATCTTCAAGTTTACAAACCAGCAAAAGCACACATGTTAAATTTTAAATTTCTCAGATTATGTAAAGAGTGTCCTCACTTATTAATATGCTGAAACCTCACCATATTTCTCCCTTTGATTGGACATGGACATAAAAAAACTTAGCAAAAGCTGGTAGTATATAGAAATGAACTTTTATGGAATTCTAAAAGTTGATGTAATCACCAAGCTTGAATTCATTTTCTTTTCTCCATGTTTCGTAAATCCTATTTACCAACAACTGGTATTCCTCATAGCAAACTAAGCCCTACACTAACTGAACATCCACCATCATTTCATCAATATGGTCTTAATATTTATGATACATACTTAATCGTTCATTACACATGTACTTAAACACATATACAGATTGATTCATCCATAGAACTAATAACCTCCATTCAAGAATGTATTAATCAATTATAATAATAAAGATATAATAAGGATAAAGATGACATTCCACTATGCAACCAACAAGGCCCAAAAATCTTGAAGACGAAACAATAATTAGAACAAATTGAAATCTCTCTCAACAAAATTGATCAATAATAGGAAACAAATGTATTGGTACCTTCGGGTGAATGAAATACAAATATGATATATTAATAATCCTAGTGTACCTTGAGAACAAGAAAACCAAACAAAAAGTGATCGCGAACTACTAATCACATGATTAAAAAACTGAAAATTAAAATAAACAATTTGAGTCAAGTATTTACCCAATACTATAATGGGTTGCGAGGAGAGGTGAGCCCTCCCTTTCTTTTACCTATCAAATATTTATCGTAGCACGGCAGAACGAGTGGTGATGGCTGGCCAATTAAGTGTAGTGGAAGGCAGCGGAAAGGTTGGCGCCGACGTGCTATGGCAGAGGGCGAGTTTGCCTCGAAGATGAAATGAGATCGGTGGTTTGGAAAGGGTTTTGTGAGAGATAATGGATTAATGGGTATATTAATTAATTAGTAATGTGAGCGTGATTTTTCTAAGTGCCTCATAAGTTTTATAAATTTAACATAATTGAGTAAATGTCCCAATAATAAATTTTAGAGGCACTTTGAAAAATCTAAACCGAGCAATTTATGCATATAAATTGATTCTGTCACAACAAAACTTAGCACAGAATATAGCACATAATATAATGACTGAGCTAAGTAAATGACACACAGAATGGTAACCCAGTTCGGTTAATCAACCTACGTCTGGGGGGCCACGCCCAAGAGAGAACAATTCACTATCGAAAGTCGAAGTTACAGGATCTTACACATATGGTCTTCCACCTTATGAAACCTCACCACTCACACCCTTCCCGATCTACGTGAACTATGATTGCAAAAACCGCACCCTTACAATCTAGGTTCGAATAACAATTCGACCCCTAACCCTCTTTCAAGTGTTTGTTTAACGAATTAAATACTCTCAAGATTACAAAACAACTCTCACTCATGAAATTGTGTTAAAGCTATAAACAATAAAAATAGCTATCTCTGCGGCCGCCTCCAACTTGTGTTTATGTCGATATATATAGGTCTTGAGAATCCCTAGATCTTATCTCCATCGATTTGCCTTAGTTTCCTTATGCATGAAACTCTTCCTTGTTGGAGACGTGCCTTGTGGAACAAGTGGAATAATTGGATATATTCGCCCAAAGATATCTTCTCTGTATCTAACTGGATAAGGTAAAAACCTTCGCAGAATCTGCCCAATTATGGAAAGAAATCTTTCATGTTGGTCCACTTCCAAGTAGCTCAGACTGAAGCGCAGTCACCAGACTCTGTTTTTCGCACAACTCAAAACACTTCAGTCAATCTTGCTTCTACATAAATTTGCCAATCTTCAATGAGCCACTTGCTCAAATCTAACACACTTAATAAAAAGTGTTTCTAAATAAGTGTCCTAATATCTAATTTTTGTTGTAGTGATAGAGTAAGAGCCAAAAAGATAACCTATTTTTTCTGCTCAGATATGATAAAGTCTCGCTCCTTGAGGCAATATTGGCATTGTTTTAATTCTTCTTTTGTATTTGCCAAACTTGCTTGTTTGGTTGAGGTCATTCTGCAAACAACTCAAAGTAAGACTTATAGACAGTTCTAAACATTACTATATATGGTCAATGAATTTAGCTTACTTGAGTGGCATCAAGTTTACTTTTCAAATCAGTACATTGTGCAATCTGGCGCTCATATGTACTTTGCAGTTCCTCTATTAGCTGTTATCAGACATGAAAACATAAGCATAATGGCATATGACCATTTAATGTTTATGCCATGTAAAAAGAGAATCAAGTAAGTACCTTCTTATATTTTTCTATTGTCACTTCCATTTGTTCAATCTGCTCCGCCATCGCCTACAACGTAATAAGAAAACATGAAGGATCATTACAAAAAATTAACTACAGAAATTGAGCATTGAGCACTACATTAGCACATATTTAAATTTAAATCCACTCTTTCAAACTGAATATAAGTCTTAGGCTCGCTAAGAAGGAAGACATCTACTATATAGTACATTTCTCTTGTCCTCCTGATAATATCGCTCGTAGGGAGGTACACCCCATTATTCTCCCTCGAAGCATAAACCTCTAGAAAGAGAGAGGATGAAGGTGTTAAATGGTGTAAGTTACACTAAGAAGAAGTATCAGTATGATACGAGAACTGTTGGGAAATTTATTGAAGTTTTGATTGATTCCAAAACCAACTGACCCCAACCGAGTAGATGTTGCCAGATCCTAATGTTAGTAGTTAGGCTCGTTGTTTGAGCATTGTTAAGATTTTATCTTTACAGGACTCCAGCTGAAGACGGCAACAAGGCTTCACTCGGATAGAACATCAGTTGTGAGGAAGACAACCGAGCGTTCATCATATGAAGCATTGAGAAAGGGGGAAGTTACACTCAAGAGATAGAACATCAGTTGTGAGGAAAACAACTGAGCATTCATTCCATGAGAATTCAAAAAGGGAGAAGATACAAGGAAGACAACTGAGCGTTCAGTTTCAGAACATCAGTTGTAGAACTCAACCCAGAAGATCAACAGCATGAAGTTGAAGTCAACTGAGAGTTCAACTGTCAGTACTCAGATAGAATATCAGCTGAAGATCAAGTTAGTTGAAGATCGAAAATCTTAACCGACCACTCCTTGTTGGAAGTCTGTTGTTAAGATTTGAATTTCAAATAAGGAAGTCACGTGAAGGTTTGACTCTCTGTCATTACCTCATTTGGCCCAACACAAGGCTGTCTCAGATGGAAAGCAGAAGCATGCAGTTGCCAAATCCGGAAAGTCTGCAGAGATGAGAGACAAGCCATCGCTTTCAAAGATCAGAGATCAACAGCTCTTCCAACGGCTAGTTAATTCTCTCCGCCTATAAATAGAGGCCTTCATTCACAGAGAAGAATACAACACACACGCGAGACGAACTAGTACGAGAAAAAATATTCAAGCAAAGAACAACTTCATTCTGCATTCAAGCTTAACTAGTTATCCTCTTAGAACATCACTTGTTGAGAGTTCTAGAGTGTTAGAATTAGTTTCTGTGTCTTTAGATCCAACCTTGAGAACATCACTTTGTGAGAGTTCGTAGAGTGTTAGATCAAAGCTCACTTCATGTTCGAGCTTTTAGTTGGAACCCATCTTTATTCACACTTCCTCTCAAAAGGAGTGTTAGGACCCTACTCTTCCCGGAATTGAGTAGATAGGTTGTTTAGTACCCGAAAACTAAACTGTAAGGTTGATAAGTACCCGCAAACTTATCCTTAACGGTTGCACAGCCCGCGTAAGCTGTGTGGTTTGTCCAGAAGAACTTGGACAGAGTTGTGTGGACTCACAACTCCTCGTGGACGTAGGAGGTTTCTCCAAACCACGTAAATCTCTGTGTGCTTGTGTTTATTATTTCAGTTATTTCTTGCATATTCAACTGACCAACTAACCAGCATACAATCTGCATCTTAGCATTCTCAACTGTCTTGGTTCTTGACCAACCGTGCATAAAAGCGTGAGTTAATTTTACGAGTTTATTTTCACCACATTCGGCACATCACATCACTTTCAACCGAGTGATTCTTACTCGGTTGTGATTCCAACTGAGATTCTTTACTCGGTTGAGTTATTTTTAGGGGGTTGTTTTAAAAAGTCTTATCTGGTGTATTCCCTCCCCCATACACCAGAACTCGTATCGGGACCATCAAGTGGTATCAGAGTAGTGGTTCAAAAGTCTGCTGACTCTGTTTCACAAGGTGTGAATTCGAGGTGTTTTCTTCAGTGGTCAACTGAACATATCTATTTTTCACGCTAGTGCATATTTGTTCGCATATTTGTTCTATTGTTGTGTGCAGATGGATGTCAAGGACAAGATCGTGGTCATGTTCTCGGTAGTAAATTATACATCCTGGAGGACACGGATGAAGAAGATCTTACTGTCGAAGCATCATAGGATGCAACAAGTACTCTCGTCCGGACCGATCATCATCAAAGAGAGAATCTCTCGCACTCCTACAAATCCCAATGATGGGGATACAATTGTGGAGTTTGTGGAGAAGCAGCCGGAAGACTACACTCCAGAGGAAGCCAAGGTGAGCCAGTTGGACATCTGGGCTCAGAGCACGATCATGTTCACAGTTGGACAAGATTATCTACCTTGGATAGAGGAGTGTGAGACTGCCAAAGAGATGTAGGATATCTTGACATCGCTGAGTGAAGGAAGCGACGAGACGAAGGAGAACAAGTTCTCACATGCATGCCAAGACTTCGACAACTTTTGTCTGAGAACTGATGAAACAATTGACCAGCTAGAGCTCCGGTTTATGGACATCATCAGAAGAATCCAGTCCATACGAAGAGAAAAATACACCTTGAGAGAAATCAATCTCAAAGTGTTACAAGCTCTACCGACTGAGTGGGATACCTTCACTAATATCCACGAGAGCCGAGCTGACCTTGGTGAGATGGGAACTGAAAGATTGTTCTCAATACTAAAGGGAAATAAGTACAAGGTGAACCGACGAAAATCTCAGTCCTCGGTCCAGACGAGTCAACATGAGGATGTTGGTTCAGCCACAAAGTCAATGGCACTTCGAGCTGACTACTCCAAATCAAGAACATCGAGGCCAACAAGATCTGCAGACACAGCTGCAAAGGAGCCAAGCAGAGACGAACTGCAGCAGAACATAGCCGCCCTGTCAAAGAAGTTGGCTGACATGGACACTCGGTTCGGCAAATACAAGAGGTTCTACAAATCTAACCGAACTCGAGACAACTCAAAGCCTGTGAACAACAGTTGCTTTGAATGCGGCAAGGAAGGACATTTCAAAGCAGATTGTCCAGACCTCTCGAAGAAAGAGAGAGAAGCGTTGAGGGCCAAGCAAGCTAGAAAGAACAAGGCCATGGTAGCAGAAGAAGTAGCTGACGACATGGACATCTTCACTGACACTGAAGATGAGGATGAGCTGACTTCTACCAACAACGTCATCAGTCAGGATCAATGCCTCATGGCACTTGGAACCGACCA
The DNA here is from genome assembly GCA_029490685.1 of Schizonepeta tenuifolia. Lineage (NCBI taxonomy): Eukaryota > Viridiplantae > Streptophyta > Magnoliopsida > Lamiales > Lamiaceae > Schizonepeta > Schizonepeta tenuifolia. The sequence continues at coordinate 52,761,207 of CM055958.1, forward strand.
AGATGATACTGAGGTACACTCTAATCCTGCTAAGTTAAATTCTTCCAATATTTCTAACATGCAGGAATCACTGGATGAAGAGTTGGAACCCTCCTGGAGTGACTTTCAAGAACTCAGTGAGGAACTCCATCAGCAATCGGTTGAGTTTAAGAGTCTTCAAGAACAGTTCTCAAAACTTGAAGAATCATTAACCGTGAAGGACGATCTGATCAAGAGTCAAACAGAGGAGATTGAGAATCTCAAGAGTCAACTAAATGCAGTCAACCGAACTAATGCTCCAACTGATGAGGAGTTGACGAAGCAGATCAAGAAGCAGCATGATCAGTTGAAGAACCAAGAGGCTCAGATCGACCAGCTAAAAATGAAGTCAGATGGACAAACCGAGCATATAGTTGTCATCCTCAAGGAGTTGCAAACTGAGAAGGACAATCTAATCAAGCTGTATCAGTCATCCAAGATCATCGAGAATCTTATCAGTTACAGTAGACAGATGGATGACGTGTCAGGACTCGATTATGATGTGATTAAAGATAGTGGAATTCCTCCAGCAACCTTCATCAAAGCTGTTGAGGTCAATGTTGTAGAACCTAACATAGTGGAACCTGAGTCACCACAAAGTAATTCAACCTCCACCTCTCAGCAAGCTCAACCGACCAAAGGAACTACAACTAAGAAGGGAAAATGAGTAGTAGATGGAGAACAGAATGTTCCATCGGTTGGGACATCAACCGACGGGGAATGTTCCAAAAGTCAGAAGAGGAATCAGAGGCGACGAAGATACAATCGCAACCGAACTCAGAATCAGAACCGACCTCTACATCAACCTCAGAGTCAACATCAGAAAGAATGGAACCGACCGCAGAACCGACAAGAATCCAATCATCTGAATCAACAGCGGTTCCATCCTCAGTTCAACCAAAGGTTCCAACCGAGTCAACAGATAAGGAACAGGTCGAACAGCTGGAGATATACATGCCACAACATGAACCACCAACAGGGCATGAACAGCTACAGACAACATTCAGGGAGTTGGAATCAGAATCAGCCACAAAGATTCCAACAAGGCGTCCGACCTTACAGACAAATTCAACAGGATAAGAATCGCCATCAATACAGGGGGAAAGTCTCTCCTCCGAAAGCTCAGAATGGGAGAAATCCAACTCCTCTCAAGAAGCAGAACATCACTACTAACAACAAGCCTAAGGATAACTGAGGTGTTGTTATAGTGGATGATGAAGGAAAAGTGATCTGGAATGATAAATCCATCCGAGTATACAGGGAAAAGCGACGCAAAGTTCCAGAGGGAACTGGTTCTAACCCTCCAGGACCCAACTAAAATTGGGGACCTAAGCGAGTTTCTCTGTGCAGGAACAGGAGAAACAGCTGAGGAGGAATAAAGCGTCAACAACAATGTGGGTGATGGATAGTGGATGCTCGAAACACATGACAAATCTGAAGGATTTGCTTGGAAGTTTTGTGGAGAAAGAAGGTCCATCAGTTACTTTTGGTGACAACTCAAAAGGTTACACCAGAGGTTACGGTACCCTAGAAACCAATCATGTTTCGATTTCTAATGTTTCTTATGTTGATGGATTGAAGCATAACTTGCTCTCCATCAGCCAATTCTGTGATAATGGTTTCTCTGTCAAGTTTGATGCACAGGGTTGCAGGGTTAAAAATGTCGGATCAAAGCAGGTCATATTATTGGGAAATCGATCGCCAACCGGAAATGTCTACTATGCTGACTGGAACAGTAGTCTTCCTGACACCTGCTTGTTATCAAAGAGCAGTTCAGATGTGAGCTGGCTGTGGCACAAAAGGCTCAACCATCTGAACTTCAAGACTATGAACCGACTTGCCAGACAAGAACATGCAAGAGGCATACCAAACCGAGTGTTTTCAACAACACATATCGGCAGTGCATGCCAGTTGGAAAAGCTCGCTAGATCCTCTTTCCGGTTGAAGACAACTCCCTCAACCGACAGAGTGTTACAGCTGATCCACATGGATCTCTTCGGGCCAGTTACACCAAAGAGCATGAATGGCAACGAGTATACCCTTGTGGTAACTGATGATTATTCCAGATATACGTGGACCATCTTCATGCGACACAAGAGTGAGACCCGAGATGAGCTACCCAAGTTGATGGATCGGATATCGAACCAACAAGAAATGAAAATCATCTCCATCCGATCAGATCGTGGAACCGAGTTTCTAAATAAAACCATCATCGAGTACTGCGAGAAGCATGGAATTACACATCAAACATCAGCTGCGCGTACTCCGCAACAGAATGGAGTAGGTGGGCGAAGAAACCGAACACTGAAAGATGCAGCTACATCCATGCTGACCAGCTCAGCTCTACCAAAGAGATTTTGGGCTGAGGCCATCAACACAGCATGTTACACCCAGAACCGGTCTCTTCTAATCAAGCGGTTGGGAAAGACACCATACGAGCTATGGAGACGCAGGAAGCCAAATATTTCTTATTTTCGTGTCTTTGGTTCTAAGTGTTATATTCACAACAATGGGAAGACTCGGTTGAAAACTTTTGATGCCAAGGCTTCGAAAGGCATATTTCTTGGATATGCTGCTCGGATCAAGGCTTATAGAGTTTTCAACAACAGCTCTCGTGTTGTGGAGATAACACCACATGTTAGTTTTGATGAATCTACTTTTGAGTGCAGGGAACAGGCTAAAGGACAACATGCTGATCCACAAGTTCCACCTGCTCTCACCAGATCGCAAGCATTAAGGGAAAAGAATCTAGCTGAACCATTGGTTTGGGCAACTGAGGATGATGATACATACTGCTCTGAAGATGAATGCAAGGACCCCAGCTCATCTCAAGGGGGAACTCCAGCTGATGCCTCTCCAACTGCATCAGCATCCGAAGCCCAACCAACCCCGGTTCAAAATGTTATCAATGTTGAAGATCCAGACTCAACAGCTGATCAATCACTAGTTCTGAAGACTCCAGCTCAGATCACGGAACAGCCACAGTTGCAAGAAGAAGGAAGACGCAACAGAAGATGGTACGAAGATCATTCCACTGACAACATCATCGGAGATCCAACCGAAGGTGTGCGTACAAGGAGCAGAGTTGCGATTCCAGATTCAATTGAGGAAGACTCCAACACTTATGCCCAATATGCTGAGGAGTTGGCAGTTCTTGAGGAATTCGAGCAAGCTGGAGATGTTGCCATGATATCTTGCTTTGTAGTTGATGTGCCAGAACCGAAGAAATTTGGGGAAGCGCTCAACTGTGTTCACTGGACAACAGCCATGCAAGAAGAACTGAATGAATTTCTACGGAACTGTGTATGGGAATTGGTAGAAAGACCAAATGGTGTCAAAGTCATTGGATTAAAATGGATTTTCAAGAACAAGAGAGACGTCATTGGATTCATCGTGAGGAATAAGGCAAGGTTGGTAGCTCAAGGATATTGCCAACAAGAAGGAATAGATTTTGAGGACTCCTTCGTGCCGGTTGCAAGGCTGGAAGCCATCCGAATCTTTCTAGCCTATGCTGCATTTCACAAGTTCAAAGTCTATCAGATGGATATGAAGTGTGCCTTCCTCAACGGTGATATCAAGGAAGATGTATATGTTGAACAGCCTCCCGGTTTTGAGACAGGAGATGGAAGAGTGTACAAGTTAAAGAAAACAATCTATGGCTTGAAACAAGCACCCAGGGCTTGGTATGACACTCTTTGTGGTTTTCTTCTGAACTCGGGGTTCAAACGAGGGTCAGTTGACAAAACCCTGTTCACCATCAAAGTTGGAGAAGATATACTTGTTGTGCAAATCTACGTCGACGACATCGTATTTGGTTCTAAGTCGGAGGAACTGTGTGAAAAGTTTTCAAATCTCATGAAGGAGAAGTTCGAGGTGTCGATGATGGGCAAAATGAATTATTTTCTTGGACTACAAGTGAAGCAGTCACCAGAAGGGATTTTCATCAATTAGTTCAAGTATACAAAGGAGCTCATCACCAAGTTCGGACTGCAGACAAGTAAGACAACAAGGATCCCGATGAATACTAACTGGAAGATTGAACCTGGAACTGAGGGAAAGCTCGTAGATGCCAGTAAGTATAGAGAGATCATCGGTTCTTTGCTCTATCTAACCACCAGTCGGCCAGACATATCTTACGCGGTTGGAGTGTGTGCTCGGTTTCAAGTTCAACCGAGGGAAGCTCACATGTTGGCTGCAAAGAACATCATCAAGTATTTGAAGGGAACTGTAAATGTTGGGTTGTGGTATCCAACCGACGACAATATCCAACTGACTGGATACTCAGATGCAGATCTAGCCGGAGATCGGTTGGACAGGAAATCCACATCTGGACATTGTCAGTTCATGGGAAGCAAGCTAGTTTCGTGGTTCTCCAAGAAACAAGCATGTGTTGCCACTTCTACAACCGAGTCAGAGTATATGGCTGCCGGTAGCTGCTGCATGCAAGTATTGTGGCTCAAGCAACAACTGAGAGACTATGAAGTTGCAACTGGACATGTTCCCATTCATTGCGATAGCTCCAGTGCCATTGCTATCTCTTTGAATCCTGTTCACCACTCTCGGACCAAGCACATCGACATCCGACATCATTTCATCCGAGACCATATTGAGAAGAAGGACGTTTCCATGGAGAAGATTCAAACTGAGATTCAGAGAGCAGATATCTTCACCAAACCTCTAGCCGAAGCACGATTCGAGATGTTATGTGATTTACTCAGATTGCTGGATCCATCAGATGAGGAACCAGCTGAGGTGAAGAGATAGATATCCATCTGAGGGGGAAGCTCAGATGAAGGGGGAATCTCGGATGCAGATCGCCAACCGAAGACATCAGACGTCAGCTGAACAGACGAACTCGAGTCAGCTGATGGTATGCTGCAACATTGGATCAGACGTCAGCTGAACAGACGAACTCGAGTCAGCTGATGGTATGCCACAACATGAGAACACAGCTGATTCCGACATCAGCTGACAGGTAACATTTATGGCTGAAGGTGTTATGTTCTTAAATGAGAATGTTTGAAATAAATTCAAACATTCATGAGCTAGTCAGTTACATTAAAATAGCCATCATGTCGCATTAAATGTAAAGTACGGCTGAACATCCATAGCCTACTTTATAGTGCGACTGGGCTGACACGAAAACTGTACACCTTCTCACGTGCGGGTTGGAACTCGGTGCATGACGTCAAGTCAAAGATAGTCAACAGTCGCGTGATCTCAGCCGTTGATGGATTCGCGCCATTTAACCCCAGCCGTCGATCTCTACCGAGTCAAAAACCTATAAATAGCGGAAAATCAGGAAGTGATCTCTTACCTTCCTCATTCGTGTCTATCTTCTATAACTGTTCATTGTCTTCTCAGAGATTGTCTAACTATTTTCTGCAAAAGTTTTTCCCTTCCTTTCCTATATATATTCCTTTTGCAGTGATCACAAATGGCTCCAAAAAGTAAGAAAATGGCTTCATCTGGATCTTCCCTTGTCCCTACCTCATATGAAGAATCTTTCGACATGTTGGTGTCGAAGATCCACTTCGAACAGATCCTCTCCGACGAGGAATTGGAGTCGCCGGTGTTGGCTCCCCTTGCCAATACTCTCAGAGAGAATGGCCTTCTGGAATGGGCTAAGCTATGCCCTTCCCACCTGCTCAGGCGCCAGGTCAGCGAATTCTACGTCAACCTGAATGCCTCCATCGACAGCGCAGAAGGAGTTTCAACGGAAGTCTCCTGTCGGCAACGAGACGTTCCGGCAAGGACCATTCGCCGTGTCACCTTCCTAATCGATGTTTCCGATGCCCTTCGCTACATCATCCCTGTAAACCACACAACCACAAAACTCCTCGAAAGCATAACCGACGAGCACGTCGATGAGTTTCTGCAGAATGCTCTGATCGAGCCGGAGAAGTTAAGAAGCAATATGCAGAGGACGAAGCTGAAGCCAGAACATCGCCTGTTGTTCGATGTTGTTTCTAAGGTGGTGTTCGGTTACAGTAGTGCATTCGGCGACATCAGCCGACCCAAGTTGAAGCAGTTGGTGGCTTTGGAGCTCCAACACCAGATCAACTGGTTTCAATACTTTCTGAACCAGTTGATGGTGGGAAAGTCGAAGATCTCCGAGACAACAACCGAGTCTGGAGAGAAGCTGCTGAGTGTGAAAGGGACGCTCAACTTCAGCTGCAAGATCTCAGCCCTGATCTTGCTCGCGACCAAGGATCACAACATGGTCTGGAATGACTGTGAGGAGACGCCGGTCAAGAAGTTGCTGTTGTTCCCAATAGCTAAGAAGGCACAGGAGGTGCTCAGGAGTGTGTACACTCCGAAGGAGAAGAAGGAGACTGGGAAGTTTGCTGAGTCTACAGCTAATGGGGAACCAGTTGTCGTTCGCCCAACAAAGTCCAAAGCTGCACGCCGACGAGCTGAGTCGGAGAAGGAAATAGCTGAGGAGCCTGCCCAGAAAAAGCTGAGGGTACGGTTCAAGAAGACAGTTGTGAAGCCAACTGAGGTTATTCCAGCTGAGGAGATGTCAGCTGAGGAGCCGGCTGAGGAGCAGGGTGAGGAAATTCCAGCTGAGGAGCCAGCTGACGAGAGAGATGTGGATGCACAAGCTGACGAGGAGCTACCAGCTGTGGATGCACCAGTTGAGTCGGCAACTGCTGAGGAGCCATCTGAGTCGAGCCGCTCAGCTGAGGCTGCCACTTTCGAGATTGTTCCTCGAGCCACCGGAGCTAACAAGGCTGATAGAATGGAGACAGATTTGACGTCGGATGCATCCTCCTCATCTGAGGACATTGAAGACGTACCCACCTCCCCCACTGCAGGAGTTGATGTCGTACTGCCCCCAGAGCCTCTTGCTCTTTCTACCCAACCAGAGCCAAATGTTCCGAGCACCTTGCTCGATGCCAACATTGTGACCGTTCCTTCGGCCAATGTTGAGAAAACAATTGAAACCCCCCTCCCAACCGAATCCAATATTCCGAGCTCCCAGCTCGATGCCGATGTTGCGACCGACTATTTGGCCAACATAGATGAACCTTTTGAACCTTTGCCATATGATCTTTCCCCATCCCCAATAAATGAAGAAGATGATATTCAGGCAGTTGCGCTGGAGCACGAGGGCAGGGTGGCCTACTGCTTCTAGAAGTTGTTGGGCATGTTCCCTGAAGCTCGCAACATGCCAGTCTTCGCCACTCTGGGAACCGAGCTGTTGTACCAGTTCCACCTGATCTTCAGCCATTGGTACGTGAAAGAAGATACGATCAGGGTGCAGAGTTGGGACAGGCTGAAGTCAGACGAGTCCCGCATCCGAGCCTACTTCAACTACTCCAACTTGGAAGTGGCTTACAACAACAGGATTGCGCTGCTCACTCGCTGGCTGGACCAGAGCAGAGCTGAAGGGACAGACACCAGGGAGGCAGCTGGTCAGGATTGCATTGACTTTCTTGACAGCATGCTGATCAAGTCAGCTGACTTCCTCGGGGATATGGACGCAGCCGCCCCAGCAGCTAAGGATGAAGAACAAGTGCTACAACTGTACCTGGCCAACCGCCAAGCCATGGTGACAGTTGAGCAACCAGCACTGATTGCACAAGCCCCTCCAGCTGATCAGCATGCTCCCACATCTGAAGAAATATGTGAGCTGGTAGCTGAGAGGGTCAACCAGTTGAGAACCGAGTTGCTTGCCAACCTCCAACAACATAAAAAAGATTAGTTGAAGGTGTTGGAAGCACAAGAAGTGAAGAACCAGCAACTAGTGGAGGAGAATGTTGCAATGAAGACCAAGCTGGAAGAATTCTCCTCCTCCACCAGTCAAGAAATGTCGGAGCTGAAGTCCACTCTGTTGGGATTGAAGTCTGAGCTCAACGTCTTCAAATCCTTGGCTGACTCAAATCTCGCCAAGTCCCAACAAACCCAAGATGCTGAATGGGAGTCTCGCTTCGAGTCGCGATGGGCTGAGTTCGTGGCTTTTCAAACTGAGGTCATCGAGAATCTCTCTGCCTTGAAGAAAGTCGAACAAGAGCGCCAGGACTCTGTATTGGCGAAGAAGGTGGAGCTCGAGTGCGCGGTCGATGAACTCTTCAACCGCCTTCAACTAGCCGAGAATCAACTCACCTCTCTGGATGGTTCAGTAGCAAGTCTTGTTGCTGATGCCAAAAAAGGGAAAGAGAATGAGGCGGATGTTGAGTCGTAGGGGGGAGAAGAGACCCAAGCCGAGGAAGAAGTGCCAGCTGCAGGAAAATTTCAGCTGAGGAAGAAGACGAAGAAGGCCGCTCCCAAGTCAACCGAAGTCGGTGGAGCTAAAATGTTAAAAGACTTGGATCTGGCAGAGAAGTTTCGAGTGTCGTACAACTCCATAGCCGAGATCGCAGCCGAGCTAGATTCGGAACTCGACGGTATCACAACCGAAGAGTGTATTGCAGCTGCCAAGGCTATGGGTGTTGAGGAGAAAGACTATATGAACCCGAGCTGGATCAGGAAGTTCACCGCCAGCCAGGCCAGAAGGGTGAACCAGTTCGAAGAGGAGTTGAAGAAGATAACCCAGAATTTGGACCGCAACGTTGCCTTCCGCAGCCGACGCCGCATCAACAAACATCAAACAAAGGCTGAAGCTCGGTTGAAGCAACAGAGGTTGCCAGGGAAGTCCAAGGTCCAGAGTCGATTCAGGCATGTTGATAAGTGGATGCCGACTGAATGGAACGAGGAATGAGAGCTGTTCAAGCAGGAGTTCATAAACGACTTCTACTACAGGAAGGTTTACGCAACTGACGACCCCAGGAAAGCTTTCAAAGAAGCGTTAACCGAACTGTACACTGGGGATCCGGGCATGTTCAGTCAGTTCAGACGTGCAATGATAGATGCAAAACTCGATCTGCACACTGTCCCGGTACCTCAGAAAGTCACATACAAGCCTCCTTTCCTCCCAAACTCCCAAACCCCCAACCGAACAAAAATTGCAGCTGAAGCGAGGCAAGTTTGCAAGGAGCACGGAGTCGACATCTCCAAGGAATCAGCAGCTAAGAGGGAAATTTTTGTTAGGATTTTTAGTAAGTATGGGCTACAATTTTAGCTCAGTTAGTTTTTGAACAACTGTTGTAATTTTTGGCTTTTGTGCTTATCTCTGTAATCTTCAGTTGTAATGAAAACTATCCAGTTATAAGATTCACCTTGATGAACAATCTCTCATTGTCCAAGCTCTGAATCGAAAAGTTATTTCAATACCATGTTATAATTGTGCTAACCCTTTGATGTTTTCATTTTATAGACAGTCTAGAATTTCAGCTGAGATTTTAGATAAGTCAGTTAGATTTAGATCAGTTGTGATCTGTAAGGGTTTTAGAATTCTTATAAGGGGTTTTGGCATCATCAAAAAGGGAGAAATTGTTGGAAAATTTATTAAAGTTTTGATTGATTCCAAAACCAACTGACCCCAACCGAGTAGATGTTGCTAGATCCTAATGTTAGTAGTTAGGCTCGCTGTTTGAGCATTGTTAAGATTTTATCTTTACAGGACCCCAGCTGAAGACGGCAACAAGGCTTCACTCGGATAGAACATCAGTTGTGAGGAAGACAACCGAGCGTTCATCATATGAAGCATTGAGAAAGGGGGAAGTTACACTCAAGAGATAAAACATCAGTTGTGAGGAAAACAAGTTGTGAGGAAAACAACTGAGCGTTCATTCCATGAGAATTCAAAAAGGGAGAAGATACAAGGAAGACAACTGAGCGTTCAGTTTCAGAACATCAGTTGTAGAACTCAACCCAGAAGATCAACAACATGAAGTTGAAGTCAGCTGAGAGTTCAACTGTCAGCACTCAGATAGAACATCAGCTGAAGATCAAGTTAGTTGAAGATCGAAAATCTTAACCGACCACTCCTTGTTGGAAGTCTGTTGTTAAGATTTGAATTTCAAATAAGGAAGTCACGTGAAGGTTTGACTCTCTGTCATTACCTCATTTGGCCCAACACAAGGCTGTCTCAGATGGAAAGCAGAAGCATGCAGTTGCGAAATCCGGAAAGTCTGCAGAGATGAGAGACAAGCCATCGCTTTCAAAGATCAGAGATCAACAGCTCTTCCAACGGCTAGTTGATTCTCTCCGCCTATAAATAGAGGCCTTCATTCACAGAGAAGAATACAAGACACACGCGAGACGAACTAGTGCGAGAAGAAATATTCAAGCAAAGAACAACTTCATTCTGCATTCAAGCTTAACTAGTTATCCTCTTAGAACATCACTTGTTGAGAGTTCTAGAGTGTTAGAATTAGTTTCTGTGTCTTTAGATCCAACCTTGAGAACATCACTTTGTGAGAGTTCGTAGAGTGTTAGATCAAAGCTCACTTCGTGTTCGAGCTTTTAGTTGGAACCCATCTTTATTCACACTTCCTCTCAAAAGGAGTGTTAGGACCCTACTCTTCCCGGAATTGAGTAGATAGGTTGTTTAGTACCCGAAAACTAAACTGTAAGGTTGATAAGTACCCGCAAACTTATCCTTAACGGTTGCACAGCCCGCGTAAGCTGTGTGGTTTGTCCAGAAGAACTTGGACAGAGTTGTGTGGACTCACAACTCCTCGTGGACGTAGGAGGTTTCTCCGAACCACGTAAATCTCTGTGTGCTTGTGTTTATTATTTCAGTTATTTCTTGCATATTCAACTGACCAACTAACCAGCATACAATCTGCATCTTAGCATTCTCAACTGTCTTGGTTCTTGACCAACCGTGCATAAAAGTGTGAGTTAATTTTACGAGTTTATTTCCACCACATTCCGCACAGCACATCACTTCCAACCGAGTGATTCTTACTCGGTTGTGATTCCAACTGAGATTCTTTACTCGGTTGAGTTATTTTTAGGGGGTTGTTTTAAAAAGTTTTATCTGGTGTATTCCCCCCCCATACACCAGAACTCGTATCGGACCATCAATAACATTGTTTCATAACTCAAAAAAAGAGGTTACCTGCTTTAAGGCGTTCGATTTCCCCGTAGAGATCCTTAATCAAAGTTGGTTTCATCATTTTCTAATTGACCTACAAGTTAAAGAAAACATCTCGAGGCAACACAATAAGCATCTTTAAATTGAAAAACCGCTCGAGTTTTATTTTCTCAAGCGTTATATCACATATTGAAACGCTTAAGAAAAATAACTTGATCTCATATGATAGTTCAATTATTACACTAACCCACCCACCATATAAGCTCCACAAATTGGTTATTCACAAAGACATATTCTTTCTATAAACCAGATAGGATTTATATAAATTTCATTTTTATTATTCTTTCTTATTTTTATTATTCTTTCTTCGATACTCAACTACTTTTATAGTACTATTTTATTTTTATTATATAAAGTTTGAACATATTTGTTATAAAAGCTACATATGATAAAAAATAATAGACATTATTGAACGTTGACGTGTATTAAATATAAAATTGTGAATATTTTACTATATATCATTTATTTAGTTATTATTTTTCTTAATTAATTAAACGGTTCGATTAAACGATTCAATCATGGTTGAACCGATTGGACCATGCCCCGGAGACCTCACCGGTTCGATCTCCGATTCGGTTTTAAAATATTACATAAAAGTTAGTGATAGGATGCTAAGCGATCACTAATTACTTTAGCAATTACACTGCAACTCAACTGGGTAACTGTAGTAGTAGTAATTGAGTATTGTATCTTCAATGAAAATTATTCGAAATAATGTGAAAATAATATTTAGATACTATCCTACAATTTAAGGTATAACGAGGGTCATGATGTTTGATTTTCAATTAATAAAAACAAGAAATTAACAATAAAGGCAAAATAATTGAAATTAAAGCAAAAAAATGATCAAATAGAACAATTATAAATGCAGGTTTATTCTAGGAATTTTGCTCAACTCAAATGCAATGGAGAATTAATCTGTTGATCTTTTTAGTCACATTTAATCTAATTCAAGCAAAGAAATCACACAAATATGACAAACTCTCTCTCGAAAAGTATGAACAAGTTGATTAATCACTCGACTCAAGACGAGGAATTAACTCCAAAAAACACACAGGATTTATACTCTTATATAAACGATTTAATCTCCATTAGGACTCATAATCATTCACATCATGCAAACTTGATTCAATGAACATACAAACCGATTAAACATTTTACAGAGACCACCTATATTAACATGAGAAACAAGTACCGAGATGCACAAACTATGAATTGGAAGGTAAAATAACATTATTAGGGAAATTCCACCATCAATTTGAATCTCACAACTTGCTAGAATGAACTATGAAATTTAGCTACACATAAAGAGAAGAATTTCCCAAAGAAAATAAAATTAAAGCGATAAAAATAAATATACTATTCATAACCCAATATAGATCACCAATTACAATCTTCATAACATCCAAATCAAGTCTTTAGTATGAATTACAAAATATAACCCTAAGTCAAGCTAAAGCGTGTTGATTCCAGTTCTTACCGGCGATCGCTGGTTGGACGGTGCTCTACTATAGGGGATAGTTAGTACGCATGACTGGAATGAAATGGGAATTGAATGACTCTGGTAACAGAATGAAGATAGGAAATGAATGAAATGGAGAATGATATTCTTATGGCTGGTATACACAAGGAATGAAATGAATTTTTTAAATTATTTTTCACAATTAATATATTTAGTTTAATAATAATTGTGATATTAATTAAATAACAAAAATTATTATTTTAATAATTGATATGTAAAATAATATTAATAATAGTAAAAATAATATTTTTTATACCAACTATAATTATAATTATATTAATAAAAATAAAAATAATTATTTTTTTATTAATTTAATATTATTATAATATTAATACTTAATGATAATAAAAAGTAAAATTTATTCTTATTTAATTGAATTATTAGAATTATTTTGTAATAATAATAATAATAATAATAATAATAATAAAAATAATAAAAATAATAAATACTACTAATAATAATAAATTTTATTCATGAAGATGTGGAATAGCTAATATTGGAGGAGGGAAGGAATGAATACACCCATACTCATAGGATTAGTCATTTCTTAAGGAATGATCATTCTTTATGAAAGAAATAAACTAACCGCGGGATTATAAATAGAGACAGTAATTCTCATTCCATTCTAACGTACTAGCCATCACCTAAAAAATGGTTGGAGATGCTCCAATGCATCAACAAATTTTCCTGAACCATTACCTTCTACATACTACAATTTCAAAACATGGTATACATCCTTGATTATCATATCAATCAATTTCACCCTACGAATTCTTGATCAAATCTCCAATTTCTTAAACTATCAACTACTTAAAAAAAATAAAAAAAATAAACCTCCAATTAAATATTGAATTTAGTTTTACAAAAACATGTGCGTTTGTCCAAACCGCATACATTTACTAAGTTGTTGTGTTTCAAGAAATAAACTGTTAACTATACACACATTGTTTTATTTATATTATACAGTTCTATTATTTTTTAAGAAATGCAATAACATTGTCGCACACACTGGAATTTATAAGGATATTTCATCTCCCTAAACTATTTGAAAAGAGTTGAAAATAATTTTTGACAACTAACTTGGAGTGGTTTGCATTTTTGGGTTACTGTTTTATGAACTGGTTAAGTTAAGTCATTTAAATTAGAAATGAGAGGTTTTAGCCAAATTTTGGCTTGAATGGGCTATCCAACACCTACGTGAAATGTGGGCATTGTGCCATGTAAAAAATTACCGTTAGCTCAACAATCGGGCTCTACGTGGCACATCAAGCACATTTCACATGTTAAATAGCCCGTTCGTGCCATAATTTGGCATAAACCTACCAATGTTAATTTAAATAGTCTAATTTGATCGACTTATAAAATAGTGATCCTAACCTAAGTTAATAGCCTAAAAAAAATTGAACTCATTTGAAAATGACTGAGTTTGTTGTAGATGGCGACAATCTTTATCATTTGTCCTGCTCAATGTGATTATTCATAATGTAAAGATTATTTTTCCAAAAAAGTATATGCAATAGTGCTCTTTGGAATAGTTAATGTACACTAGAACCTTCTTAAATTAATACTCGATAAATTAATAACATTTCTAATATAATATATTTTTTCGGAATACTCTTATATAAATATATGGTCCCCACAAAATCATAAATTAATAATTTCTTTAAATTACAAAAATAACTATGAAAATTTAGTAAATATGAATTAATTGTTGGTTGTTTTCCACATATATTAAAAGTTATATCAAAATGAATTTTATCCCTAACTTTTCTCACAACATTCAAAAGCTATGGCGTGCACTCACGAACTTAAAAAAAAAATGAAAGATTTTTTATGCTATTATTAATTCGTTCGCTTTCAAGAGGAGCCATGAATGAATAAGAAATTAACAGTAGAGAATTTTCAATTATGATATCGATAATTTTTCTTCTAAGTTTTGGATCTCTAAACATGCTTCATTTTTAACAAGATAATTCTACATCCATTTTATTGTGAAGCATCTCCTTTAATTAATAATGTCACAACCCCAAATCCCGAGGGACGGCAAAGCTGGGGTGCGACTAGGGGTTGGATTAAAGAGGCGGGGGAGAAAGGGGAATAAATGAATAAACACACTAACTAACAACAATAAACAAACTAATTACTATGAACTGACTTCATTTAATAAAAAGAGAGTCGGTCTCGAAGGATCGCTCGACATAGATGTTTCAGAGTAATCTCAGTATTAAGTACGAGACTTAACCAAAAGGATTTATACATCAAAAAGAAATAGTTTTGCAGCGGAAAACGTAGAACTTAAACACTGATCTTCTTTCCTATGTACAACTCTACTCAACCTCCGCTGCTTCCATCACTCAACCTGCACATTTATAAACACATGCAGGGCTAAGTACAAAAGCACTTAGTGGGCACATTGCCGAAAATCATATCATAAGGGTATGGATTAATCAGACATCTCAATAAGTAACGCATCGGGATTTTCGTCAAAGGCCCGTGCCTACTAAACATTTTTCTTTTCATAAACATAGCTGATCAACATTTTTCTGTTGTTATGTTCAACTTGCCCATTTTAAAGCCGGAAAAGAGTTAACTTCTTCCACGCACGTTCCTCACCATGGCTGGCTACCCCTCAATAGGGTACCACACACACCGGCTACCGTGTACACTAACTCTGGAAAGCAGTCAACTAACTCAGAGTCCGATCGATTTAGTTAGCAGTCGGCTAACTCATAATTCTGGAAAGCAGTCGGCTAACTCAGAATGGCACAAAGGAACTCACATAAAACAAATCATTTTATGCACTGATAATCACTTTGAAAACACACTTATCAAAGCAGTAGATAAACATTTTCGAGCATCGCTCATTTTATTTGATATTTAGAAAAAGAAAGCCCACCTTAATCGTTTACAGAACAAACTTTAACCTTCTGTCGTCCGTCCTGTCTTCAACTCCGACTTCCTCCTTTTATTGCAAATATTCAAACTTTAGTCATCGGTCGAGATGATTAAAGAAAAAGAAATCGAATTCGGTTAAGTCTTTTAGGCCTTTGCACTTTTAACTAGTCTTTTACTAAACGAAACGAGACTCGATCACATCTCGCTAAAAACTGACTTGGTTCTTTACTCGGCACTTAGAACATCATAACAAGAGTCGATAACTCTTAACGACTTAAAGGTTCTTAAAGAATTAAGTTAAAAAGAATTCAACTTTAAGAAAATGAGTTTTAGAATTTTCCTGCACAAGACAGTAAGCATGGAGCTTATACATAACAGAGTACTTCGAAACAGGGGATGTGCCTTATGTCAAATGGAAGCTACGGATGTCTACTTTACTATCCAATTTACGGATCTCGATTTCATTAAGCGAGCAAAGAGTTATGACAGTTTCCGTAAAGGGTCGCAAAACAGTCCGACATTAACCCTAAATGCTCGTAAATCTCGACGCACAAATCCCTAGGTTCGACCAATGCTATACAACCTTTATGTGCATGAAATGCTTATCATATTACAGTTAAGTCTCGTATTTATCTATCGTGAATACTTTCTCGTTCCTTGATTAAAACTACGACGATTACTTCTCGTCTTTTCAATCAATCACTTATACTTAGAAATTCCAACTAAATTTCAATCCAATTTCAATATTCCACTTCTATTTTCTATTTCATAATCCATATGAAATCTTCATTAACTTCGTTACTACTTATTAATCAACTACGAACTCAAATCATTCACCATATAAAGTCCCGATTCTTTATTTCTTCTTTTACGTACTCACTTACTTTCTTCGTTTCTTGAAGTTTTACTAATTCAATTTCAATCAAATTAATTTCTATCATCATCCTACTTAGTAATGATCATCTTAATGCATTAACATCATCATAAACCATTACTTAACTAATCCGCGTCATTTATATTGGTCTAAGAACTCGATTTTCCAAAGTTGTTAGTTAATTCTCAATTAATTCAACAACTATCCTAATATATCAACAATTACTAATATTTGATTAGTTTTCTCGTTCGATCTTCCTATCGACTCTTCGTCTCTTACGAAAAGTTCGACGTTCTTAGATTTCGTTCAAACTTTTCAATTATCTTCATTAACCACATAGATTAACTAATATGCAAACCAGCAATCCATATCAACATCGAAACTAATTCTATTGACGATTCTTCGTCTCTAACGATTTCGTTTTTATTTTTAGAAAAATCTAAATTAAATATATGTTGAACTACATGCTTCCTACATCATTAATATCAAATCATATCATCAATATCATAACATTTACTCAATCAAACTCATGCTTCTTCATCTCTTATATTTTCATTTTTATTTTTAGAAAATTCTAAAACAATTCATGCATCAATATACTAATACATAGAGTGATATTTCATCAACCCATCATCTTAATACATGAAACTAAAACATCAAACCCTAACCTCTAAAATTTCGGTATTGAAAAAATAATAAGGGGGGATGATTTTCTCTTGATTCTATCCATGGAAATCTATTTCTAAACATACATAATGAAGTCTTAAACTTAGAGCATCATCTTCTTCCTTTCTTACATAATTTCGAAATTTTCAAGATTAAGAGAAAGAGATTTTGTTCGGATAGAAGTGAAGAAGAGACTCTCACCTTTCCAAATATGAACTCGGATTTGAAATTGATCGGTAGATGAAAAAGTTATGGAATTTGAATACTTGAAGAACTTGATGAACTTTGATGAAGAACTTGTTGAAGATGAAGAACAAGAGAGAGAAGAGAGAGAAGAGAGAGGGGGCAGTTAAGAGGGAGAGAAGAGAGAAATAAATTAAGAGGTGTACACTTGATATTTATACTAAAGTAGAAGGATGATTAGGGGGGGGGGGGTATGTGGCGGTTTGGGAGGGATATTTTTATCCAAAATATCTCGATTACGGGTCTAATACGGCATATTGAAATCGATTAATTATTTTCTTATACGGTTACGTTTTTGACGAAATCTAATTCGACCACTAGATTGGAAATAAATTACTTAATCGGAAAGGACAATTCGTTTTCCGAAATTCGATGAAAAGTCGGGACTTCACAGTCCCAAAGTCATCCGGAAAAATAAATAAAACTGATTTTTACTAACTTACTCGTATCGTAAAATAAGTGAATGTAAAGTCAGATGGTTTTTCGATCTGAGTTCTCGAACGAAAATTCTATCGGACGCGAAAACCCTAATACAGTAGTCGGTCGAACGACTTCTGGAATTTATTTTTAGTAACGGATTTCACCGTTAGTCTTAGAACTGAAATTCCTTAACTTAGGCGTGCAAAACCTTAATTAATTAGAAAATTTTTATTTCTCGTCGGAAGAAAATATCTGAGTATTACAAATAAATTATTTATTTATTAATTAATTCATTCATATCTAGAATAATAAAATTTTACATTCCCAAATATATTAATTAATAGAGGTTTTACTGTAATAATATTGTGCTAAACCGGAGTGATATTATTAAGAACGTTATTCTTTTAAGAAATGCAAAAATGGTTTTGAACTCTACATAATGTAAACAATTTAATTAATCAATTCGGTTATAAAATAAATAAATAAAAAATCCGAAATTTATGCAATCGCGCGGTTTATTTATATAGCAGCACACGCAGCACCTCTATCTAAAACCCTATAGAAGTGCGGCCGTATTAGAGCCCTTTTCTTAAAACCCTAGAGCTGCGGCGGAGTTTCCATTTTCCTAAAACCCTAAGCGACGGAAAATGTTGCTCTTGTTTGAAACGCCGGCGGGCTTTGCGCTTTTCAAGGTCCTCGATGAAGAAAAACTTTCCGTTGAGGTATTTTCGCCGGACTCTCTGTTTCTTTTCATTATTTTTGCTTCATTATATTCTTTTACTGAATTTTCTTTTCCACTCTTTCGTTGTTACAGGATTTGGGGAAGGAGTTTACCACTCCTGACTCTGCTAGAAAGGTATTGATTCTGAAATACTGTTTTATTTTTGCCGGTTTTGACTGGTGACGAATATGTATGGACGATTCTTAGTATTTTGCACCGAGGAATGGGCTATAGTTAGAAAGATCGTCGAGGTCTAGGGCAATGTAAACTACTAAGGAAGTAATGATGTTCATGCTGAAACCAAAAATATGAAGAATTACTCTAGCTTATGCGAAAAGTTTATTGCAGGCTGCTAATTAATTAATTATTTAGTGTGAAGCACCATATACTGCTAGCAAGGACGGGGTTGAGGTTTATGAAAAACTGATTGAATAATATTAATGAATAATTGGATGAAAATAGCCTTTGTTATGTTATGCATCTGAATACTGATTAACGTTGTTTTGCTTTGCCCTTTCTTTTTAATTGTTGTAGTATTTTTGTATAAAAATATCAGATTTATTTATCAATTTTTTAATGCTGACTTTAGGTTGTCAAGCTCAAGGCATTCTCGAAATTTGAGAATACCACAGAGGCTTTGTCAGCTGCCACTTTACTGATAGATAGTAAACCCAGCAAAGGTCTACGGAAGTTCCTACGTAGTCACTGTGATAGTGATGTTCTGGCCGTAGCTGATTCCAAGCTTGGGAATGTTATTAAGGAGAAGCTTGTAAGTTAGCTGATGTGGTATATTGTGCAAGCTAATTCTATCAAATTGTTTGCAGTTTTGATTGTTTTAAATGTTTACAGCAAATAGAGTGTGTCCATAACAATGCTGTTATGGAACTAATGAGAGGTGTCAGAAGTCAGTTGAATGAGCTTATAACTGGGCTGGCAGCACAAGATATGGCTCCAATGAGCCTCGGTTTATCTCACAGCTTATCCAGATACAAGTTAAAATTCAGTCCTGATAAGGTGAGTTACCGTGTAGTCTGTTTTTAGGACCCTCCTATTGATCTTGATCATAGAATCTCTTCTCGGTTTTTCTTGCTTGTGCATGTGAAGACTTGAAAAACTGTATAATTTAGTCATTAATCTGATCATGGAACCTATCAAGATATTTAGGCACTAAGTGCCTTCTAATAACTGGAGTAAACCTATGTATACTTATTCGTATGTAACTTTTTGTTGGTTTCTTCTACTTTCTTATAGTGGATGGTGGTTGTTAAAGTTTATAAATTATGATAATACTACATCATTCTTATTTGTGCCTGTACACAAATTTGAGATGCTGTCGTGTTATAATAATTGAAGCCTGGAAGAAATGACATTATACTTTTATGCTTTGTTTGTTCTATTTTGTCATGCAAGTTGAAGTAAAATCCTTAAATAAGAATTCTGATGATATGCGGATTTTCTTGTTTCTGTTTCTGCTCTTTATTGTCTGTCTCTTGCTTTGCATTGTATCATGTTACGAGCCTTGGAAGTTTATTCATGTATACTTATTCGTTTGTAACTCTTTGTTGGTTTCTTCTACTTTCTCATAGTGTATGGTGGTTGTTAAAGTTTATAAATTATGATAATACTACATCATTCTTATCTTGTGCCTGTACTCAAATTTGAGAAAGCTGTCATGTTATATCAAATGAAGCCTGGAAGAAATTACATTTTACTTTTATGCTTTGTCTGTTCTATTTTGTCATGCAAGTTGAAGTAAAATCCTTAAATAAGAATTCCTATGATATGCGGATTTTCTTGTTTCTGTTTCTACTCTTTATTGTCTGTCTCTTACTTTGCATTGTATCATGTTACAAGCCTTGGTAGTTTATTCATGTTTCGACCATTTTCTGGTTTTTATTAATGATTACTGACGACTGCTATTCTAGGTCGATACTATGATAATTCAAGCCATTAGCTTGTTGGATGACCTTGACAAAGAGTTGAATACATATGCAATGAGGGTCAGGGAGTGGTATGGATGGCACTTCCCTGAACTTGCGAAGATTGTACAAGACAATATCCTTTATGCAAAGACTGTGAAATTGATGGGTTACCGCATCAATGCTGCCAAGCTTGATTTCTCTGAGGTATAAACACCTGTAAATGAGATTAGTCTTCCGTTTTACCCTTTTGTGTAAGCGTGAATAAGATCAACAATTTTAAACAATGCACTAATTGCTTGAAGAAACATTCAGGGCATTTTCTTTAACTAGAAACTTGGATGCTTCTTTGGTCCGTTGCTAGTACTGAGCCTAAGTAGATTTGTACTTTAGAAAAATAACTAGATTATAAATTCTTGAAGTTTTGTTGTTCGACAGGGATTTGATTTTCTTTTAATACTCAAATTATTTCAAATGTTGTAGATACTTGCGGAGGAGGTTGAGGCAGAACTCAAGGAGGCAGCCGTGATCTCTATGGGAACGGAAGTTAGTGATCTGGATTTGGAGAACATAAAAGATCTGTGCAGCCAAGTCCTCTCTCTTTCGGAGTACAGAGCTCAACTTTTTGACTATCTTAAGAGCAGGATGAACACTATTGCCCCAAACCTTACTGCTCTTGTAGGAGAACTTGTTGGTGCTCGCTTGATTGCTCATGGAGGCAGCTTGTTGAACCTTGCTAAGCAACCTGGAAGTACAGTGCAGATACTTGGTGCAGAAAAGGCTCTCTTCAGAGCATTGAAGACTAAGCATGCAACTCCAAAATATGGACTTATATACCATGCTTCTTTGATCGGTCAAGCTGCCCCTAAGCACAAGGGTAAAATTTCAAGGTCTCTTGCTGCAAAAGCTGCTTTGGCTATCCGTTGTGATGCTCTTGGAGATGGTGAAGATAATACAATGGGTCTGGAGAATAGACTTAAGGTATTTCAAACATTGTTTAGTAGGCGAAAAATGTTTTTATATTCTGCTAACTCCTTTGTGGTGCTTTTTATAGCTTGAAGCACGATTGAGGAGCTTAGAAGGAAAAGAGCTGAGTCGCTCTGCTGGCTCTGTAAAAGGAAAGCCAAAGATTGAATTTTATGACAAGGACAAGAAGAAAGGATCAGGAGGAATGATTACTCCGGCCAAGGTCAGAAACATATTAAAATCCTAGAATGGCTATATTAATGTTTTTTGAATTGAATATCTTAAACTCAGTGTCTTATTTTGCAGACATACAATCCAGCTGCCGATTCAATTCTTGCACTTACAGGAGATGACAAAGAAGCAGCAGAAAATGAACCGGTAGCTGTTGAAGAGCAGAAGAAAAAGAAGAAGAAGAAGAGGAGTCAACCAGATGATGCTACTACAGGAGCAGTTGATGATGTTCCAGAAATTGAAGCCGAACCAGTTAAGAAGGATAAAAAGAAAAAGAGAAAACATACTGACGAAGCAGAAGAAGAGTGCGAGCCTGATACGAGTGAGAAGAAAAAGAAGAAGAGGAAGCACGCTGACTCTGAGGAAGGCGCTGATGACACTTCTGCTAAGAAGTCGGAGAAAAAGAAAAAGAAGAAGAAAAGTGAAGACTAAGGTAGGTATGCATGAGCAACAAACAAGTTTTAAAAGTTTTGGTTTCTTGGTCTAGAACAACAGTTTCGGAAACATGTACTAGTAATTATGAAATGGATGATATGATTACGAACGTCTTTCTTTTTGAATTTCAATTGTAGTGTTTTTATTTTCTTCTCTAAACTGATTTGCGTATTGATTTATTATTCTAAACAGTTATTTATATATTATAATTATCATTAGTTGCAGGGCCTGATATTATATTACGCTGAATATAAAATCAAATTTTGGCATCATGGAGAATTCTAAATGTTCGCATGAGCACGTTGCTTTTGTAGCATTATTATTTTATTTAAGTAGTCACTATTTTTAGCTCAAAAGATATGATAATTCTGATTAGCAATCGTACAAATTAGTAGGTTGGAGTATAAAAAATATTAAAGTTAATTAAGGTGCCTAGAATTATATTTTTTCTTGATTCAAGGATACAGTAAACGACTAAACACTATGTCACTATCCTTATTCCTGCACCCAGGTCCCCAAGACTCAACTCAATGCATGAACTTTATTATTTCCGTACAACCTTGATAATTCTGAAAATTGTATAAAATCAAATGCTCTCCTGGGACGATAATAGTACTAGTAGTAGACAATTAATGAGGAGAAATTAATACACAATAGAATTAAAATAACAATAATTTAGAATTGAAATCTTTATAATCTTTAATAGCAAGGCCGGATTGCCAAAAATAGTAACTTTCATTTTTTTTTAATTTCCTTTTTTGGAAATAATTTTGATTAATTGTATAATTCTAATTATTTATTATAATTTTCAATCAACAATTAATAATAGCAGTTACAAAAGCATAATTAGTGACAAAAATTAATTTATTTCCTATTTTTATAATGTTTTGTACTTATATAAACTAGAATTATGTAAGAATCCTCACACACTTTTATCTACTTTGTACTCTTTCGTTTCATAGTTCTTCTTTGTACTCTTACCGAAGATCATTGACATAAACATTTTAATAGTCAAGTGCACAAGCCCCAATCAAGTCGTGAGAGTACGTTGTTAAGCACAATTTGCTGACCAACACCACGTCATTTTGCTCTTCTTTATTTTTGTAAATATTAGAATGTAAACTAGCATATCTTCATGAAAAAAGGTTGTCGATTCTGTTGTAATTAGTTTAGCAAGTTAAAGGCACATATATCATCAAGCTCAGTTCTTCAATTTTATTTTTACAAGATTTGGTTGTAATTTCAAGCTCAATTATTTATAACATTCGTGTTCATGAAATAGGTAAGAGATGGTGAAGGAAACGGAAGTCTTGGCGGATCAAATTGTTGCTGAAGCAAACGAACGAGATTTGGAGCATGATGTTGGATACATCTCGGTACAACAGCAAAAAGATAAAGGAGGTTATGTAGATATATAATTGGTATTTTATAATTGTATATTATTAATTTTCAAACATTTAATTAATTATGAACGTTACAAAGCATAAATTACGACAACAATTTAATTCTTTCCTAATTTTTATAACTTTGTGTGCATATATAATTTAGATTTAATACACACATTTCAATTATATTATATTGTGTTTTTTTCATTTCACATTTCTCCTCTAAAAGATGTACACAATTGATATGAAAAAGGCAGTATTGGCTTCAAGATTTTTCGGTTTTTGATAAAAAAAAATGATTGGAGTAGGTAAATAAGAAATTGGAGCAAGGGATTGAGAATCTGATGAAATGACAAATTGCTTAAATTTAACTTGATTGTTCAACTACTCTTAGACAAAAAGTTGCTAGCATCTTCATCTTCGCTGTGGATATTGGTTTAGAAAATAAATTTAACTTGATTGTTCAACTACTTTTAGACAAAAAGTTGCTAGCATCTCCATCTTCGGCTGTGGATGTTGGTTTAGCAAATAGATAAGTACATATGCTCATGAGATTTGAAACTTTACATTTTATGTATACATTTTAATTATGAGTGATGGATGTTATTCGTTCACATTGTATGTAACTATTCATTTCCATTATTTTGTCTCTAAATATATCAATCTGCATATATTGTTTAATTATTTATTTGTTTCCACTTTTCCTGTTGACATATTTGTTAGAAACATTAGTATCACGTTTATTTGTTATACTTTATTGAAATTGTATAGATAAGTTGTTGGGAAATTTAAGTAAAGTTTTGATTGATTCCAAAACCAACTGACCCTAACCGAGTAGATGTTGCCAGATCCTAATTTAGTATTTAGGCTCGCTGTTTGAGCAATGTTGAGATTTTATCTTTACAGGTCTCCAGCTGAAGACGACAACATGGCGTTACTCGGATAGAACTACAAATGGAAATTCGGATGTGTAACATCAGTTGTAAGAAAGACAATTGAGCGTTCAAGATACAGAACATCAAATGTGAGAAAGACAACTGAGCGTTCAAGCCACCTGTTCAGATGGAACATCAGATGTGAGAAAGACAACTGAGCGTTCAAGCCAACTGTTCAGATGGAACATCAGTTGCGAGACTCAATCCGATAGATCGACAACATGAAGTTCAAGGCAGCTGAGAGTTCAATTGTTCCTCTTCAGACAGAATGTCAGATGAAGATATCGATCAGATGGAACATCAGCTGAAGACCACTCAGATGAAGATCAAACTTCTCAACCGACCAACCAATGTTGAAAGTCAAAGGTTGAAATTTGAATTTCAAATAAGGAAGTCACGTGAAGGTTTGACGTTCTGTCATTACCTCATTTGGCCCAACACAAGACTGTCTCAGAAGAAAAGCAGAAGTTCACAGTTGCCAAATCGGGAAAATCTGCAGAGATGAGAGACAAGCCATCGCTTTCACAGAACAGAGATCAACGGCTCATCCAACGGCTAGTTGATTCTCTCCGCCTATAAATAGAGGCCTTCATTCATTCATCAAGATAGAAGACAGAGCAGAGAGCAAACTAACGAACGAAAGAACAACGAAAAACTGCACACGAGCTAAACTGAAAATATTCTCTAAGAACATCACTAGTTGAGAGTTCCCAGAGTTATTCTGTCTTGGTGTTTTTCGATCTTAGTTTGAGTCTTCATTTGTTCAAGCTTAGATCCTAGCTCACTTCTTTGTTCGAGCTAGTAGTTGGAAAAACCCACCCTTTTACACATCCCCTAAAAAGGTTGTTAGGATCCTGCTCTTCCCGAAATTGAGTAGATAGGTTGATAAGTACCCATAAACTTATCTGTAAGGTTGATAAGTACCCGTAAACTTATCTGAACGGTTGCAAAGCCCGCGTAAGCTTTGTGGTTGCAGTCCTAAAGAATTTGGACTGAGTTGTGTGGACTCACAACTCCCTGTGGACGTAGGAGTTCTCTCCGAATCACGTAGATCCTTTGTGTGTTTGTGTTTTAAGTTCAGTTATTTTTTTATTGCATATCCAACTGACCAACTAACCAGCACTCAAAACTGCATCTTTTCATATCAATTGATTTGGTTATTGACCGACCTTGCATCTGAGCGTGAGTTATTTTATACGAGTTATTTTTATCCACCACATTCTGCACAGCACCACTCTTACAGCTGAGTTTTCATACTCAGTTGTGATTCCAGCTGAGTCCTCTTACTCGGTTGTGATATTTTTTTCAGGGGGTTGTTTTAAAATTCCTAATTGGTGTATTCCCCCCTCCCATACACCAGAACTCGTATCGGGACCATCAAGTGGTATCAGAGCAGTGGTTCAAAAGACTGCTGACTCTGTTTCACGAGGTGTGAATCGAGGTGTTTTTCTTCAGTGGTCAACTGAATAGATCTTTTTTACGCTAGTGCATATCTGCTTGCATTTGTTATCTGTTTGTTGTGTGCAGATGGATATTAAAGACAAGATTGTTGTCATGTTCTCGGTTGTGAACTATACATCCTAGAAGACTCGAATGAAGAAGATTCTACTGTCCAAGCATCATCGAATGCAACAAGTGATTACATCCGGACCAATCAACATCATGGAAAAAGTTATTCGCACTCCTACAAATCCCAATGATAGGGATGCAACTGAAATGATGGTTGAGAAAAAGCCAGAAGACTTCACTCCTGAGGAAGCAAAAGTGAGCCAGCTGGATATCTGGGCTCAGAGCACTATCATGTCCACAATTGGTCAAGACTATCTTCCATGGATAGAAGAGTGCAACACAGCTAAGGAAATGTGGGATATTTTGGCATCTCTTAGTGAAGGGAGTGACGAAACCAAGGAGAACAAGTTCTCCCATGCCTGTTAAGATTTTGACAACTTCTGTCTAAGAGTTGATGAAACCATTGATCAGTTGGAGCTTCGGTTCATGGATATCATCCGAAGGATTCAGTCTATCCGACGAGGAAAATATACTTTGAGAGAGATCAACCTCAAAGAATTACAAGCCCTACCAGCTGAGTGGGACACCTTCACCAACATTCATGAAAGCCGAGCTGATCTTGGAGAAATGGGAACTGACAGGCTGTTCTCAATCCTGAAAGGAAATGAGTACAAGGTGAACCGACGAAGATCAACTCGGTCCTCGGGGCAGACGAGTCGACTTGAGGATGTTGGTTCAGGAACAAAGACAGTAGCACTCCGAGCTGACTATTCCAAGCCGCGAACATCAAGGGCAACAAGATCTGCGGACACAGCTTCGAATGAGCCGAGCAGAGAAGAGCTGCAACAGAGTATAGCCGCCTTGTCAAAGAAGCTAGCTGACATGGATACTCGGTTCGGAAAATATAAGCGGTTCTATAAATCCAACCGAACTCGAGATAACTCAAAGCCTGTGACCAACAGTTGCTTTGAATGCGGCAAAGAGGGACACTTCAAAACTGATTGTCCAGATCTTTCGAAGAAAGATAGAGAAGCGTTGAGGGCCAAGAAAAATGCAAAGAACAAGGCAATGGTTGCAGAAGAAGCAGTTGATGACATGGACATCTTCACCGACACCGAAGATGAGGACGAGCTGACTTCCACCAACAACGCTATCGGACATGATCAATGTCTCATGGCATTTGGAACCGACCAGGATGATGCTGAGGTACATTCTAGTCCAGTTAATTTAAATTCTTTCAATGCTACTAACATGCAGGAAACAGTAGATGAAGAGTTGGAACCCTTTTGGGGTGATTTCCTGGAACTCAGTGAGGAATTGCATCAGCAATCGGTTGAGTTTAAGAATTTTCAAGAACAGTTTGCCAGACTTGAAGAATCCTTAATCGAAAAGAACGATCTGATTAAAAGTCAAACCGAAGAGATTGATGATCTTAAAAGTCAACTGAATGCTGCCAACCAAACTGAGGCTCCAACCGATGAGGAGTTGAAGAAGCAGATCAAGGAGCAGCATGAGCAGTTGAACAAGTAAGAGGCACAGATCGACCAGCTGATGAAGAAGTCAGACGCACAGACCAAGCATATAGTTGTTCTTCTCAAGGATCTACAAACTGAGAAGGACAACATGATAAAGCTATATCAATCATCCAAAATCTCATCAGTTACCAAAGACAAATGGATGACATGTCTGGACTCGGTTACGACATGGTCAAGGACTTTGGAATTCCACCCGCAACCTTTGTCAAGGCTATGGATGTCACGGTTTCCAAACCAAATTCGGTTGAGTCTGCAACCCCCCAAATTAATCCAACCTCCACGTTACAGCTAGCACAACCAGCTAAGAAAACAGCAACTGAGAAATGAAAAAGAGCTGTGATTGGAGAACTGAAGAATTCATCGGTTGGGATAACAACCGAGGGGGAATGTTCCAGGACTCAAAAGAGGAATCAGAGACGTCGGAGATACAATCAGAACCGACCTCAGAACAGACCTCTGAACCGACCTCAGAACCGACTTCAGAAGGGATGGAATCAACCTAACCAACAAGGATTCAACCATCAAAATCAACATCGGTTCCATCATCAGAACAACCAGAGGTTCCATCAGAGTCAACAAATGTAGAACAGTTCCAACAGCTGCGAATATTCATGCCACAACATGAATCAACAGCCGGGCATGAACAGCTGTAGTCGACAGTCAGGAAAATGGAATCAGACTCAGCCACAAAGATTCCAAAATGGCGTCCGACCTCATAGGGAAAATCAAATGGGTCAGAAACGTCAACAAAACAGGGGGAACACCTCTCCTTCTAAAGCCCACAATGGGAGAAATCAATCTCCTCCCAAGAACCAGAACGTCAATAATAACAACAAGCCTAAGGATGACCGAGGTGTTGTTATAGTTGATGGAGAAGGAAAGATAATTTGGAATGATAAATCTATCCGAATCTACAGGGAAAAGCGACCCACAGTTCAAGGGGGAACTGGTTCTAACCCTCCAGGACCCAACTAAAATTGGGGACCTAAGCGTGTTTCTCTGTGCAGGAGCAGGAGGAACAGCTGAGGAAGAATAAAGCATCACATACCATGTGGGTGATGGATAGTGGATGCTCGAAACACATGACAAATATGAGGGATTTGCTTGGAAGTTTCGTGGAGAAGGAAGGACCATCAGTTACCTTTGGTGACAACTCAAAAGGTCACACCAAAGGCTACGGTACCCTTGAAACCAATCACGTGTCTATTTCCAATGTTTCATATGTTGATGGATTGAAGCATAACTTGCTCTCCATCAGCCAATTCTGTGATAACGGTTTCTCTGTCAAGTTTGATGCACAGAGCTGCAGGGTTAAAAATATCAAATCAAAGCAAGTCATATTGTTGGGAAATTGATCCCCAATCGGGAATGTCTACTATGCAGATTGGAATAGTAGTCCTCCTGACACCTGTCTTTTATCAAAGAGCAGTTCAGATGTGAGCTGGTTGTGGCACAAAAGGCTCAACCATCTGAATTTCAAGACAATGAACCAACTTGCGAGACAGGAACATGCAAAGGGTATTCCTAACCGTGTGTTTTCAACAACACATATCTGCAGTACATGTCAGTTGGGAAAGCTCGCTAGGTCCTCCTTTCGGTTGAAAACGGTTCTCTCAACCGACCGAGTATTACAGCTGATCTATATGGATCTCTTCGGGCCTGTTACACCAAAGAGCATGAATGGCAACGAATATACCCTTGTTGTTACTGATGATTTCTCTAGGTACACGTGGACCATTTTCATGCGTCACAAAAGTGAAACCCGAGATGAGCTACCCAAGCTGATGGATCGGATATCAAACCAACAAGAGATGAAAATTATTTCTATCCGATCAGACCGTGGAACCGAGTTCCTCAATGAAACCATCATCGAATACTGCGAGAAGCAGAAATCACTCATCAAACATCGGCTGCGCGTACTCCACAACAGAATGTAGTAGCCGAGCGAAGAAACCGAACACTGAAGGATGCTGCAACATCCATGTTGACAAGCTCAGCTCTGCCAAAGACATTTTGGGCTGAGGCAATCAACACAGCTTGTTATACCCAGAACCGATCTCTTCTAACCAAGCGGTTGGGAAAGACTCCATATGAGCTATGGAGACGCAGGAAGCCTGATATTTCATATTTTCGCATTTTTGGTTCTAAGTGTTATATTCACAACAATGGGAAGACTCAGTTGAAAAATTTTGACGCCAAGGCTTCGAAGGGCATATTTCTCGGATATGCCGCTCGGATCAAGGCTTATAGAGTTTTTAACAACAGTTCTCGTGTTGTGGAGATAACACCTCATGTTAGTTTTGATGAATCTACCTTTGAGTGCAGGGAACAGGCTAAAGGACAACAAGCTGATCCACATGTTCCACCAGCTCTCACCAGATCGCAGGTTCTAAGGCAGAAGAATCTAGCTGAACCATTGGTATGGGCAACCGAGGATGATGATCCTTGTTCCTCTGAAGATGAATGTGAGGACCCCAGCTCATCTCAAGGAGGAACCTCAGCTGATGTTACTCCAACTGCATCAGCATCCGAAGCCCAACCTAACTCGGTTCGAGATAATATCCATGTTGAGGATCCAAACTCAACAGCAGATGAATCACCAGTTCTGAAGATCCCAGCATCTTTCACAGCTCAGGTTATCCCATCAGTTGAAATCACGGAACAGCCACTGTTGGAAGAAGAAGGAAGACGCAATAAGAGATGGTATGAAGATCATTCCAAAGACAACATCATTGGAGATCCAGCCAAAGGTGTGAGTACTAGAAGCAGAGTTGCAAATCCAGACTCAACTGAGAAAGATTCCAGCATTTACGCCTAATATGCTGAGGAGTTGGTAGTTCTGGAGGAGTTCGAGCAAGCCAGAGATGTTGCCATGATTTCATGTTTCGTAGCTGATGTGCCAGAACCGAAGAATGTTGTGGAAGCTCTCAACTGTGTTCATTGGACAACAGCCATGCAAGAAGAACTGAACGAATTTCTACACAACTGTGTATGGGAGTTGGTAGAAAGTCCAAATGGTGTCAAAGTCATTGGATTAAAGTGGATTTTCAAGAACAAGAGAGACGCCATTGGATTCATCGTGAGAAACAAGGCAAGGTTGGTAGCTCAGAGATATTGCCAACAAGAAGGAATCGATTTCGAGGACTCCTTCGCGCCTGTTGCAAGGTTGGAAGCCATAAGAATATTTCTAGCCTATGCCGCATTTCACAAATTCAAGGTTTATCAGATGGATGTGAAGTGTGCCTTCCTCAACGGTGATATTAAGGAAGATGTTTATGTTGAACAGCCTCCCGGTTTTGAGACTGGAGATGGAAAAGTGTACAAGTTGAAGAAAGTGATCTATGGATTGAAGCAAGCACCTAGGGCTTGGTATGACAATCTCTGTGGTTTTCTTCTGAACTCGGGGTTCAAACGAGGGTCAGTTGACAAAACACTGTTCACCATAAAAGTTAGAGAAGACATACTTGTTGTGCAAATCTATGTTGACGACATCATATTCGGTTCCAAGTCGGAGGAGCTATGCGAGAAATTCTCAATCCTCATGAAGGAGAAATTCGAGATGTCGATGATGGGCGAGATGAATTATTTTCTAGGGCTACAGGTGAAGCAGTCATCAAAAGGGATTTTTATTAATCAGTCCAAATATACAAAGGAGCTCATCGCAAAATTCGGTTTGCAGTCAAGTAAAATCACAAGAATCCCGATGAATACTAACTGGAAGATTGAACCCGGATCTGAGGGAAAACTCGTGGATGCCAGTAAGTATAGAGGGATTATTGGTTCTTTGCTATATCTAACCGCCAGTGTGCCAGATATATCTTACGCGATTGGAGTGTGTGCTCGGTTCCAAGTTCAGCCGAGGGAAGCACACATGTTGGCAGCAAAGAACATCATTAAGTATCTGAAGGGAACTGTTAATGTTGGGTTGTGGTACCCAACTGACGACAATATCCAACTGTCCGGATACTCAGATGCGGATCTAGCCGGAGATCGGTTGGACAGGAAGTCCACATATGGACACTGTCAGTTCATGGGAAGCAAGTTAGTCTCATGGTTTTCAAAGAAACAAGCATGTGTTGCCACTTCTACAACCGAGTCAGAGTACATGGCTGCCGGTAGTTGTTGCATGCAAGTGTTGTGGCTCAAGCAACAACTGAGAGATTATGAAGTAGCAACTGGACAGGTTCCCATCCATTGTGATAGCTCAAGTGCCATTGCTATCTCTTTGAATCCTGTTCACCATTCTCGGACGAAGCACATTGACATTCGACATCATTTTATCCGAGATCATATTGAGAAGAAGGACGTATCTGTGGAGAAGATTCCAACTGAGATTCAGAGAGCAGATATCTTCACCAAACCTCTAGCTGAAGCACGATTCAAGATGTTATGCGATCTCCTTGGATTGTTGGATCCATCAGATGAGGAATCAGCCGAGCTGAAGAGATAGATATCCATCTGAGGGGGAAGCTCAGATGAAGGGGGAATCTCAGATGCGGATCGCCAACCGAAGACATCAGACGTCAGCTGAACAGACGAACTCGAGTCAGCTGATGGTATGCCGCAACATTGGAACACAGCTGATTCCGACATCAGCTGGCTGGTACACAGCTGATTCCGACATCAGCTGGCAGGTACACAGCTGATTCTGACATCAGCTGGCAGGTATCATTTATGGCTGAAGGTGTTTGTGTCTTAAATGAGAATGTTTGAAATAAATTCAAACATTCCTGAGCATGTCAGTTAGATTAAAATAGCCATCATAGCGCATTTAATGTAAAGTACGGCTGAACATCAATAGCCTTACTTTATAGTGCGACTGGGCTGACATAACGACAGTTCACCTTCTCACTCGCGCGTTTTGGAACTCGGAATTCAATGTCAAGTCAAAGCTAGTCAACAGTCGCGAGATCTCAGCCGTTGATGGATTCGTGCTATTCAACCTTGGCCATCGATTTCAATCGACCCACGAACCTATAAAAGGCGGAAAATCAGAAAGTGATTTCTTACCTTCTATTCTAGTGTTTATCTGCAGTAATTGTTCATCTTCGTCTATAATTCTGTCTCACCATTTTCTGCAAGTTGTTGTTTTCTTCTCTCTATATAATCTTCACAGCAACACTAAATGACACCTAAAGCTTCTTCGCAAGGAAAGAAGATGGCATCTTCTGGACCTTCTTTAGTCCCTTCATCATACGAGGAGTCTTTCGACATGATGCTCTCCAAAATTCACTTCGAGCAGATTCTGTCAGAAAACGCTCTGGACTCGCCGGTGTTATCCCCCCTCGCCAATCGTCTCATGGGAGAATGGCCTTCTTAAGTGGGCGACGCTCTTTCCCTCCCATCTACTCAGGCGACAGGTCGGAGAATTCTACCTGAACTTGAAATCTCCCATCGACAGCCGAGATGGCCTCGTTTCATAAATATCTTGCAGACAGCGCGACGTCCCTGCCAGAACGATCCACCGTGTCACCGTCCCCATACCAGTTTCCGATTTGCTACGCTCTATCATCCCACCAAATCTGACCGCCACGGACACAGTCGAGAACATCTCCGATGCAGATGCCGATCAATTTCTGGAGAATGCTCTCATTACAGCAGAAAAATTGAGGAGCAACATGCAGCGAATAAAGTTGAAGCCTGAGCATCGACTTTTGTTCGATGTTGTATCCAAGGTTATCTTCGGATACAGCGGAGCCTTTGGAGACATCAGCCGACCAAAGCTCAAGCAGCTGATTGCTTTGGAGCACAAGCACAAGCACAACATCAACTGGTTCAAGTATTTTGAACACCAGTTGATAATGGAGAAACAGAAGATTACAGAAACCACAACTGACTCCGGAGAGAAGTTGTTGAGTGTTAAGGGAACTCTCAACTTCGGAGTCAAAATCTCTGCCCTGATCCTTCTCGCAACAAAGGATCAGAACATGGTGTGGGAAGACTGTGAGGAGACCCCAGTCAAGAGACAGATGCTCTTCCCAACAGCCAAGAAGGCTCAGGATGTGATACGGAGTGTTTACACTCCGAAAGAGAAAAGGGAAGTTGTGAAATCAGCTGAGGAAAAAGATACAGCTGAGGAGCTGCCTCCAGCTGTCGGCCGCTCTTCCAAATCAACAGCTGCACGCCGACTCAGGGATGAGTCAGATAAGGATCAGGAGGAAGAGCCGGTTAAAAAGAAATTGAGGGTTCGGATCAAGAAGTCAGTTGCAAAACCAGCTGAGTAGGTACCAGCTGAGGAGGCACCAGCTGAGGAGGCACCTTCTGAGTCAAGTCACTCAGTTGAAGCAGCTGCCTTCGAGATTGTTCCTTGCGCAGGTGGAACAGATGAGATGGAAGGGGTGGAAACCGATCCGGAAGACGAGCCGAACATGTCCTCGGATGCTTCCTCTTCATCCACGGAATCCGAAGATGTTCCAACCTCCTCCACGGCAGGAGCTGATGCCGTACTGCCCAAAGAGGTTCTCACAACCGACACTCAGCCAGAAATTCCGAGCTCCCCGCTCGATGCCAACATTGTGACCACTTCTTCGGCCAATGTTGAGGAACCTCTTGATGCCAACATCCCCACACAGTCAGAAATTCTGAGCTCCTCGCTCGATGCCAACATTGAGACCACTTTTTTGGCCAATGTTGAGGAAACCCTTGAACCAATTCCATATGAAAATCTCTCTCCCTCCCCCCTCGACGAAGAAGCTGATCATCGAGCCGTCGCTCTGGAACATGAAGGCAAGTTGGCCTACTACTTTCAGAAGCTGATCGGAATGTTCCCTGAGGCGCGCGACATGCCGACTTTTGCCACGCTTGGAACTGAGCTGCTGTATCAGTTCAACATCATATTCAGCCACTGGTATGTCAAGGAAGATACCATCAGAATACACAGCTGGAACCAGCTCAAGGCAGATGAGTCGCGAATAAGGGACTACTTCAACTACACCAACCTTGAAGTTGCGTACAACAACAAGGTTGCACTGCTAACTCGCCTACTGGATATCAGCAAGGCTGAAGGAAGAGATACAAGGGAGACAACCGAACAAGATTGTGTCGCCTTCCTTGACAACATGCTGGCCAAATCTGCTGATTTCATGGATGATCTTGACGCAGCCGCCGCAGCAGCCAAGCAGGAGGAAGAAGAGCTTCAACAGTACCTGGCAAATCACCAAGCCATGGTTACTGTTGAATAGCCAGCTCCAGCTGAACATCCAGCACCCTCGTCAGATGAAATATGCGAGCTGATTGCTGAGAGGGTCAACCAACTGAGGAAGGAGATGCTTGCCAACATCCAGCTCAACAAAGAAGATCAGCTGAGGATGATGGAAGCTCAGGAGGAAAAGCACAAGAAGCTGCAAGAAGAGAGTGATGCGCT
This sequence comes from Schizonepeta tenuifolia, assembly GCA_029490685.1. NCBI lineage: Eukaryota > Viridiplantae > Streptophyta > Magnoliopsida > Lamiales > Lamiaceae > Schizonepeta > Schizonepeta tenuifolia. The sequence continues at coordinate 52,795,831 of CM055958.1, forward strand.
GAAGATAAAGTTGGATGATCTTTCAACATCAACCAGCAAGGACATCACCGATCTGAAGACATCAGTTCTGGAATAAAATCCGAACTGAACGTGCTCAAGTCCATTTCTGAATCAAATCTTGCCAAATCTCAACAAACGCAAGACGAAGAATGGGACTCTCAATTTGAATCCAGATAGACTGAGTTCGTCGCTTTCCAGACTGAAGTCACTGAAACCTTTGCCGCCATGAAGAAAGCTGATGAAGAGCGCCGTGACAAGGAACTGGCGAAGAAGGTTGATGTGGAGTGTGCAGTTGATGAACTCTTCGACCGGATTCAGCAAGCTGAACTGAAACTCACCTCTCTGGATGGCTCAGTCGCAAGCCTTGTTGTTGATGCCAAAAAGGGAGAAGATGTGATGCAGCAAGATGAGATCGGGGAAGATGAGACACCAGCCGAAGAATCTCAGCTGAAGAAGACCCAGCCGAAGAAGACAGCTCAGAAGAAGAAGTCCGCTCTGAAGCCAACCGACAAGAAACAACAGCTGAAATCAATTGTTGTCGGCGGAGATGAAATGGCGAAGGACATGGAGCAAGCAAAGGAGTATGGAGTTTCCTACAACTCCATAGCCGAGATTGCAGCCGAGCTCGATGCTGAACTCGACGGTATTACAACCGAAGAGTGTATTGCTGCTGCCAAGGCTATGGATGTTTCGAAAAAGGACTACATGAATCCTGAATGGATCAAGAAGTTCGCAGCCAACCAAGCTTCAAGAGTCAACAAATTTGAAGAAGAGCTTGCCAAGGTTACCAACAACTTGGATAGGAATGTTGCCTCTCGATGCCGACGACGAATTGAGAAACATCAAGTAAAGGCTGAAGCTAGAGTGAAGCAGCAGAGACTGCCTGGAAAGATCAAGCTTCAAAGTCGCTTCAAACATGTGGACAAGTGGATGCCAGCTGAATGGAATGATGACTGGGAATCATTCAAGCAAGAGTTTGTGAATGATTTTTCTACTATAGAAAGGTGTACTCAACTGAGGATGCAAGAAGAGCCTTCATGGAAGCCCTGACCGAGCTACACTCTGGGGATCCGGGCATGTTCAGCCAGTTCAGACGTGCAATGATTGATGCAAAACTGGACATGAACACAGTCCCTGTACCTCAGAAGGTCACTTATCTCCCTCCATTCATTCCAAACACAAGAAATCCCAACAGGACAAAGATAGCGGCCGAAGCAAGAAGAGTTTGTCTGGAACATGGAGTTGATATTTCGAAGGAGTCAGATGCTAAAAGAGAAATTTTTGTCAGGATTTTCAGCAAGTATGGGCTGAAGTATTAGCCAAGTTAGAGTTTTTGAGCAACTGATGTATTTTGTTTTTTGTGCTTATTTGTGTAAACATCAGTTGTAATGAAAACTTTCATCATATCCGATTCACCTTGACGTACAATCTCTAGTTGTCCAAGCTTTGAATCACAAAGTTATTTCAATACCATGTTATAACTGTGCTAACCCTTTGATGTTTAATCTTATAGATTGTCTAGAATTTCAGCTGATATTTTAGATAGGTCAGTAGGGTTTAGATCAGTAGGGTTTTGGCATCATCAAAAAGGGGGAAATTGTTGGGAAATTTAAGTAAAATTTTGATTGATTCCAAAACCAACTGACCCCAACCGAGTAGATGTTGCCAGATCCTAATGTTAATATTTAGGCTCGCTGTTTGAGCAATGTTGAGATTTTATCTTTACAGGTCTCCAGCTGACGACGGCAACATGGCGTTACTCGGATAGAACTACAAATGGAAATTCGGATGTGTAACATCAGTTGTAAGAAAGATAATTGAGCGTTCAAGATACAGAACATCAGATGTGAGAAAGAACTCTGTGCGTTCAAGCCACCTGTTCAGATGGAACATCAGATGTGAGAAAGACAACTGAGCGTTCAAGCCAACTGTTCAGATGGAACATCAGTTGCGAGACTCAATCCGATAGATCGACAACATGAAGTTCAAGGCAGCTGAGAGTTCAATTGTTCCTCTTCAGACAGAATGTCAGATGAAGATATCGATCAGATGGAACATCAGCTGAAGACCACTCAGATGAAGATCAAACTTCTCAACCGACCAACCAATGTTGAAAGTCAAAGGTTGAAATTTGAATTTCAAATAAGGAAGTCACGTGAAGGTTTGACGTTCTGTCATTACCTCATTTGGCCCAACACAAGGCTATCTCAGAAGAAAAGCAGAAGTTCATAGTTGCCAAATCGGGAAAATCTGCAGAGATGAGAGACAAGCCATCGTTTTCACAGAACAGAGATCAACGGCTCATCCAATGGCTAGTTGATTCTCTCCGCCTATAAATAGAGGCCTCATTCATTCATCAAGATAGAAGACAGAGCAGAGAGCAAACTAACGAGCGAAAGAACAACGAAAAACTGCACACGAGCTAAACTGAAAATATTCTCTAAGAACATCACTAGTTGAGAGTTCCTAGAGTGTTAGATTCTGTCTTGATGTTTTTCGATCTTAGTTTGAGTCTTCATTTGTTCAAGCTTAGATCCTAGCTCACTTCTTTGTTCGAGCTAGTAGTTGGAAAAACCCACCCTTTTACACATCCCCTAAAAAGGTTGTTAGGATCCTGCTCTTCTCGAAATTGAGTAGATAGGTTGATAAGTACCCGTAAACTTATCTGTAAGGTTGATAAGTACCCGTAAACTTATCTGAACGGTTGCAAAGCCCGCGTAAGCTTTGTGGTTGCAGTCCTAAAGAATTTGGACTGAGTTGTGTGGACTCACAACTCCCCGTGGACGTAGGAGTTCTCTCTGAACCACGTAAATCCTTTGTGTCTTTGTGTTTTAAGTTCAGTTATTTTTTTATTGCATATCCAACTGACCAACTAACCAGCACTCAAAACTGCATCTTTTCATATCAACTGATTTGGTTATTGACCGACCTTGCATCTGAGCGCGAGTTATTTTATACGAGTTATTTGTATCCACCACATTCCGCACAACACCACTCTTACAGCTGAGTTTTCATACTCAGTTGTGATTCCAGCTGAGTCCTCTTACTCGGTGGTGATATTTTTTTTAGGGGGTTGTTTTAAAATTCCTAACTGGTGTATTCCCCCCCCTCCCCATACACCAGAACTCGTATCGGAACCATCATAAGTTAACATTCAACTCTCACTCCTCAATTCAATTTTTACACAGACTCCATTTTCTATCCATTTTCTATGAAATTGAGTATATATATATATATATGTGTATATATATATATATATATATATTTATTTATTTATTTAATATATAATAATCTATTTTAATGTATATATAGAGACAATTATAAATATCTAATTAGAAAGATAAGTTGTCCCGCCCATTTCATGTTAACATATTAATAGGATCTGCAGTTAATTAGCAAATGACCTGTCAAACATAACAAAAAAAAATGTGTTGATCCATACAGAATGATTTTCTTTTGACTCAATTATTTTGACAACATCCATAATTTAAATCCATCAACGTTGATTAATCCAGAAGTTAACCCACTAAATATGCAAAAATATTTCAAACTGATTTAATAATATGCCATGTTATAATAAAATAATATCCTCTTTGACATGCATGTTCATAAATAAGAATTAAATAAATAAGGATATTCTTTTTTTACTAGAATATCATCCCATTTTTAATTGTGATTCCCAAAATTCCTACTCCGTGAAAGGTACCATGGTTCAGAAAATTAATGTACGTTGATCTATTTAAATATTTATTGTAACATTTTGGAACAATGAGAGATGAAACGTGTGAGAAGTGGCGATGGGGAGATCGAAGTGCATGACATGAGAATGATTAAACGGAATGAAATTTGTGAGTAGTAAAAATGACTGGGCAAAATAGAAGGGTAGAGAATTTAGTAAGTTACTAACCGCCTTACTGGAATTGATCATGAACTTTGATTTGTAGTTAGTTTTATTCTTGAACATTGGCATACTCAAGATTTTCTCAGATTAATATAGTTTAATCAATTTATAGTCACTCAATGTGATTAGTATTTGATACTATATAATAATTAAATAAACCTAGAGATCTTAAATTAGTACAAAAACAACGGATCGATTGGTCACTGGATAGACCAAAACAAAAAATTAGTATGTAATAAGAAGTTAATTAAATGAATTTCGGACCCACTGTGAATTGGGAATAAAATATTAAAGGAAAATGGTTATGGTTGGTTAGGGTTATTACTTTTAATTAAAATACTCCTTAATAAAGTGAAAAGAACTTACTTTATACACTAAAATCATTTTTTTATATACCAATATATTAACAAAAATAACTCATGGTATAATTAAGCTAATGATTCTGAGTTAGATTCATGTTTAATGAAGACAATTCCCTTTAAATATTTTGCATGCCATGAAAATCAAGAGAAGTTAATGATAGTTCTCATAAGTGATGCTATTCCCTAAGAATTCAATACTCTCATGGACGACTATATATTGTTGTCTCGAAACTATGGAGTGAAGTGATTTGAATATATTCATATGTGATAAAGATAAATAATAATGATACAAGTACAACATATGTTTATTAAAAAGTTTTACAAATTTTGTAAATTTATGAATTTTGAATGAAATTTTATTTATATTGATTAATAGTGATATTTTCGTTTCTCGTACTCTTTTGCTCATGTTTATATAATTTTGCATTAATAATAGAATTCTATTTATCCGGGCATCGCACGGGTGCGTAATTCTAGTTATAAAATAAAAACTGTGACATGCATGACGCGATACACACCCCAAGTAGTAATGGTCCGCATCAGGGGACTGCGTGGTTACGTCGAAAAGGGCAATATTATGAGGGCTTACGGGCCGATTTTTATTGGGCCCAACTACATCCAACGGACTACACAATAAGTTTCACATTTCAAATTATTATTATTATTATTATTATTATTATTATTAACATATAACAGAAAAGGGGAGAAAAATGATTTAACTATAGTAGACCTTATTAATCTGTCTCATGTACTAATATGTGTACAGATTGAAACTACTTTTATACGTACAAAATGTGTTTACTAGAAAATCAAATGTCACTAGGAAATGATGGAAAAATTAGATATAAAGTAAATTAAAGTAGGTGAGGAACATGTGCAGTTGTTGGCCCTATAGACTGTAGACATAATTTTATGTACGGCACATTAATTTGGAAATTCTATCTGTTTTTCTTGTTGCTTCTTTTCGGAAACTAATAATTAATAGCATCTTTAATTTTTTATGGCAGCAACTTCCAACAGATTTCATCTTATTAACTGTCTCTCATTAAATTTCACATGAGTCACCCCAGTGCCAACTTATATAATTTCCAAAGTTGATGGAGAAATTCATGGATTTTGGTTGAATTTGGTCGACAAATTTAATTTTTTACCGTACTGTAGTTTATGTGAGGTATATAAAATTAATCAATTATTCGAATAGAGATGTACATAAACTAAATACGTTCTCGTAAATTCGTAATTACAATTCAATGGAACTTAAGGAGTAGGATGCATATTTATGATGGCATTTCAAGATATGATATGTAGTACATCTAGCATGAGTTGGAGGTTGAATTCTCGTCATTTTTCAAAATATTAAATATTTTTTATTTTGTTTGAGAACAATTATTATTCAATTTAATTAAAAAAAAAAAAGAGATTCCATGTACCAAAATTAAGAAGAAACAAAAGAAGGAAAAAAGCAATCAGAGAAAATGAGGGCATGTAATTTATGTGTTGCACATGCCTCTGAACAAGTAAATTATCTGCAAGAATAAATGCATCCCCTAGCTATATAAGATTATGTAGAATAGGAAAAGTCAAATATTGAACCCCACGAGCAACTGATTATTTGGTGCCCTGAGTATATAAATATTACACTTATGAATTAAATAATTCACCAAATAATGATAAATGTAATTAAAGATGATTATTATTATCAAATAGTACCATCTTTTTAGATATATACAAGTTACATTCTCATATCGCAAATTCATACTTCCTCCGACCCACTCATATTATCATCATTTCTTTATTTAGATGTCTCACTCATATTGTCATGTTCCAAATAATGAAAATTTTAACCCTTTAAAATCCTTCTAAAGTGATAGGACTTATACACACTCCGTTCACGAAATGATGCCCCATTTCGTGTCCGGCACGGAGATTAAAAAAGCTAATAAAGTTGTTTTGAGTGGGTAAAAAGTTACTCCCTCCGTATTACATATAAAGTCCCATTTTACACATTTCACATGTATTTTTTTAAAAATCTCATTTCACTTTATGGAATCATACACCCTCAAGAATCTCTCTTATTTACACTCATTTGTCATTGATGGGCCCACCTTCCAACAACTTTATCACTACCTTTTATCAATACCAATACCTTTTTGTCAATACCACTACCCCTACTTTCTAACTTTTACCTCACTCAAAAATATTTTATCAGTTTTTTTAATATCCGTGCCCATTTAAATTGGGAATTTATAACTAATACGGAGGGAGTAGAAAGTAAAGGTAGTGAAATAATGACAAAAAAACAGTGGTAATGACAAAAAAAAAGTGATATTGACCAAAAAGTAGGAATAAATTTGTTGAACACAAATAATGAATGAAACAGGGCATTATTTTGTGAACAGAGAGAGTATCTTTTTACCCTTATTTTTAATTTCCGTGCCGAACAGTAACATGACAGTATCAATGAGTCGTAGGAGAATATCTTTTTTATAAGGAACAAATTCATATCATATCTAGTAAGTGTGTATCATAGCAAAAGTGATTTCAGTATATTCGACATAGGAAAAAAATGCAAAGCATTCACCAACTTAAACAATAAAGATCAACACAACTAGTCACTCTTATCATCAAAGATATATCATTGTGAACACGAACGCCAATTGCATGATACACAAGTTCGTGTACTCATGTTCAAATTGCATTTTGAGTGAATTCATGTGTATTCTTGTATTATTTGAAAATAAATTTTGAGTAGAAGAATTTGAGAGATAAAATACGAATGACAATGCTCAATCACACGATTCACGAGATCAATTTCGTTAAGAATATATAAACTTGTATAGTTGTATATAATACTAAAAAAGAAATTGCCATACTTGGTATGCTTTGTCAAATTAAAGTATAATAAGTCCGGTGGATGCAAGTTTGTGGTTAGAGCGGTGGCAGTGCATGCGGCGGCGGTGAAGAAGGGAGAGATGGAAGAGGGAGGGTGAAGAATGTAAAAGAAGATATATTCACTAATTTGTGTCATTTTTTAGATTTAATTTTGATCGCATGCAACGTATCCAAGTAAAATTTTGCTATATTGGTTGAAGTAGCGTACAAATGTCCATCTACTTACTTTTTGTTAAACATGTGTCGACCGTCGACTTATTGATGTGGAGCGCGTCCCTTTATAATATTAAAAATATTATTTTGTCCCTATGTATACATTAATTAATTAATAGTGTACATTTAATTCAACTTTGAAATCAAATAGTGTGATATACCAACTCTATTGTGCTTAGACGTTGACGACCCCTAAACGGCACACACGCTTAACATGCATTTATACAAATTAATCACACCTCATAGGCTGATATGATAACTCTATTGTGTTTAACTAGCCCTAAACCAACGGTCCAAATGATGCCGATGATTTCTTTTAATTATGGATATGGTCAACCCTTTTTCTTAGCATGGCTAGGATTTTTTATTTTTATTTTTTTAACCATGCATTCTTAAAATTAGTTATATTGTTTAGTGGTAGAAAGAAAATTAAATACTATAAAAATGTTAAATTAAAATAAAATTAACAGTGGACCAATATTTAGTTTTGTATTAAATTAATATAAGTAAGTAAAATATTTTTAACTACATTTGCCATATATATATATATATATGGCTGTTCTCTGTTCTCTATTCAGTGCTTGTCAAGCAAGATAAAAGTCACCATACCTACACTGTACATGAATAATGAATTTCATGTAATAAATCAAGTCTGTGATATGTCAAATCTATCAAATAAAGCAATATAGAGGTCTAATTGCAATAACAAGTTCTGCCTCGAGCCCTATATATTTATATATGTTGCATGTCTTCATCCTTCAACTTATATTCATTCCCCTTCACAATTTTATCCCTACTTTCCACCACCTCCTCCGCCATCACTTTAATATCAAAATGACCGGCGCCGCCGCCAACCTCGACCAGAAGAACTCCGGGCGGACCCTGAGCAGCATCGAGCAAACCTGGTGCCGCGCGGTGGCATGCGGCACCGGCACCACCGTGCTCGCGCTCCAAATGGCCAAACCGCCGTCAAAGGTCACACTCCTCCACCAAGTGCTTAAGAAGCTCCGGCAGTCCCACCCCCTCCTCCGCTCAAAACTCCACTACAACCCCACCACAAAAGACTTCTCCTTCGTCACACCGGCCGCCGAGCCGCCGGTCGCCGTCGAGGTCCACGACATCGAGACCACCGCGCAGCTCCTCCGCCGAGTCCCCAACCCCGACGTCCCCCCCTGCCACGTCATCCTGGAGCACGAGGTCAACGACAAGATCTGGACAAAGCCTAATTGCTTCCCATGCAGCGGCGCTGACGTCATCCACGCCAGCTTGTACGCCCTGTCCGAGACGAGGTGCGTGGTGGTGCTGCGGCTGCACGCCGCCGCGTGCGACCGGACGACGGCGGAGTCGGTCCTCCGCGAGCTGATGGAGCTGGTGGTGGAGGTGGAGGGGGGGCGGAAGGTGGGCGGAATAGAGAACGGCGGCGAGGGCAGCGCCGGGATGGAAGGGCTGGTGCCACGTGGGATGGGGAAGAAGACAATGTGGGCACATGGGGTGGACATGTTAGGCTATTCATTAAGCTCTTTAAGGCTTACCAATTTGAAGTTTAAGAATACCAAATCATCGCCCAGGTGCTCCCAGGTTGTACGCCTTAGGCTGGGCAACCAACACACTGCACTCCTCCTTGCTGTAAGTGCATCATGCTCTTCACTATTTCTGCCATTTAATTTGCATCATCGATCATTTTACATTTTCCATTTCTTACTGCCTCAACCTCAACTCTACCTACTACTTTCACTCTACTACTACTAGTAAAAAAGAAACTAAAATCAAGATTTATTATTAAATGCGTAATTTAACTGGGAATTAATGTCGATTTATGAGGGATAGCTGACAGATGTGACACATGCAATTAGAGATGCTATGTTTAGGAAAATATTTAAGAGTCGATATATTTGTCCACCGTTTTTTTCTTGTATGTATTATTATTGTATAGTTATAGTTTGTGTGGGCATTTACACCAAAGGCATTGAGTTGTCGTCATCTGTCTGCGCCTTTAATTTAACCTTTGCTTTGTTCACTTAACAGCGGACTATTTACTTTTAGCTTCATCGGACCAAACCAAACCTGCTAAACCGATTGTATTATAGATCCAATTTGTTGTTTACCTTCTAAAATCTCCTACGATTGTGGAATGTTGTTTTTTGTCAATCGTTTTATTGGGACTTTGCATTGTTGAGTTTTTGAGTATTCCTGCTACTCTCTTCTTAATACATTTTTTTTTTACTTTTCAAAAAAAAAAAAAAAAAACTGCTAAACCAATGTATTTAACTTAAATAAAATTAACTAGAATTTGTAATTAAAAAATTGAAACACAATCGAGAATTAATATAGTATATGAGAAAAATAAATTGTTTAAAAATTTTTCAAATGTATTAGAAGATCAATATGTACACATACATATATGATGGCTTGTTGTGATATACTATAGAAATTTTAATGAATTTAATGATGGTCTTCAATTCGTGCGATGTTCTGAAGTTCGAAATTCCAGTATACATTTGACTAATAAATTTGATTTTTTTTAATAAATATGCATAGGGTTGCAAATCTAGAGAGATTAAACTCTGTGGATTACTAGCAGCTGCTGGGCTTATCGCGGCACATTCCAGTCGACCAGATTCCGACAAGCAGAAGAAGAAATACGGTGTTGTCACTCTCATCGATACCCGCTCTCTTCTCGAGCCTTCTCTTTCCACTCATCATTATGGTAAGAAAATACTAGTACTACTAGTATTTATTTATAAAAATAATTTTTATAAAAAGGATTTAATTAAATTTTGATTTTAGGATACTACCTGCTACCAATCCTCAACACACACACCATAAGCGCCAAGGAGAAACTGTGGGATTTAGCCGAGAGTTGCTACACGGACTTCGCACGTGACAAGAAATGCAACAGGCACTTTTCGGATATGGCCGATCTGAACTTCCTGATGCGGAAAGCGATTGAGAATCCGAGCGTGACGTCATCGTCGTCGCTCCGGACGTCGTTGATATCGGTGTTCGAGGATCCGGTGATCGACAACACCGAGGAGATGAAGAAGGAGATCGGCGTGGAGGACTACATCGGCTGCTCCTCCGCGCACGGCGTCGGACCCTCCATCGCGATATTCGACACCATTCGCAACGGCGAGTTGGACTGCGCCTGCGTTTATCCGGCGCCGCTGCACTCGAGAGAGCAGATGCTTGAGCTGGTTGATCTTATGATTAAGATCCTTGTGGAGGGGAGTTACTGAGATTGATTTGACCATTCTACCCCCTAGCCTCCCTCTCCTCTCCTCCCTCTCCTCTCATATTTGATATTTTATATACTAGTACTATATACAGTATGTTCCTACTTAATGCAAGTCTAGTGTTTGTGTTTTAAAATGCTTGTATTTAATTATTATTATTATGGATATTTGTAACATCTATTTCTTTCCATGATGTCTATAATCGAAATGTTACTATTACTCTAGGAACACTTTGATTTCAATACCTTTCATTCAATAGGGAGAGCCATTAAATGGAACTGTACCATTAAAAGATAATTCATGAGGACGTATGTCTCTTCAACTGTGTTACCTACTGAGATATGCTTTCTCGAGTTTGGGTCTACAAATCAAAATGATGGGCTTCGGCCCATTATAAACTTTGGATCTTATTGGGTCCAACTATAAGATCTTATATTTATACTAGTACTAGTATATAGTATTAATTTAGTCCGTAGCATGTGTGGAGTAAAATAATTTTATCGATATGTTGCACATTAATGTATTTCGTCCAAACTTTTACATTTAAAGTTTTCGAGCACTCTCTAACGAAATCGAAATTAGCGCAATTTGAAAGTCTCATGATCTAGACCATCAAACTGTAGTTTAGTAGTATACTTTAAGTCTTCATCCATTTTAAATGAGAGATCGGAATTTAATCGGCATTTTCCCTCCCCCAAACTAAACATAAAATAACACTAAAATAAAAGGTCATATGTTCGGCCCATTAGTAGGTAAAAGAAATGCTTGGGCTATTAATAATGGGCTTTTAACTTTAGTTATTTATCGATGAGGACAGTTAGGAATAATGACAATATATTTGTTTTATGTCTACGAAATTCTTAAAATTTTGAAAGGAGTACAAAAAAATTATGAAACAAGAACAGCGTTCCTCTACCCATTGTTGGGGCAGATTAGCTTATACTATGTTGATAAGCCATCGCATAATTTTTCTTTGTTTTTCAAAACAAGCCACCACATAATTTCTATTCGTGCATAAAGTACAAAAATTAAATAAATTAATCGCTTTTATCTTTCTGTTTTTATAATTACGTTATGAAATATATCTAAGAAATCATGAGATATTCTCTAAAAATAAATAAAAAATAAAGCATGAAATATTATTTCGTAAAATCTAATTTAAGAAGTCACTAGAAAAATAAAACTCGAGATGGTTCAATAGAAAACAATAAAATATAAGTTGGAACGGCATAACCGAGAAAAACAAAGGTTAAACTAACGACAAAAAAAAGAAAACTTAACAGAAAATAAAAATATCATACTGCATATGTTATTTTCTTTGGTCTTTACTGAAAATATTGTAATTTTCCAACACAACAAATAGAAAAATTAAGAACTTTGCACGAGATTCGGAAATGACATCTTAGGAAATTAAGGGGAAACATTATCACTGGTATGCTGTCACGAGGTTCGTGAATTGACATTTTCATAATTCAGGAAAAATCTAATCAAACTGACACAAAAGTCATCAAGCAATCATTAATTTACTTACAATATGTTTCGCATGTACACAGTGCCGCTTAATTTGTTTATTTATTATTTGAATAAAAAAAATTAATATACACACTTGTCATGGATTAGTTTTCCTCGTTTTTTTCTTCCTATTTATTTAAATTCTCAAACTCAAGCATATATGTATTCGTTTTTTAATTTACTTCTTCTTTTACGTTGATTTAATTTCAAGTTAATCTCTCTTCAATGTAATTCATTTCTATTTATTTAAATTCTCAAATTTTCTTAATCAAAAAATAATAAGTATTATATTTACTACTATATAATTTTGTTTCGATGCGTATAAATATTCTAATTCTACGAAATATTTAATCAATGCATTCTAAGTAAAATTTTAGATTGACAGGTCCGTGTAACAAAATTCAGGCTTCTATGTACAATATGATCATTGATTCACGTTAATCTCTCGTCTATGTGATCCAACTCTATTTGTCTAAATTCTCAAATTTCCTGAATTAAAAAATAATAATGACTTTATTTATTATTGTATATTTTTGTTTCTATGCGTATAAATATTCTAATTCTATGGAATATTAATCAATGCATCGTAAGTAAAATTTTAGATTGACAGATTCATATAAAAAAATTCAGGACCGTACCATCCTGAAATCGTGGGGGTAGACGGGCCGATTCAGAACTGACAGTTCAAATTACTTTTTTAATAATTTATATTGAACTCATAATATATGATAGGGGTGCAAATACGGATTCCATGTATTCGGATAATCAGGTCCCGACCCGAAACACAGCGGGTAACTGAGTATCGAATACCCGAAATAAATAGCGCTGATACGGGTTGCAGATTTTGTTTTTCAGTTTTCCGGGTATCGGGTATACTTGTCCCGTCCCGTTATACCCGACGAACTAATCGGTTTTAAATTATATACATATTTATTTATTTATTTATTTATTTATATTATTTAATAATTAAAAATTAAAAAAATAGAATTAAAATTAAAAAAATAATAAAACACATCTATTTCTCTTTCTCACATTTACGCAAGAACTTTGATATTTTGATATTTGATATTTTGAATGTTGATGAATGAGGATGGATGATGATGACTTTAATATTTGAAACTGTACTTTATAATTGTATTGAATTATTGATGAATGATAAATTGATGATCATTGTGGCTTTGAGTTGATTTTTTAACTTTCACTTATTAATTGTATAGTATTATTTTAATTCTTAATTTATTAGGTAGCGCTGATTTTTTTATTATTTTTTCTTAAGCGGATTATACGGGTACCCATTTACACGCTCCGTATACCCGGCCGGGGTATTTGGGTACCCGGTTAACTTGGGTGAGACGGGACTTGGTGTTTTTTTAGACACATTTTCCGGGGTCGGCTGCCCGTAAAAATCAGGTAGGGTACTCGATCCCATCCTATTAGCAGCCTTAATATATGATATTTAAGGTTACCTTCATTCTTATAGACAATCTTGAATAATAAAAATTATTTAGTCAAATTATACCACAAAATCAAAACTGTGGTCGACGGGCCGATTCCCACCTCGAACCATGGTGTAAATGGGCTGATTCCAAGCTAAATTAATACGAGACATAGAGATATTTGATGTCAAAGGATCGACCACAATTCTCATACAAAATCGACATGGGGCAGTCTCAAATATTTTTTTTATAATTTTATTAAATAATAATTTCTCGGCGATTTTCGACTGGCTACACGCTAATTATATATAACATGGAAACAAAATCTTAATGTGATCAAATCTTCAAAATCAATATCTATCATATTTTAATATATTCTAAATATATACGTTTCGATTTTTTTCGAAATGACATCTTTTATAAATTTTACATGGTGCTATACAAATTATCAAGTATGTATATATAAACTAGTATGTAACCCGTCGAAAATCGACGGGATATTTTTAGACGCGATTTGCTTGGTAGTTATAGAAAGTTATAGAAAATGATACTCCGTACCATTTTTGTTCTAATTAAATTTAAGAAGATTGTTTCTCAATTCTTCGTCTTCATTTACTTTTTTTTTATCTTTTCCGTTCAATCTAATTCACATACTTCAATAAAATTATTAGCCGCAATTTGTTTGATTGTTATAAAAATTTATTTTGGAAGTCAAATCTTAAATTACTACTTAAATTTAAAAAAATTGTTTTGTGATTCTCCCATCTTCATTTACTTCATTTTTTATTTTAATTTTAAATCTTCGTTAAGATTATTAAAAATATTAGCCATGGCCCATAATTTACTTGGTAGTTATAAAATTCATTTTGAAATTGAGAGCCTTCAGTATGTAACTAAAAACAAATGTTCTGCGATTCTTCCGTCTTCATTTTCTATTTTTTATCATTTTTTAGTTCAGTTTTAATTCACATATTATTTAAATATTATATGCAGTTTTTTCGGTACTTATAAAAATTTATTTTGAAAGCAAAAATCTTTATTATCTAATTAAATTCAAGAAATCGTTCTGCGACTCTCCCATTTTTATTTACTATTTTTTTTATCTTTTAAGTTCGATATAATCTATATGCGCCTCAGTAAGATTCAAGAAAATGTTTTCCGATTCTCCCGGCCCGTCTTCATTTACTATTTTTATCTTTTTTAGTTTAATTTCAATCCACATATTTCATTAAGATTATTAAAACTCTTAGCCAAAATTTGTTTGGTAGTTATATTTAACAATGTGAAAAATTGGAGAATTTAAATAAATAGGAATGGAAAAATGAGGGGGTAGAAATAGAATAGAGGCAATGTATAGTCGTTTTCATTTAAATAATAATACGATATGAGAACTGATAACTGATAATTATGAGAATAATCTATATTAAACCAACATTATTAATTGGTTGATTAGTAATAGAGAATGAAACGATTTCTTTGCAAATACAAGAATCAAATGTTTTTAGATGTGTATATACTTAAACAATTAATAATTTCGTATGTACTTAATAAGATCTCTTGTTACAAATAAAAAGATATAATATTTGACAGTTTAGTAATTAGTCAAATTATTTTTTATTCTTTCAATAAAAATATAATAATTTATTCGGCCAACTAATTATTAATTGGCTTCCAACTAAAAGTAAAAATATGTGGGTTCTCGCAACTAAATGGCTTCCAACTAATTGATTTCCACTTCATGTCGCAGTTTATAATCCAAACATATTATCCCTTATTTATAGGAGTTGGGGGATTATTGATAGATTTTTAGTTCGATGTGGGAGACTTCTCTTCGCCATGTTATTCGATACATTTTGGCATCAGTACATCATATAATTTCTATATTCTTTAATTAGTTAAAATTTTTCTTTTATTTAAATTAATGTAATTTATATACAATTTATGTTAACAAAATTAATTCAGCTAATCAATATGCAATGCATAAGATATGAATTTATGAATTAAAAATCAATAAAATAGGAATTTAAGATAAATAAGAATTCTTATTAGAGGTTGCGCCACGTAGGACCTAAAATCAAGCAGAGCTTTCGGATCCGCAATGGTTTTAATAATATATAGATAATATATTCACACCTATATTGCTTTATATTTAACTCTTTTTATACACTGAAAATTAAATCGTTAAATTAAATTTTCAGATGATCACTTAGCAAAATAAATCTTTTGCATCCATCAATTGACTATACCATGTCATTTATCTTTCTAGCAAATTTTGTAAATTTAAAATCATATTTATATTATATACTCCCTCCACCCCACTCATTATTTTTATATAGTAATGGGCATTGAGATGAAAAAGATAGAAAATTGATAAGTCTTACTATACCATGTAATCTATCTATCTGTCAAATTTTCTGCCCTAAAATTATATTTAAAAGAACAATTTCCTTTTTTTAGTTTTTCTATGATTTGGGAAGTGGTGAAATTTGAATAATTTTGGATCTCATTGCTTACGGACAGGAATAATAACACCGTTTAAATGTCAAAGATGCATGTTACAGAATATATTGAGGAGGATAAAATCACTTAGTATCACAAAATAAGAAATACTAAAAGTCAGTAGCTGTTGTAATTATGGCAAAGTACTGCACTGAAATTAATTTTCTAAAATTTAATTAGTGGCTGAAAATTGAACAAGTTTATGGCCGTGAAGCATTTGAGAATTGAGACGAGCTTAAAATAATTGTGGTTACTTGTTAATCTAATACTAATGTTTATCTGCTAAAATAAAAATAAAAAATACTAATGTTTATAATTAGATATTCGTAAACATCATATGAGGAAACGGGAAGCCTACTAATTAAGCTATGACCTACATACAGCACAAATTGAACCACTAAATGATGTCGCCCCTCGCCTTCAATATTCAAAATTAAACAGCAATTAATTGATAAAAAAACTATAGTTAATAATTTGATTAAGGGATATTTTTAAATTTTAATAATATTGAGTTCCATCGAAATAATTAATAGACTTCATATAGTTCACACATCTGAGGGAGTAGGCCATTTTTTCTTCTTCAAATTCAGTTTGAAATAATCTCTTTCGTGGGAATGCGTAGGTAGCCGTAGTAAATAGTATAGACCGACAAAGGAATCTTGAGAAATGAATTAAATATAAAAAATATTATTATTAGACCCAATAATTTCCAAGCAATTTCAAACTCCGAAATTCGGTAATATTGCAAATTACAATTGCGGGAAAGATAGACTACTTGGATAAAAGTATAAGAACCAGTTTTAAAAAAATAAAACAACCAAGTGTGAACAAGTATACATTGGCTGTATAATAAATAATAATACGATTTAAAGTATGAATTCCTTATTTGGCGGCATCGGATTGAAGGGCATTGTGATCGTTAGAAAACTTGAGTTGCTCTTCCAATCTGGCGTTCAATCTTTGGTCAACCCAGTTGACGATGTCGGAGAATACGATGTCAAGATTCTCCGGCAGCTCCCCGTACGTCAAAGAGTGCCACATTCCGGGATACAACTTGAACGTCTTGTCTGCAGAGCGTGCCGTTTCATACAGCACCCGGCTCACCGATGGGTCTGTCACTTTATCTTCTTCTCCGTGTAGAACGATGAACGGCAACGAAACCTGCCGTTAATTGTTTTTATTAAGATCAAGATATATATATTCAAAATGAATAACTGTCAATAGAATAGAATAGAATAGAATAGAATAAATGGCCCAAAATCATCATAAATAAAATAAGAAAGTCGAGAAGCAAACCTCTTCTAGTCTTTTTTCCAAATCCATGCTGACTGTATAGAGTTGGTAACTAGTTTGTAATCGAGGCCGGCCTTTGTATGTGTAAGGGTTGGACCTAACCTGCGCACGTTAATTATAATACTATGTCATTTTTTTCTTTTGATTAAATATATTTTACCATAAAATAATTAAATTATAAAATGAAAAATGAAAAATATATACAGTACCTCTTGTCTAACTTGTGGGTCCCTGAAGGCAGAGTCAACTACATCTGGAGTTGGAGTAATTTTCCATGTAGGGATAACGCGAGCCAAAGCAGTCAAAATCTTGATAACCACTGGATTTGGTTTCATCTCGTCAGCAATCTGCATTTTTTTATTTATTCCGTTATTTTATACTCATAAGTTGAAAATTCGAAGCTTGCTGTGTAACGTTACATGTATTTTAGTACGTTTGTCAACGATTTCTAAAAAAATCACAGGACAGCACCGTTAGCAGGATAGATAAAGACTTCTTGAATTAAAAAACCGTATTTGAATTTAGTAAATTTGTTATAATGGTTTGTTTGTTTGCGCGCGCTCTCTCTCTCTCTCTCTCTCCCCAATAACATACATACAACAAAAAATACAAAATGAATATAGAGAGAGCTCTTACTTTACACATGGGGGCAACGAGGACGGCACCATCCCAAAAGTGGGGCATTTTTCTATGCAAGCGTAGGACCATCGCCCCTCCCATTGATTCCCCCATTAATATTCTCAGCTTCTTCCTATTCTCTTTCCTCTCTGCAGCATTAACATTAATACAATCAATTCAAATCCAACATTGCACATCCATTAATTACGGGATTAGTTCAATCCTTAATTACTACTAGTATAAATATAAATAAACCCAACCCCACTACTATCCATTTTCTACTCACTATTCTATTCCACAAGCTACGCATATAATTAATTAAATATTCTTATTCTATATATGTCCTCCACACAAATAGAAATAGATACGTCGATGTTGTATTTGCTGACTTTTTAAGTAATTCATTTTGATGAAAGGTGGTCACAATATTTGTGGTATATGAACAAAAATTGACTAAAAAAACATACTAGGTACGAGTAGAATGCCCTAATATTGTCTTGAGATTCAACAAGTAAATAATTAAATCCCCAAGAAACATTCAAGTAATTTAGACTTTTGTGTGGAAGTTGTGAGTTTCGGATTATAAACCCTACCGCTTACTTTTCTCAAGTAAATAGGATAAAAAAAAAAAAAAAAAAAAAAAAAAAGTGAAGAATCCGCTGAGGACCAGTTCTCTGTTCAAACAAGTGGTTGAAATTTGAAGTATCCAAACCAATCCGACAAAAATTTATCCCCTTTTATAATAAAAAGAAAAATAAAATACGATGAGATAATTAATCTCACCGGAAATATTGGTGAAGTGATGGGAGAGATCGTCGACGAGATCGTCGAAGTTATTGATTAATCCGAGAAGGCCGTCCGATTTTCCATGGCCTTCGCAGTCGATGCCGTGGACTTCATATCCCGCCTTCACAAGTCGAGCAGCGCAGCCTTTACGAATCAAATCATCAATCAATCAATCAAAATTAAATGAAGAAATATATGTATATATATATATATAGATCCAAATTTGGCTTCTTACCTCTCATGGAGATGCTGCACTCCATGGCGTAGCCATGGCAGAGGAAAACCAGAGCTTTCGCCTCTGTATCTGTAGGTTTCCATCGGCAGGTGAATAGCTTCACTCCACGTGGACTTGCTATGTATTCCTGTATCATTTTTTATAATACAAGAATTTCAGTTTATGATTCGTAGTAATATTTGAAATGGAGATTTGAAATCATCTGCGCTTACCTCTTCGTATTTGACGTTACTGATCTCATTTTCCTGCCAAAAGTTATGAAATATATAGATTAAGATTAGAAGAAGGGACTTAGAAATATGAAGTAATTTGTCAACTGATAAAAGGTTTGTAAACGTACCATTGTATGCAAGGAAAAAGAGCAGAAATATGATAGATATTCTTTTTATTATAAATTTTGTGGAGATTTGAAAATCAGAGGAATTGGATTTGGAGGTGAAAGATAATGAAAAAGTTTGTGTTCGGATGGGGTATTTATGGTGAGTGACGAATAAGGAATTAGATTGAGACGTCTAAATCGTCGGCTAAAATTTGTTTTCCTATTTCGTATTGGTTTCGTCAACTTGACTACTTGGTCACAAATGTGACATCTCTTTTAAATCTTTTACTACTTTTTTTGTAAATCAATCTTAATTAATAATTGGTACCCTTCTCATCCTGTATCTTATTGTTAGTTATACACATTAATAAAATAAATTGTGAAATCTTTAAATTAACTAATTTTTGGGTTCCGTGCTTCGCGATATTATAATATATATATTGAAGAATGGAAACTCATTGATTATTTTGGTTAAAAGTCACTTTCTTTTTTGCAAAAAAGTATTCAAGTTTTTAAAATCAATTCTTATTCTGCTGCACGTCTTATTCCACTATAATACTCAAATGTAGTAATACTTTTATTTTTTAAATTGCATTTTATAAAATATAAATAGATTGTATATTAGTCTTCTTAATTTATTCTTTCTTTCTTTATCTATGTCAATTAGTCAACGGTAAAATTTCAACACATGCTAGACAACTTTCGCTTATTTAAAATTATACTTGAATCAATTAAATATACAGGGAATGTATATATTGCTTGAGGCTGGGTAATTGTATGCGTGAATATATATTTACTTTAGCATGGAGTCTTTGCTTTTGCATTTTTATGGTCATGTGATATGCCGAATAATATATAAAGTTGGATAGAAAACAAAGTATTAGACGGACGTAATGTTTAATAAAATACGATTGAATACGATCATTATCATATCATATGTCGATAGACTATACTACGAAATTGTTATATGAAGTATTACATAATGATATTTATTAGTATATTTTTTGAGATAGATTTAGAAGGTATATATTATCGAATAAATCCTTAAATCATTATACAGATGAGATTATTACAACATATAAAAGTGGGATCATTACACCGTATATAAGTGAGACCATTAAACCACCGGATAAGTTGGGAAAATTTATTATATTAATATAGAAGATATGCATTTGATCGATGAAGTCAAACATAACTTATTGCCCTCCAACTATTTTCAACTTGAGGATTTCTAACAAAATAATAATAATAATAAAAACCTATTTTCAACTTGAGGTTACGGGTTACCAAATCCCTATTATAGTAATTTTAATGATGTTTATAAAATTGGTGGCGAAGTACAAAATTTACATGTTTCTCTCTTTGGCAATGTGGTTCAAAAAGGTTTTAATATAATAGTAATATTTACTAGCTAATCTTACAGTTAAAAGTACGATGCATGAACTTTTTTTTTTAAAGAAAAAGAAAAGGTAGGACCTTTTCTTTTTCTTTCAAAAAAGAAAAAGGTTAATTTACTTTAGTTTCAATTTTTTTTTTCTTACTTGAAAGGACGAGGGAATTTAAAAACTAGAAGAAATATGGCTCAGCTTCAATGCATACGTATGTGACTTCTCACGTCGTGGAATCATGACGATTAATAGATTAAAACAAGTTAAACAAGTAATTAAGGATATGTCGCATGATTTTTTTTTAATTTTGACATATTTATTATATGTATATGCATATGTAGAGTGTATAAAAATATTTTTTGACAATTTTAGTAATCCTAAATTTAAATATCTTGAAATGAATTTTCCGAAAGACCATAATAATTTAGACTCTTTAAGAAATTCCCGAAAAATAGCACTCGACGAGACAAAGTATGGGAAAATTTGAGTCTCGAATAATTCGAGGCGTGTATATTTTGGTAAAAATTATAAGATTAGGTTATTATTACAAATATTATTAAATATGTTTAGTTTCCTGACTTCCATTTGTAACTCTAAAAGCAAAGTAAAATTGGGTCAAAGTTTGTAAGCTTTTTTGTGGCAGTTAAACCCTTTTTTTGTGTAATGTTTTAATGTAACAATCAACAAATGCATCGTACTCAAATGAATGACCACCTTCATTGTGATTGAAAAATTATGTGCTGGCTTTTGGTAGGTTTAAAAATTAAGTAAATAAACACAATCTATATACCTGAAATTAAAAAGACATAATCCAAAATGCATAAAGCATACGACATCGTTTTTCTAAACTTTTTTCTTTTTTTTTTTGGTAAATAGAATTTATTCATTTAACCAATAAAACGGTGAAGTACATACAACATCTCCAATCTTACAACCACAAAACCTCTACAAATCAGCAAAGTTAAGAAAGAAGAAAACTAACTAATTTCTTGTCTCGTTGACATCTCATAGCGGTTGTTAATTGGCATTGTCTCACCACACTCTCCCTAGGAGATGAAACAACTCCAAATCTTCGAAAATTCCTCTCCTTCCATGTATAGCATATAACAATGATGAGCACCATTCTATATAATCTGTGTCTGCTAGAATTAGTACCACAATGAGCAAGCAGTATTCCTTTCTCCACTTCCCACACATTAGCTCCTTGTTTCAAGCCACACCATCTTTTCATTTCTGTCCACACCGTTGCAGCATAATTACACTGAAAATAGAGGTGATCCACACAATCAATTCCATTACCATAAAGACTACAGGTCTGATCCACATTGATCCCAACCTTGATTAGATTCTCACTAGTCACCAACCTGTTAAGGATGGTAAGCCACATAATAAAAATACGCTTGGGAGGTGCCTCATTATTGCATACAACTTTATTCCAAGGTACTTTCTCCACAGAACCACCAAGGATGTAATACATCTTCCTTATTGAAAATGAAGACTGAGCCATTAAGTTCCTTGGGAATTGGGATGATCTCCCCTGCGACCTATTGTGGTGCATACGACCAGATCCGGGTCGGGTTGACCCGGTCAATTTTTTTTTATTTAATTTCAATTTTTTTCTTCTCGCTTTCGGCTCCGATTTTACGGCTCCGCCTTCGCTCCGATTACTAATATAAGGATAATCGGCGGGCAATAATTTGAACTTTTTCGGCTCGCTCCGAGGCCTTTGGCTCCCCTCGCTCGAATCTTAACCAAAGAAGAAGCGGCAAACAAAAAAAACGAACAGGCAAAAAAAAATTGGAAAAAAATAAGTGGATTTTTTTAAAAAAAAATTGGAATTAAAAAAAGGAAAAAAAGAACTGAAAAAAAGAACTGAATACAGAAAGTTGAAGATAAAAAAAAATCGGAATATATATATTGTAATGCCCCGTAAATTCCTTACGTTCTTAAAATTTAAAGATAATTAAATAAATGGCTTTGCACGCCTAAGTTTACAATTTTTTTTTTTGAATTCTAAGGCTAACGGTCGAATCCATTTCTGAAAATAAATTACAGAAGTCAGCTAGCCGACTACTGTATTTAGGGTTAGCGCGTACGAAAAGTTTTTAGTTCGTAAACTCAGAACGGAAAACCGTCTGAATTTTACAATTACGAAATCGCGATACGAACACGCCCGAGAAAGTTCGTTTTTATGTTTTTCCGGACGAAACTCGGACTGTGTTGTCCCAAGTTTTTGGTCAAAATAAATTTTGTAAATTTATTTTCCAGTTAAGTTCATACGTTAGAATTTTTTTTTGGTCAAATCGAATCGCGACGATTTTGTACCGAGCAACGTTTTTCGTCGTTCGTTTTCCGTAACGTCGGATCGCGCCGGAAAAACCCGTAACCCTCCTAAAAATTCTGCATGCAGCCGACCTTTTCTTCTTTTTTTTATTATTTTTTTAATTAATTAAGTGGGGAACATGCATGTAGACAATGTCTAATTAAATGACACCAAATCTTCACTTTTCATACTTTCAACCATTTCATCATATCAAGTATTTTTAACATTTAAACAAAACCATTTCCTCCCACTTCATCACCACCATCGGCTGCACTCCTCCATTTTTCATCTTCTTCACTTCATCATCCACCATTGAAGACATCTCCAAGAGCTTGAAGAAGAACACAAGTCACAATCCTTCCATTCAAACTCCATACATCTTTCTTTAATTCTTAAGGTAATTCCCTTCTCTACAATTCTATCCAATTGGATTTCTTTTCTTTTCTTTTTCCTTCTTTGATCGAAAATTTAGATATTGGAATGGATGTTTTGATCTTGGAATAATGAAATTAGATGTATTAGATAGGATAATTAGGGATTAAAATTGAACAAAAATAAGAATCCTAATACCTATGTTAATACCGAAAATTTAGGACATGTTGTAGGATTTTTAATTTTCTTCATTTGATGATTGATTCTTGTTTAATAGATGTTTAATTAGTTATTAGAATGAAAATGAATCAAAAGCCCTATGTGTTTGTGAAATTTCAATTAGGATTTGAGTTGAATTTAGAAGTTTATGCATGTTAGTTAGTAATTGATTTACAATTGATTATTTGATGATATAAGAGGTTGATTAGTAAATAAATGTAGTTAATTGGGGAAGAAAATCACCCCCTTAACATCTATATGAAAACCGAAAATTATAGAGTAATTAGAGGTTTCCACATGTTTGATATAAGTGATGAATTGTTGGTTAAATTATGTTGCAAATCATGTTAGTTGATTATAGAATTTAACTGAGAATTTTCTAAAAATGTTTAATGAAACATAAGAGATAAAGATCACCTTATAAGTTGAGTTATAATGATGTTATGATATGTTTGCATGCATGAAAGTGTTTCACGTTAGACGTAGTTTAACGTCGTAAAATTTGAATAGAATCCGACAACCTTTGAAAAACGCGTAAGAGACGAACCTTTAGTCGTACCTAATAATCGAGAAGTCGGATGGAATTTCTATTTTGATATTATTGTTTATGATGAAATTTAGAACAACTTTCTAGTTGACGTCATAAGCTTTCGAGTTGATATAATATGGGCTATAGTTATAGTCGAGAACTAGAACGCGTTTTGAATTTTTGTTGGTTTAGTATTTGTTAGTTGAAATCCGACGTTTAGAACGTCGTGCTTTTGAGTGAGTTTTGAGAAGGAGTTTGTCACGTACGGAAGTACGTGATGACTGCCTTGAGAGTCCAGTTTCTAAAAAAATTGAATACGAGAGCTTAGAACGAACCTAAAACGTTATACGTCGAACCTATCAAGCAATTAGGGTTTTCACGGCAGTTTTGCGACTCTCGCCGGAAACTGCAATAACTCCCAGCTCGTTTATCGGATTTGTGATCCGTAAATTGGAGCGCGAACTAGACATCCCAATCTTTCCAGTGATACAGGGTTCATTCCCTGTTTCCAAATCCTCTGTTCTGGACAGCCTCCAGAGTTACTGGACTGCGCAGTGAAAATTCAGTTTCTTGTTCACTAAGTTGTTTAGTTCGCACTTTAGTTTCTTTCGATCGTTTAAACCGTTTTATCTATCGAATATCTCCCTACTGACCCTAGAGTCAAATACAGGACCTTGAGTGATGAAAACCAGTCGAGATCTTATCTCTTATCCTTTCATTAAAGAAGTAATAAACGAGAAATTTCATAAATCGTTCAATGAACTAAAACGTAAATTGCCTAAGTTGATTCTTTCCAACTTAGTTTCTTTTAATCTTTAAAGTCGTATTAAGATATCGACTACCTTCTCTACTGACCCGAGAGTCGAATATGAGATCTTCCGAGTTCTAAACGAGATTGGTACGAGTCTCGTTTCCCGTTTAAGTAAAACGAATCTAGTAAGCGTGCAAATGCCTAAAGAATGAAACAACTAAAACTTTCTTCGATTCTCTTTAATCGATTATCTTTTACGACCCGTTTTTAAGTATGTTTGTTTTACGATGAATGAGGAAGCCAATTGTGAAGAAAGGTCGGAAGATCGGAAGTTTGGAAGCTTTTGCTTTTAAGTTCTGTATATCAAGGTGGGCTTTTATATACAAAATAAAACGAGCAATGCTCGGAAAATCTTTCTTTATCGCTTTGATATCTGTGTTTTCAAAGTGATATTATGGTATGAACTGTTTTATGTTTTATGTGAGTTCTCTTGTACCTATCTGAGTCAACATTCGTGTTTCCCAGATTTAGAGTTAGTCTAACTAGATTAACTAACGATCGGCTCTGAGTTAGCTGCTAAGTGCTTTCCAGAGTTAGTGCACTTTGTAACGTGTGGTGTATGTGATATCCTGTTGAGGGGTACCAGCCACGGTGAATTAGAATTGGTCAAGATTGAACGTAACATTAGTCAGAAAATGCTCGCGCGAGTGATTTATGAGAAAAAGTCAGAAAATGTTTAGTAGACACGGATTCTTTCAATAAAACTCCGATGTGCTACGCTTATGAAATGCCATATTTATCTATATTTATGATTATGATTTCGGCATCGTGCCCACTAAGTACGTTTGTACTTAGCCCTGCATTGTTTTCTAAATGTGCAGGTTGAAGCGACAGTGAGCGGCGACGGTTGGTGTTGAGTTAAAGGATAGGATGCTTAGTTAGAACCCTTCCGCTGCCAAACTCTGAATTTCTTTTTGAGATGTACTTTTTGAACAATACTCTGTAGTCTAAGTCCGTAAATATGAACTTAGCTTCTTTATTGTACTTTTGTCGAGTAATCCTTAGGGATTAACTCTTTCTTATTTATATTCAAGTCTTGTTCATGGTTTATCGATGTTTTTCATGTATGTTTAGTCAATTAGCCCCCTTCTTCCCCGCTTCTTTAATCCAACCCCAGTCGCACCCCGGCTTCTGCCGTCCCTCGGGATTTGGGGCTGTGACATATATATATCGCATTCAAGCATTTGTGAAGTTCCTTTCTTCCACAGATTCTCTTACATACTCTCTTGCACTCATAATTTTCCTTACGACCCCTGAAGCTTGCGTTCCTTTGAACTTTATTAATTAAACAAAGATTAATTGCTAAAAAAATTTCTACCTTTTTCAAAATTCTTGTTTTAATCTCCACTTTCTAAATCTGCCTTTAAATTTTCAATCTTTTAATTTTATCTGATTTTTTCCACGGTGACATATTCTGATAAGACTATTGCCGACATGTTAATATTATTTGCAGATGTGGCCTAATATATTACGTGTGGCACTTGGTACGTGGCAAGAATAAAATGACGACGATGACAACGTATGGCATTAACCCACAGTGGAGAATTTGGAGGTAGATTAAAAAAAGGTTGGATTAAAATCGGAATTTATAAAAAGGTCAGGAATTATTTGGCAGTTAACCCAAGTCTTTATTTACCATTAAAAGACGACGTATGATGTTTATTAAACGACGTCGTTGCATATGTTCCAACGATTTGCCATGTCGGCATTTCCGACTTCCAGCTCATCATTAATTTGGGGGGAAATTATCGTTGAGGGAAAAATCAGATAAAATTAAAAGATTGTGAATTTAGAGGCAGATTTAAAAAATAGGGATTAAAACCAGAATTTTGAAAAAGATGGGGATTTTTTTGACAATTAAATAATTAAACAACTTAAACATATGATAGACTAAATAACGTGCAATTTTATTTGAAAAATAAGTTAGCTTATATCTTTTACTCATCATTTTTTAATCTAATTACTTGATTTCAAAATATTGCTTTTTAATATGTGAATGTGTCCAAAGACTGGTACTCCCTCTGTTCCGTTCAATAAATTTCATTTTGCCATTTTTAATGTCTCACTCAATAAGTCTCAATTCCTTATTTGGCAAAGATTAATACACTAAAACTCACTTTATGCCACACTCAAATGTGAATAGTATTGTTTACTTTATTCTATAATATTTTTCCACTCAACCCACTTTAATATCAACAACAAAATACTACCTTAATCATACTCTTTATCATCTAAATCTTTTCTTCTTAATTTTTGTGTACATCATAAATGAGACTTGTTGAACGGGACGGAGGGAGTAATTCTTTTTCTTTTTTAAGATGTCCAAAGACTTCTAACACAGTAGTTTAGAATTATATCGATTTAATTAGATTTGATTAAAATTGAATCAAGTTGATGATCAAATAAATTTATTTCAAAATCCAAAACAAGAAAAGACAGACTACCGGCCTCAATTGCTCACTTTTACGTATTTTTCTATAAGAAAACAATAAGGAAATGAAGAAAATAGAAGGCAGTTTTTGATGGGCCCGGACCCGCGCCGCGGAGCCGTAACAGTATATAGAGTTATTGACAAGGCGATTCACGTGCGGAAAAATTGTTGGTCACGTTGAAGATAATAGTAATATTCACATTCCGGGCCCACAACCGAAATCATCTTCTTCTTTTTTTTTTCGTTTTTTCCTCCTTATTTTTGAGGGAAACGTAAAATCATCTTTTGATTTTTCCAATATTGGGACTTTATTTCCACAAAGTATTTGGAATTTGAGTGACATTTCATGTTTGATCCGTTAAGGCCGTGATCATTTTTCACGTGACTCTTGGTTGCTTCACATCGAATATTGCCATCGGGTTCCATAAAACACAAAATAAATGTCTATTTTTATCGGGTATCTTGCTTTTTCGAACCACGAAATTGATAATTCAGTTATGCAACCACAGACCCATATTTAATGAGAATACAGTTAACATGTTAATGGAATTTGAACCATTTTATCTTTTATTTAATGAGATTCTTATAGTACATCAACTTAACTATTTCGGCTAGCACACTTCAAAAATGTGAAAGTGAACCAAACTAAACTATGCCCAAGGATTAACACAGGGTCTCGTACGATACTTCACAACATAATTATAACAACCGACATTATAACATTATATTAAATTCATTTTATTATTTCATTTCAAATTCGTCCTTTTCTGAATAATGTTCATTATCTAGCTGATAAATGTTGAAACTCTAGAATGGCATGTAACACTACTAAAGAATTAGAAAAAGAGTTATTATAAATACATAGTATGATCCACACATAACACATATATGCAAATATATCTATCTATCTATATATATATATAGAGAATTGCAAATATAGTCACCCCTGAAAAGAAAAGTGCTAATATAGCCACTTTTTTAAAAATGATCAAATATGGTCATGCATACACGACTAAAATACACGACCAGCATACACGACCTAAACTGGTCGTCTATGCTGACCATGCATACACGACTAGCATATACGATCATAGCAATATACACAATAATGCACACACGACTAGCATACACGACTATATCAGCATACACGACCTGAATACACGACTAGCATACACGATCATATCAGCATACACGACCAATATACATGGTCGTGTATGCAAGTCGTGTATGCGTGGCCATATTTGATCGTTTTTAAAAACGTGGCTATATTAGCACATTTTTCTTTTCAGGATTGACTATATTTGAATCTCATATATATATAGAGAGAGTTATGCTAGTATAAAAACACTTCTTATCATAAAAAATGAGTATTGATCTCATTCATTAATTAAGGAGGGATGGATGGTCAAGATTGGATCGGGTCAACCCGTTGACTTTTGTTTTCGATTTTTTTTATGATCAGGCCATATGCACCGCACCATGCATTCATATGCACCACACTATATAATGAGATGCACCACTAAGTGTATTGAGATGCAACATATTTTCGATTTTTTTCATTTTATTTTTTTATTTTTTTACGGTCAGGCCATATGCACCACACCATGTATTCATATGCACCACACTAGATAATGAGATGCACCACTAAGTGCATTGAGATACAACATATTTTCGAATTTCTTTCTGTTTTTCTTTTTCTATTTTTTTATTTTCAAATTTATTTTCCCTCATTTTTTTTGTTTGACTCTTCGTTTTTTTGTTTGCCGCTTCTTCTTTGGTCAAGATTCGAGCAAGGGGAGCCGAAGGCCTCGGAGCGAGCCGAAAAATTCAAATTATTTTTGAACTATTATCCTTATATTAGTAATCGGTGCGAAGGCGGAGCTGTAAAATCGAAGCCGAAGGCAGAGCCGGGGAAAAAAATATGTAAAAAAAACCATATGCATCTCAATGCACTTAGTGGTGCATCTCATTATATAGTGTCGTGCATATGGCATGACCGTTAAAAAAAATGAAAAAAAAATGAAAATTTGGTGCATCTCAATGCACTTAGTGATGCATCTCCTTATATAGTGTGGTGCATATAAATAAATGGTGTGGTGCATATGGCCTGACCGTTAAAAAAAATCGAATAGAATCGAAAAAAGTCAACGGGTTGACCCGATTTGATCCGGGTTGACCCGATTTGACCAAGATCAAATCTTGACCATCCATCATTCATAGATGTGTGATTGAAATTAATTCTCATTTTTTTAGGATAAAAAGGCTTTTCACTAGAATGCATCTCTATATATATATATATATATATATAATGGATGAGGGTATTATCACACAAGAAGTTCTGTGCTACTATTCTTGAAGGTATTTCTTTAAATTATTGATATCTTAACATATTTCGAGCCACATCTCCATATTTCGACACAAGACTAAGGATCTAGGAATAGAGAGAGTGAATAGTCTAGGTTTAGGTAAGAATTCAGGATGATTAAAAAATTTAATTAGATTCTAACTTAGTCCAGAAAAAGAAAATACCATCAATAGTAGAACATCCCAAAAAAGAAAACAGACTATCAGTACCGAAACAGAGGGAGTATAAATTTGAGCGTACCAAAAAAAGTAAACAATAAAATAAAATAAAATATCCTCATGGGTACCAATGTACCATGGAGTTCTAGGTTCCCTCCCTCCCACTCAATTTGTTCAACTTCCCTTAAATGGATGTTCCATTTTTTTTATTTTTTATTTTTAATTTGTGGGAACCCGTAATTGCTATCTTTGGTGCGCACTAGGTAAATTCCCATTCTTCTCACAAAGATAAACCACACTTTCTAAGTACATGTGTGACATGTTCGACCTAGACATTAGTGGGAATTAAAATTAAGACCTCTCAATCCCAGACAACTCACTCTACGACTAGGTCATCCCTCAATTTGTCACATAACAAATAAGGAAAAATTTTACCTTTCAAAAACCGTTAAAAGTTGTGGAACTTACTCATTTTCTATCTTTTAACCTTATTCTTAATTTTCATGTTAAAACTAATGTGACAAATTGAATGAGGCGGAGGATATTAACAAAAATAAAATATAACCTCATATTATATAGTAGTTTTTTTTTTTAGCAGTGTCATATTTCGTGATGCAGCCCAAGGTTCGTCGTTGGTGCAAGACCTGGTGCATGTTCCTGTTGGACCAATTACAAGAGCACGAACCAAGAAGTTTAAGGAGAGCTTGATGGGCTTAGTCCAAGAAGTATAGGATCAAGAGTTGATGAAGAAGCCCATTGGAGATGTGCGAGTGGACAACCCATATTTGGTTAATTTTATTATGTGTGAGTGGGTCCAAGTTTGAAGACAAACTTTATTTGTTTTGAAGACTTTGTTTATTTATTAGATTTTGGACTTTGTTAGTTGATTAGTTAGTTGAGTTATTTCGTTTATTATTATAAGCCCATTAATTGTTTCCTTTCTAGACTGGATTTAGAAATTTCCCTATATAAAGGCTATGTGTTGGACGAATTTCAGCAGATCATTAATAATATTTCGTGAGTTTTCATTCTCTTTTGAGAGTATTTCGAATTCTTCTTGGTTGTTCCAAGACGAGTTTAATTATCGAAGTGTCGACGAGTCAATCATCCCTCGTTTGTGTGTCATTCATCATCTTCGAATTGTTGTGTCAACATCACGTTGAATTTTAAGAAATTCCGTTCGCCTAATTCATTTCATTAGTTAGATTGAATTTTGAGATATTCCATCTTCGGATTTCGAGTCCTCCGTTCGCGTGTTCATCATTCGATCCGCAAGGATCGTATCATTTCGTAATTGTGATATCTGTGTATACAATGAGGCAGTGGCCCAAACCTAGAGGCCCTCATTAATATTTGGAGGATAAGTACATATTGACTATATACATTTAATTTCAATAATGCTGATATTGCCATATTGGAATTGGACTTTTCCTCTTTGGAGTTCTAATTATGACTACTAACTTGCTATTCTCGTAAGAATATGCTGAACAAGAACAAAAATTTCTTGACCTTATCCACTCCATTCACATTTCTTTTCCACTCTTTGAAAATTGACACTTGTTCTTTCCCTTCTTTATTACCTTACAACTTGATGATTTATTAAATAGGTGATGCCCACCACAAATATAATTTATAAGCGCCAAGACAGATTTTTCGTTTCCGTTCTTTTTGTTTCACATGAGAAAAGTTATACGTGACCGTTACACAAAGGGCGCATTGGATAATCCACCCAATGGTAAAATATAGTAAAAAAAATGGATATGGAAAACTCAAATTTATACTCCCTCTGTCTACGAAATAATTGTTACATAATGAACAGCACGGGTTTGAGAAAAATGATGGGTAATAGTGAATAATTATGGTATTATTGTGAGTGGAGTAAGGGTTCTATAATAAATGTGAGTCTAGTAGAGAGAAATACTATAAGGTTAAATATAAGGGATAATTGTCTGTAAATCCTCAACCTTTCCTCAAATTTGAAAATTGTATATGACTTTTTAATTTTCGCACATATAACCTTCACCTGCCTTTTTTTTCTGATTTTGCACTTCCGGTCGATTTTCCCCAATTTATTTCTGACGTGGCTTATCGGAACTCCACGCTGGACACACCGGGCCGACAAACTAAACGACGTCGCCCCCTTAACATAAAACGACGTCGTTTTACACCCAATTAAAAAATAAAAATAAAAATAAAATCCAATACGACGTCGTTCCACACGTCTTCTCTCTCTAGCAAGTTCATCTTTCTCATCACGCTTCTCCGACCACCACCACCACAACCCACTTCTCCGATCGCCACCACCACCACCTCAACCCATCTTCTCTGACAGCCACCATCACCACCACAACCCATCTTCTCCGACCGCCACCACCCATCTGTGAACCAAACACAAATTATACCTCTATAATGTGTAAACCAAAACAATTATAATCTATAAACCAACAAAAATTGAAATTTGTGTGGCGACGGTGGTCACAGATCGAGAGATAGAGAGAGAGAGAGAGAGAGAGAGGATGAGAGAGGTTCACATATTCAATCGTTTTGAATCAGATGGGTGGTGGCGGCGACGACAGGTTGCCGTGGAAGAGCTTGCTCTGCAGCCCGATCTTGATCCGGCCGACGGCCCGCGTGATCTTGCGAGTGACGAAGTTCTCGCCGCGGCGGGGGGACTCGTGCTTGAAGAGGATGCCGTTGCAGGCGAAGATGTCGTAGGCCTCGTGGTAGTTGACGGTATACCAGTGGGCGGCGCACTTGGCGGCGGCGTAGGGGGAGCGCGGGTGGAAGGGGGTGGTCTCCGACTGCGGCGGCGGCGTGGATCCGAACATCTCGGAGGAGCCGGCCTGGTAGTATATGGGAGCGGTCGGAGGCGGCGATGTGGGAGCGGACGGCCTCGAGGAGGCGAAGGGCGCCGGTGGCGGCGACGTCGGCGGTGTAGTCGGGGATCTCGAAGGAGACGGCATGGTGTTGGTGGTGGCGGAGGTCAGAAATAGGTTGGGAGAGAGGCGGTGCGATGGTTACAGAAATGGGAGGAAGAAAGGAGGACGTGAGAGAGAGAGAGATGTGAGAGAGTATTTTTAATTTTTTACTTTTTTCATTTTTTTATTGTTAAAGATGATGTTGATTATGTAGTGTTATTTTTATTTTTATTTTAAATTTTAATTTTATAAAACGACGTCGTATTACTTATTCCGGCGTCCAACATGTCATTTCCGGTCTCCACGTCAGATTCAAATTGGGGGAAATCGACCGGAAGTGCAAAATCAGAAAAAAAAAAAAAAAAAAAAAAAAAAAAAAAAAAAAAAAGGCAGGTGATGGTTTTTAGTGCGAAAATGAAAAAGTCATTTACTATTTCCAAATTTGTAGAAAGGTTGAGGATTTACAAACAATTATATTATGTGGGCCCTACTGCTATAAATGAAAGTGACAACCATTTCGTGAACTAACTTAAATAGCAAAAATGACAACCATTTTGATAGAATGTTAAATTGCCTCAATTGAGGTTTTAAGAGAGATTTTCACTATATATAGCAAAGTACAAGATACAAATACGGAAAAATAAATCAGCAAAATATTCACACAAAATAATACAAGTTGATTTAATCAAATCATATCTTGAATTGCTGATTAATCGCTGACACACCCCCCCCCCCCCCCTCAAGCGAAGCGGATGTGGGCAAACGCGAAGCTTGGTGCGGAAGAACTCAAACAACGGACGTGGAAGACTTTTCGTGAAGACGTCTGCAATTTGAAGATGAGAGGGAAAGAACTAGGTGAGCAACTTTTTAGCAGGGACGAGCTCACAGACAAAGTGATAGTCAATATCAATGTGCTTAGCGCGTTTCTGCGCTACAGGATTCTGACTAAGGAATAGAGCGCTTTTGTTGTCACAAAGAAGAGTAGGCGTAGAAGAAGGCAAGTCATGGAGCTCACGAAGAAGGTTTGTAACCTAAACAACTTCTGAAGCAACATTTGCCATGGCCCTATATTTCGATTCACAACTAGATTGAGATGTCGTGGGCTGTTTTTTGGCGCTCCAAGAAACAAGATTAGGACCCAGAAAGATAGAATAACCATATGTGGAGCTATGTGTATCTAGACACCGAGTCCAATCAGCATTAGAGTAGGCAAGAAGAGTAGAGATACCTTGAGAGAGAACAAGGCCAAAATCTAGTGTGCCTTTGACATATCGCAAAATATGTTTTACTGCCTCAAAATGATCCAAGGTGGGCTTGGCTTGAAATTAGCTGATGATGTTAACAACAAAAGAGAGATCGGGACGAGTTATGGTCAAGTATTGTAATGCACCAACTAGAGAACGATATAGAGTAGGATCGGAGAAAGGAGTCGCATCGACCCGAAGCAATTTATTTGTAGCGAGCGGAGTAGAACATGCTTAGAATCAACGAAATTAACATGCGTAAGAATGTCACGAGCATATTTAGATTGACCCAAAAAGAGGCCATCGTCTGAATAAGAAACCTCGATACCAAGAAAATAGTTTAATATGCCTAGATCTTTGAGAGCAAATTCTTTGCGAATACGAGAAATAAGATTAGTGACGACAGTGGTGTCACTACCGGTGATAATGATATCATCCACGTACAATGTGAGAACCTTGGCGATAAATAAATAAAGATATGTTCGATTTACTCTCAGCAAATCCCAAACTAAGCAAAAAAGAGCAAAAGCGTTAAAACAAAGCCCGAGACGCTTGCTTGAGACCATAAACAGCTTGCCTCAATTGAGGTTTGAGAGAGAGTTTCAGTATATATAGCAAAGTACAAGATACACATACGAAACATAAATTAGGAAAATATTCACACAAAATAATACAAGTTGATTTAATCAAATCATTTCTTGAATTGCTGATTAATCGCTGACACATTTCGTAGTCAGTGGGAGTAAAATATTAATATTCGCTCCCGTGTGACGCACATACAAACATTATGTTATCATTGTGAACAATAAAAATAATTTTAATATTCTGAATAAATTTAAGGAAAAAAAGTTTGATATAAAAAGACAAAATAATACACATTTTTGTTAATCGGCTAACTTGCAACTTAAATGGGCATCAATTTAAATTTTTACAATTGCATTCCAATTGACACAAAATATAAATTAAATGACCAATTATTGAATTTTTTATAATTATGATCTAGCCTTGTTTTTTCAGCAACGAAAATCCAACATGACATACTGAAAATTGGTATAAAGTTTAGTAACAATTAATAATAATAAAGTGACATCAAAACCAAACGAACGTCGCTTTGATGTAAGAAATTAAAAAAGAAAATTTAAAATCAACGCCGCATCTAATTATTAAATAAAAACAAAAAGTAATCTTTTATTTTATTTTTCTTCCTCTTGACAAAATTTGAACAGAACTCAATTCCCTATAAATCCTCTTCTTCTCCTACATCATTCTCCCCTCAATTTAATTACTTGAAATCTATGTATGTTTTAATACATTTATATTAAAATGAGAAATTCTATTCGATCACACTGTGGCAGGCCACACACGTTAAAAAAAGGAAAGTTAATCATAAAAATGGATTTAGTCACATTTCCCCTTAAGATTTATGATTCTTAAATTAGGATATATTTCTTTTTTCAAACCCTATATTACCTTTTTAGCTTGTGTGGATGGCACAATGTGTCCAAATCAATGTTTTAAAAACCGGACCGGAGGTCGAACCGGCGAGGCCTCCGGGTCATGGTTCGATTGGTTCAACCGGTTGTATCATGGTTGAACCATTTAATTGAACCGTTCAATAATAAATAAATAATAATATTAATTAAATACATGATAAATATAAAAATATTCATAATTTTATAACTTAGCAACTCATACAGCCGAAAATTCATAAATTTAGAAATAACATATTAAAAATCCATTCCAAATACATTAATATCCATGAAATGAAACACAAGTCTTCCTAATATAAGTTCAATCTTCAAAATTAAGTGGAGGAATATTGACATTGTAACTCTCTACATCCACACGTGGAAATGAACCCAAATTCAGCCCATTAACTTCAATCTTATTCGTAGTATAACAAATCTTATTGTATCCTTATTCGTAGTATAACAAATCTAAAAAAAATAATGAAATTTAGAATGAAATAACTATTAGTAAATAAGTCAATCTTATTCGCAGTATAACAAATCTAAAAAAAAGAATACACAGAAAGTAATCTCACCTTCATCTTTGTCTAAACCAACCAAGGGTATTGTCTCTTCATTGTAAATCATACTCTCTATCTCATTTTAGTCAAGAATAGGAGCAGTATTATCTTCTTCCGTGATCCAATATTCAATATCATCTATGCTTTCATAGTCGATAGGATCATATGCCCAATTTTTGTTGAAGACCCTATCCAAAAAAAGAAAAAAGAAAAAATGTACAAGTTAAGAAGTATTTTTCTAAGATATTGAATAAGAAAATATAGATGGCTCTGCATAATGAAATTTAGAATGAGATATTTGTTCTTCAAACGCAAATTGTAATGCACAAATACAAGATCATTCATCCTTTCACAACCAGATGAAGAAGCCGTTTGACTAAGTATCATTATTGCCCATGATTTCACATTTGACACATCATTTCCAAAAGTCTTCCACCACATATCTATATATTTGAAAAAAACCAATATGAATTATAATTTAAAAAAGAACGAATCATTAATAGAAAAATATTCTTACCAGGACGCATAGTCTTCGACCAAAATCACCAATCTTCTCTCAATAAGTTTCTGTTTCGCTCAAAAATTCTGTCTGATTACCAGCAACTTGTGTAGTTAATACATCAAAAAATCCTCCCATAACCTCTGGCTTGCAAGAAATGTTCTCAGAATCATAGAAGAATATTGGGTTTAACACATAAGCAATAGCATGTAATTTTTGACGAAGATGTTTATCCCATCTTTGCTTGATAACCTCGTATAAGGTCTGTACAGAGATTTTTTGGACATAAATGTGCTCTTAATTGTTTTCTTTGCTCTGTGCATACCATCATACACATAAGCAAGTGATGATCTATCATCACCTTCAACAATCCTTAACAATCGAATGAGCGGTGCAACAATTCTCACAATGATTCCAACATCATTCCAAAATCTAGAATCTAAGACAACAACAGTAAAATCTCTACCCTTTGGGTCTTTAAAGTATCTAGATTCCACTACTCACCAAGGCTTGAAGATCATATTGGTGTTTGTGAATACTCTTCAGTGCAATGAAAGTGGCGGCAAAACGTGTTGGACCAGGACGTATAATTTCAGTCCACCCTTCTCTATTTCTCAACCAAGCTAACAAGAATCCGTGATTATAAACGAATTTTGTAATCAAGGATACACGTTTTGCTAGTCTTGCGACAAGTTCCATTTTTTCTATGTCACCTAAAATCAAATTTAGGCAATGTGCAACACATGGGGACCAATAAATAAAGGGATACTTATCATTGAGCAACCGCCCCGCAGCTTTATAATTAGCTGCATTGTCTGTGACAAGATGCACGACCAACATGCTCAACCAACTCAACAAACAAGTTTCAAAGAGTTATTGCATCCTTAACAGCATCTGAAGCATAAATAGACCTAATAAAACTGATTCCTCTGGGGCAATATACTAGAAAATTAATCAATTGTCTATTTTTATGATCTTGCCACCCCATCCGCCATAATAGTACATCATGTCTCTGCCCAAAGATTACGATAATGATCAACCAACAACTAAACGATCTTTTTCATATCACACAATAAATTGGTTCTCATAGCATGATAGTTTGGTCCTTTATAACCAGCCCCAATGGAAGCAATTGTATCAATCATAGGCTAATATGAACTTGAATTTAAAGCATTCATAGTAATTACTTATTCTCTCATTTGGTCTCTTTTTTGCAGGTTGTGAGGATGATGGTTGAACATTCTGGACCAGATTTTCAGCAGCTTGTGGAATTGATACGTCACGAATATTAGGGGTGTCAAAATCTGCCCGAATAGGCCCGATCCGACGAGCCAACCCGACTCGCCCGTGGTATGGACTGGGCTGGGCTGCTATTTTTGAAGGCCCAAAAAAACCTGGGCCTACCTGGCCCAACCCGAGAGGCCCGACGGGCCAGTCGGGCACGGGCAAAAAAGCACGACGAGCCACCGAGCCAACCCGACTCAACTATCACTTAATACTTAATATACATTTTATATTTTTATTTCTCAAAAAACCCTACCTCCCCCAAATTCCAAAACGCAGTCAGCCTCAAAACAACACCTCAAATCTAAATTCCTCCATTTCTCAATTCGTTCGCCGACATCCGCCGTCCCACCACCACCGGTCAAGCCCGTCTCCAGTCTCCAGCCTCTGGGTTTCCTCTCTCTCGCTCTCGTGAAGAAAAATATTCCGTTGAATTTTTTTTTTCAATTAGTGTTCTTCAATTAGAAATCAAAGACTCTGTAACAGATAAAAAGTGCTGCTAACAAACTTAAAAAAAGCTAAAATCCAAATAGAAAAAAAAGAAGTAATAATTAAAACAGGAAAAGGTCATAAACCTTGTGGCGCTCGAACCATTTTTTTCTTCTATCCTAACTCCTAATTAACAGAGATAGATACATACCATTGTTTTCTGAATTTGACATAGAACAAGTGCAAGCTCTATTATTAAGCATGATCTTCCATTTTCTTCTGCTGAGTATGATGGAATTAATGACTTGAATGCAAGCTTGAATCCTGAGTTTCAACCTATCACTATAAACACGACAAGAAATGATTGTATGAAAGTGTTTGAATTGGAAAAGAATAATTTGAAGAAGTTGTTAGCTAATCATTGTGGAAGAATTTGTTTGACTTCTAATGTGTGGACTGCTGTGACAACAACAGACTATATGAGTGTAACTGCGCATTTTGTGGATGAAAATTGGTTAAATAGCAAACTGCTTTCTTTTGTTGAATTTGACACTGTACTTACTGGCCTTGAATTGTCTACTAAGCTACTTGATGTCCTTAAGGATTAGGATATTGAATCCAAAGTATTTTCATTGACTTTGAAGAATGCTTCTAACAATGACAACATGGTTAGTTTCTTGAAGGAAAGACTTAATTTGCAGAATAACTTGTTGTGTGGGGGTGAATTTTTTCATGTAAGGTGTTGTGCACATATTTTGAATTTGATTGTTCAAGAAGGTTTAAAGTGTTTGGAAGATGCATTGAAAAAAATTAGAAAAAGTGTGCTATATGTGAAGCATATAATGATGCGAGGTTGAGAGAGTTCCAAAAGTGTATCGAGGAGGTTAACTTGATTGATATTAGTGGGGATTTCTTGAAATTAGATGTATCAACTAGATAGAATTCTACCTATTTAATGCTTGAAAGTGCTATTAAGTTTCGTCGAGCATTCACTTGTTTGAGCTACAATGATACTAACTACAAGTTTTGCCCAACTAATGAAGAGTGGGAAAGAGGTCAAAAGATTTGTGATTTCTTGGAATCTTTTAACACAATCACTAATGAGATCTCGGGGTCATCATATCCTACCTCTAGCTTGTATTTCACTCAAGTTGCACAAATTGAGATGAAGTTGAATGAACTTGTTGATTCGGATGATGAGGTGATTAAGGATATGGCGTCAAGAATGAAGGTTAATAAATTCGATAAGTATTGGGATGACTATTTTGCCACTCTCGTCTTTGAAAGTATTCTTGATCCCAATTCAAAGTTGAAATTCTTGACGTTTTGCTACAAAAGACTTGACCCAACGGGTTATGAGGCCAAAGTGAAGAACATCAAGAATTTGTTTCATAAGCTCTTTTAGTGAATATGAAAAACTTGATAGTGGTGCATCAATCTCAAGTGCTAATTTCCATCCAAGAGAAACTCCTCCCCAATATCAACCACATGCCCGCACAAGTCGTGGCTCCATCATGGATGTAAGTATGCTTGTTTATCAATTGTTAAAGTTTCATATTTTTTTTAAATAATTTTCAGATTTAATATTTGTTATATAAATATTTTTTGTTCTTGTAGGCGTATAATCGAGAGTTGAGTGAAGAAGATTCATTTAATGGCAAGAATGAGGTTAATTTGTACTTGAAAGAGTGTTTCAAACCCTTTCCAATGGTAAGCGTTTTGGAATATTGGAAATTGAATGCTAATCGGTACCCTCGACTTGCAAGGATGGCTAGAGATATCTTAAACATTCCAATTACCACAGTTGCTTCGGAATCTACATTTAGCATTGGTGGTTGCATCTTGCACAAGTATAGAAGTTGTATGCTTCCCGATACCGTTCAAGCACTCATTTGCACTCGCAATTGGTTGCATGGTTTCAAAGAAGTGAAAACATCGGGTAATGATACGTTTATACAATTATATTTTCACTCGAAATATTTATTATAGAAATATTTATTGCCTACTAACTTATTTTTCTTTACATGTTTCTTTTAATTGTAGAAAAGGAAGAGGACGTGGAGGAAATACGTGTGTCCAAAGAAGATTCAAATGGTGTTTGATTTAGTCTACGCGACTTGCGTTGTTGATGTTGGTTTAGTAGTTTAGTTTATTTATGTGACTTTGTTGGTTTAGCGTTCTTAAAACTTGTTTTTTTTGTTGTTGGATGTTGTCATGTTGACTTGTTGCTTTTGTTGGATTTTTTATCACTTATTAAACCTGTTACATGGATTTAACTATAGAAGTATTGCGATTTTTCTATTTTTGGTGTAGTTATACAGTGAGAATATATAAATTTCTAATTTTGTCCAGGTCCGGGCCAAGCTGACTCGATTGGCCCGGTAGCCTGCATAGGGCCGGGCTGGGCCATCATTTTTGATGGCCCGTAGCCCGTAAAATTTTCGGGTTGGCCCGACCCGACCCGAAAACTGACTTTTGGCCTTGTGGGCCGGGCCGGATTGGCCTGGCCCGAAGACTTTGACAACCCTAACGAATATCATCTCCATCTACCTCCACAACATTAGG
Source organism: Schizonepeta tenuifolia (assembly GCA_029490685.1). NCBI lineage: Eukaryota > Viridiplantae > Streptophyta > Magnoliopsida > Lamiales > Lamiaceae > Schizonepeta > Schizonepeta tenuifolia. The sequence continues at coordinate 52,836,694 of CM055958.1, forward strand.
ACCCAAAGCATGTTCGTCATCCCATGTATCTACCCCTCTCTTCTTCCTTTTTTTAATTTCCTTCTAGTTCTCCTCCATTTGCTATCTGACATCCGCAATCACTCTATCGCAACCCAATACATCTCCAACACAAATTAGTTAAATTGTTCTTAATTATGTTAGAGGCACAACTACATCTATCAATTTTTCAGCACAATCTACACCTAAATTTTGATAAATTAGTCACCATAACCATGGCACAAACAAATATTGAGTAATAATTCATTTTTGTTTCGTCTCCCGATTCTGGAAATATCCATCAGTTTATGGGCAAGAAAACATTAGTCACAACCATGGAAAACAATAATGAGAAGCATGCAGCTATATCTCCAGCAATTAAGGTAAAATAATTTGATCATTCTTGAATCTTAAAAATAGAAACAACAGTACCATTTTTTCCTTTTTCTTTTATTTGAACAACCTTACAACTTGAAATAATTGTCAAATCATTAACGCAAAAGAGAACAAAAGATCACCAAATCAGATCACCAAAGTTAATAATTCCCTACAAATAATCAAAACCCACACTAACTAAAGCAATATTGATTGCAGTGCGAAACGTTATTAACAAAAGAGCAAAAAAAAATTGTCAATAAATCAGGAGTAGAATAAAAAAATTAATGAAAAAAGAGACTAACTTAGTACCTAACAAAAGGGCTTCTTACTTCTTGGTCTTCTTTTCATGGCCGGAGAATGTCGCGGTGCCAACTCGAAATGGCGACAGTGATGGGTAATGGAGGTGGGTGGCGGGAGGAGGAGAAGAGGTAAGAATGGGGGAGAACTCTGTGAGAGAAATGAAAGAATTAGGTTTCACGTTCCAATTTTTTAGTTTTTGTGAAGGAAAATAATAGAAATATACAACATTTTACATAATCGGACGGTTTCCGAAAATCGCCCCCGGCGGGTCAGCCGGTTCAATCCGTTTCGAAGCGGTTTTGAAGGTTCAAAAGCGGTTTTCACTCACTAGCGGTTTAATAGGGTTAATCGGACCGGTGTCATGGCCGGTTCACGGTCCAACCGGTTGAACCGGCCAATCCGGTCCGTTTTTTAAAACATTGGTCCAAATAGCACTACTCAAAACTATTAAAATATATGTGTAATGGAGTTATAGATATTATAAAATTCAAGTTATTAACTCGTTGAAGATAGTTTCATTAGATTAATGTAATTGTTTGATAAATACAACTACCATTATATATGGAATCAGAATTGGACAAATTCACACTTTCAAAATTGTCATGATCAATATTATTACAATTCTTACCAAAGCCTAAATTTTTTATTATAGAGCCGAATAGTTTTGGTTGGAAGAACTTTCTTTCAATGTAATATTATGTTCTAGGTACCTTGTGATCACTCCAAAATCAATCTGTAAAATCCATCAATATTTAAAATGGAATTTTCTTGATTGGACCACATTATATAATGGTGCTTTTGACCACGTGCATTTTGATCAAAATGTTACAGGAATTTAAGTTTCCACACATCCTTCCTCAAAAGCTCATGTAATTGGGTTTTCTCAAGACATTTACTTTTTACCAATATTTCCGGTTAACAATAGGGTTTCCACCACGAATGTGGTGCCAAAAAATTTCAATGAATCAACATATATTAAACCAATCACACATATCATATTTCTATATTCTTGCTGTAAAAATCCTGAACTGAGAATTAAAGTATATAACTTTATTTTTATAAGATATGGGAGAAATGTGAATTGTGTTGTGAAAAATTATAACACTCATATAAGTCTTTCTATAAGATATTTTTAATTAGTTTAGACGAATGTAGGTTTCAACAAAGTCCAATTTTCTGGCCTCTCTCAGTCCAGAATCAGAAGCTATCACTCCCTGACGCTAAGAGTTGCACTCCAAACATATCCGAGAGTGCGGATGGGTGCAAACAACCTTCACCCAGCCGAATCTTCAAGTTCCCGAAAGTACTCCAGTCGAGGGTTCGTCTGAGGAGCCCAAGACTGTCGAATCTGCCGAGGAAGGACGCACACTAGTCGTGCCTGAGGAAAATCAATCTAGTGCTAATGCAGAATTCAACCAACACACCGCAAAGCCCATGATTGAGGGCAAGTTCGATGATCTCTCCACATTAAACATCAACATTAAGCAGCTGATTGTAGAAATCAAATAACTGAGAAAAACTATGGACAATGCATCCTTAGAGAAGCTTCAACTGCTAGAGGAACTGAAGTGGTCATTGCAGCTCCTTCGAAGCGATGTTGTGAAGTCCATCCTGATGATTAGCTAGCAACAGTCAAAGCTAAACTGGATTAACTGTGCAGAACAACCACTACCAAAGTCCATGAAGTACGCAAGGAATCGTCTGCTCTCATCTCTGCAATGTTCGAGAAGTTCAAGTCCGAATTCACAACTGATGCTGAATTCGATGGGCTTGCCAAAGTCTATGGCATCCGTAGTATTTCTTCCAACTCCTTGAAGGACAGACTTTCAGCCTCCTTGTTGATGCCAAGTCTCTGCGAGCTGAACAAGAGGCCTTCAAATCTGAGCAGCAGACTCACCAACTCCTCATCTCCGAGATCACTTAGTCCAACGTTCATCGTGACTTGGAGATGTCTTCGCTCAAGGATGCAGTCGCTGCCCTTATTGTTGATTGTAAAGAGGGGGGGAGGGGGAGAAGTACTGACACCCATGCTGGAGCATTCTCCAAGGCAACCACCTCCAAGGCTGAATGGGTTGAGAAGCTAGTTGCAGTCGACAAATGAATGCCTAAAGAATTGTCTGATAACTAAGAGGACATCAAAGCGGAGTTTGCATTGATGTATTATTACGAGTTTGTCTTTGGAGCCATGAAGCCGGATGATGCCTTCGACATGCATTTGAAACTTTTTGCAGTCGATGATCCGATGGTAAGACATAAACTTATTGACGTCCTTGAGAAGACTGGTAAATATCCACCCAAGGCTCCCACGGCTCGAACTTACCCGCCTTCGCTGATCATTGGCTCAAATCAAGTAAATTTCAGACATATTGAGCGAGAAGCCGAGATGCTGGCTGTAAAAGTGAGGATCGATCAGACTCGACATGCTAACAAATTTCAAAGATTTCGAAAGCTAATGTACAACAAGTACGACCTAGAATTTCCAACTGAGAAGCAGAGGTGATGCGATGAAAAGAAGACCTTGCAACTGATAAGCCAAGTCATGTAATCTTGAAATCATAAATTCAGTTTTATTGTAATCTCCAACTTGTTATCATTAATAATAAGTTATTTTTGGAAATCAGTGAATCATTAACTCGACTTGAAGATTATTATCTCGTTGTCCAAGTTTAGAGTTAATTTATATTATTGTCTTGTACTAACCCTTTGAATCTTATAGACTAGAACTCAGTTGGTCATACATTTTAGGTGATGTCAGTTAAGGTTTTAGCATCATAAAAAAGAGGGAAATTGTTGGGAAAATTAGTAAGGTTTTGATTTCTACCAAAACCCAAGTGATCCCAACTGGGTAGAGGTGCCTTTAAATATTCTTTATCTAGAGCTCACAATTTGAGCGTAAGAATTTTTATCTTTACAGGATCGAACTGAAGAAGTCAGCTGAAGATCAAAGAAGTCTGAATCAAGTCAGAAGACAACTCAGTCAACTCCAGAACTGAGCTATGCAGCTATGTGTGTTCAGTCATGTTGAAGTCTCCAATCTAGAAGTCTGAAGGAGAAGACTTAGAAGACTGAGAAGAAAAAAGAACTTGAATTTGAAATTCAAATCTACTCGAAGTACAAGATAGGCTGGAACTTTCCTTTTATAGTCCGACAGCCAAGACATGCATAAAGCAAATCTCGCAGTTACCATTTATGAAAAGTTTGTAGAGATTAGGTGAGGAGCCATACTTTGTGGCAGAGGTCAAACGGCTCTTTCCAACAGCTACTTCGACCTCTCATCTATAAATAGAGTTCTCCATCCATTGCGAAAAGACTACTCATTGAGCGCACAAATTCTCAAAGTAAGAAATATATATCAAAGCATTCTCTCGCAGCAAGCAAGTGTTTTGAGTATTTGAAGACGAGTCGTAGAGAGTTCATGCTTCCTTCTTTTCTCTCAAGAAGTATTTCTTTGATCGAGTCTAGAAGTCACCTCCCTTGCTTATCTCTAAGTAGACCCACTGTAATTGTTTGAGTTTCTAAACCTTAGAAGGAAACCTTTAAAGGTTTCATAAGTTACAAAAGTCATCCCAACCCTATTTCTAGGTCCATTTGAACCCACAATCAAAGATTTAGGTCGTTGTGAACCCACAATCACAAATAATATATGCAGTTATTTAAATTTATTGTGGGTGCATGCAATTATTTTTAATAGTTGAGCTAATTTAATTTTAATATATATACAAATAACCCTTTGAAATTTATTGTAACTACAAATTGTCATTCAATGAAATCAATTGTTTATTGAAAACTTCCTCTTTAATATATACTAGATACATTGATGGATTACTTTTATGATTTGAAATTGAAACATATAATGAAAAAAAAAATTTACTTCACCACCAAATTATACTCGATATTAATTATTGTAATATAATTGTCTTCTTGTTAGGTTAAATGGTTAATTTATTTGCTTGATGGTTTTTATTCTAGGGGGAAAATTTTAAATGCACCATATGAAATGTGCAAAATGAGAAATACACCATATCTTCAAACACAATGAAATATACACATTGGGTACAAAAACTGAAAAGGTGTCATACACGAGTCAAATCGTGTTGACTCTAATGGGCCTTTTTTTTTGTTTTTAGTTGTCTTTCTCTCTCCCAAGTCACGAGAATACTGTTTTTTTTAGACCTACTTTAATTCTCTCGCCTCCTACCTCTCATTTAACACATCCCGCACTCCTTCCTCCCGCTCACTTCTTCATCCCGCTGCACTCTCTTCCCTCTCTCTAAGTTAATCCCGCTCACTCTCTTCTTTTTGTTAATAAAAAATTTCCGACCTCAATACCGTGCAGTCGACGGCGTGAATTTCACTTGTTAGTTTCCACAATATGGCTCATTATGGAGAGGTTAGTATTTTTTTATTTCATGCGTTTGAATTTGAATCTGAAATTTCAACTGTGAATTGCAAAAATTATTTAGGATCTATGTATATGAAATCCCGCTCGAAAAACCTTAGATATAGGTATATCCCGCTCGAGCGGGATCTGTCTTCTACGAGCGGGAAATGCTTTGTTCTGTTATTTAATTAATAATAATAGTGTATAACCTCACCTAGATCCATAATTTGCTAAATTGTTCATATTTCGATTGTTTGATGTTTAATCTATACTAATAATTGTGATTTGGAAGACTGTTGAATTGATTGCATGCGTAATTTCAACTGTGAATTGCAAAAATTATTTAGGATCTATGTATATGAAATCCCGCTCAAGATACCTGAGATATAGGTATATCCCGCTCGAGCAGGATCTGTCTTCTACGAGCGGGAAATGTTTTGTTCTGTTATTTAATTAATAATAATAGTGTATAACTTCACCTAGATCCCTAATTTGCTAAATTGTTCATATTTCGATTGTTTGATGTTTAATCTATACTAATAATTGTGATTTGGAAGACTGTTGAATTGATCGCATGCGTAATTTACTCGTAAATATTCCCTTAATTTTCACATGTCAATGGCATTAAATCTCGCTCGATTAATAGGCATAAATCCCGCTCGAGCGGGATATAGTTTTTCCGAGTGGGATATAATTTAACCGAGCGATATATTCTTATTTAACTTGATAATGATTGTGTATGCTTTGTATGTCATATCCCGCCCGTTGTTGTCATATCTGGCATGATATCCCGCTCGAGCGGGATTTACTAATCTCGAGCGGGAAATGTTTAGTGAACTTGTTTAATACCGTGTATATTTTGATTTTATTATTTGTAGTTTAATTCAAATATTTAATCGTGCAGATTATTTTCAAGAGGCCTGAGACTATTGACCGGAAGTCCACGGTTAGCACGTCCTACAGGCACAGTATTTTAGAAGACGTGCAGTCTACATTGATGGCGGTTGGGGAACAGGATCTCCTGGAGAGGTGGCTTGAAGGTTGTTTTGGCCACTTTACTTACTGGCAGCCGGGGCAAAAGTGCGGTATGGGCGTGCATCACGTATTGTCCCGGCAGGTTTCGGTTCAATGGGGCGAGCCACACGACATGTGGTTTCATATCAACGGGGCGAACCTTCGGTTTTCTTCTGCGGAGTATGCCCTGGTTACCGGATTGTCATTCGGCTCGTCTGATTTCCAACCTTCAGACGACCACAACTTACGGGGTGTGCAAGTGTATCGGCGGTTTGCCAACGGCGTGCCGATTAGTGTGGGGGACCTCCTTGATCGGTTTTCTCTGAGGCAAGTGACAGATCAGAATGGAGAGTTGTACCTCCAGGTCGCGCACGTGTTAGTTCTGTATATGTTGTTGTTTGTTCTTGAGCAGAAGAAGTTTGTTGCGGATTGGGTGTGGAAGCTGGTGGACGATCTGGATGCATTTTCTGGGTTTCCTTGGGGCGCATACACGTATTTGCATCTGAAGCACTACATGGACAATATGCAGCAGACGAAAAAGTACCACTTCTACGATGCAGCATGGGCTTTCCACGTTTGGTCGTTGGAGGCACTGCCAGAGTTAGCCGCTGCAGTTGCGGTCCTTGATAACCCGGATGCACAGCCCAGATGTCTAAAATGGAAGTTTAAGAAGTTAAGTGGAATAGAGTTGCAGCCATTATTTTCCTTGCAGGTAAATTTTAATTTTTGCACTATATGTATTTTTAAGTATTTTTTTCATAATTCTATTTGTGTTTGATAAAATGTTTTACGTTGCAGGTTGGTCGATTCAATCCTTTTGTACCGGATGACGCTGAAATGGAGACTTTCTATTTCCGGTCCAGTCAGTATCCAAATGCACTTGAAGTGGGCTATGTAGTGCCGCGCAATCCGTTACGTGCAGGGGAACAGTTCCCCCGTCAGCCACGCCAGGCCATAGTAATTGAAGATGAAGAGCAGGAAGAGAGACCTCCTCGAAGGAGAGCACAGAGACAGCGGGCTCAACAGAGGCAGCCTGTTAGAAATGACCAGCGAGAGGCCGAGGCAGAGGCAGAGGGAGAGGCAAAGGAAGAGGCAAAGGCAGAGGCAGAGGATCGTGATCCTGAGTACCGAGAGCCACCCAGCCGTCCAGAACACGGAAAGCGTGTTCGTCAGGCAGGATCTTCATCCTCCAGTGGTGGGGCCGATCACGTCCTACGGTCCAGTGATCGACGCTGGATTCGATCAGAGATTGCTTTAGCAGAGGATCGCATTGTAGAGAAAGTGGAGCGGAGACTGTTCCCCAAGCTGAAATCTTGGATTGAGGGCTTGTTTGACAAAGCCCGATGTGGATCTACACGTCGATCCCCTGAACGTCAGCCCACCTCGTGGTCCATGCCTATACAGTCACCACGGCCCTCAGTGCGAGACCCTGCACAGGGCCAGGGCCAGGATCACCAGCGCCGCTCCTCAGTGCGAGAGGCACAGGGCCAGGGCCAGGAACACCAGCGCCGCTCAGTGGGAGACCCTGCACAGGGGCAGAGCCAGGAAGGCCAGCGCACCCCCTTTTGTCCAACTCGCCATTCCTTGCAAGCAGAACGTTTTTTGTCGCCCTCTTGTCCACCTCTTCATTCCTTGCAAGTAGAACGTTTTTTGTCGCCCTCTTGTCCAGCTCGTCATTCCATGTACGAGCCTGGTTACCAGCCTGGATCATCGAGTGCAATGTTCGATCAGTACGGTTCGTTTATGCAATAGAGAGTGCAATGTTCGATCAGTACGGTTCGTTTTTTGCCTTGTAGGTCGTAGATTTGTTCATCTCCTACTTGAGAAAACGACTACTGGACCGAGTGCATGTAAAGCCCGATGTGACAAGCACAAACACTGTGTTATTGGAAACCGATGTCTTTGTAAGTTCAATTTCAATGAATAACCGAAATTATTTAATAGTGTGACTTATGAGTGTGTCTCGTGTTTATTCCAGCTTCAGCTCAGAGGTGATTGGTGCAATAAGATTTTGACCATAGAGATCGAGCGGGAACTTAGGGGATCCTGGGCCACTTATGCTGATTATGAGCCTCCAGTTAGTCTACTATATGGAGCGCATGGAGCAACGGGAGGTGGACGACCGAGCTTCTTTGGTGCAAACCACGTAAGTGAACGCACAGGGACATTTACTTGATAATTCTCCTCCGAGTTCTTATATTAATCGTTCCTTTGATGCAGATGATTGTTTTGTGCAATATTGACTTGCATTACGTGGTCCTCCGAATTGATTGCAAGAAGTGGGAGGTTGAGCTCTACGACTCCATGTATCATTATATTGACCGACAGGCACAAGCGCGCCGACGCAGGAGCTTGGAGCCAATCCTGAAGCTTTGAAGTCGAGTTCTTACATGCTCGTTTTACTGGAGGCACAACACAATTGGAGCAGAGTATGATGAAAGGCCCCTGTCCCTCACAATTATTCCAGCTATAGATCAATTCAAGCAGAAGGACAGTGTCAGCAATGGTGTATTTGCAATGATGACGATTGAACGTCTAATTTGTGGTTCACCCTCTATTCCGTGGGGCAACACACACATAAAGAAATATCGGAAGAGGGTTACTGCGGCTATATTTAGTATTTGTCGCGCACCGGATGGAGCGGATAGGTACAAATAAGATTTAGAGCAAATGCGTAGACCATCAGCTGGGTGATTGCTTATTTTTTATTTTGTGTTGTATGAATATTGAATATTTAATTTCAAGCTTTTTAAAACAATTTGAGTAGTACTTTTTATTAATTCAGTAATATTTGTTTGTTTCTAATATTTCTTCAACAGTCTCACGGAACATACATTCATCCTACATGTCGATTATGCATTGCACGAGTATGTCCATATTCATGACACACACTACATCTCCTACGTGGTTGGCTTTCTGTGTGAGCTCGACGACGGCTCAATCTCGGGCGACCCAGTAGAGGCGTGATTTTTGGAGGCAAGACCAATATGTTATCCACAGCAGTAGGAATAGTCCAATCTTCAATGTGAGGAACAGGATTTATAGAATTTTGATAAACTTCACTCCAAGCTTCTCGTGTATAGTAATACTGAACATAATCGTATATGCTTTTATCATTTTTCTTGCAATTTTACATTACAAAAACAATCGTATGAAAACATTAGTATTTTCAAATAAATAAAGGATAGATGAATGCATGTGAGGAATACTTACAGTATTGCAGCAATGGCATGAGAACAGGGGAGCCCATCAGCTTGAAATTCCATGCATGTGCATGTCCTTGTGGCAAGGTCCACTTGATGCGGTCTTCTAGAATCACGGACATTGAAGATCGACCCCATGACCTTTCGTGCAGTATACGTCAAACCCTTATTCATTCCCGCCGTCAATTTGGCTGCCGCGTTAGCAGTCAGTACAGTGTCATCGCCGTGAGGGACATTTCGTCTCTCCTCGAACCACTCCTCGATGACATGTCTAATTGCATCAAGCATTGAACATATTGGTAGCCATCGTGCCCACTCCAACCACCCATTCCAATTCTCGGCTGCATTAGATGTCAGCTGACTGTAACGCGGTAAAAGACAGTGAACTCGAGACCACTTCTCGGGCCCGACACTCATCAATTTTTCGTAAGCAGCTTCGCTCTCTCGGCGGATCATGTCCATTGCTTTATCAAAATTGCTGGGTGATATGCAAATGCAGCTTTTTTAAACAATTCCACCACTGTTTTTCCGTATCGGTTAATCTTTTGCAGCAAGTGATAGTAGCATAAACCATGAACTGCATTCGGAAAAACCTCCTTCACAGCGTTATCTATCGAGGGATGGGCATCAGACACAATTAATGTATCATTCAATTCTCCATACGCAATTCTAAATCGGCTGAGGAACCACTTCCAAAAGATGTCATTCTCAATAGGCCCAACGCCAATCGCTAGAGGAAAGGTATGCTCGTTGGCATCCTTAGTGACAGCGATAAACAAGATACCTCTATTCTTGGCCTTCAGATGAGTGCCATCAATTGCAATCACAGGCCTCATATTTAGTGGATAAGCAAGTCTACATGCACCGAAAGCTACAAACAAGTGTTCGAACTTCCCATCAATACCAACTTGCAAATAAGTAAATGTACCTGGATTCCATTGTTGTAGCATGTGAAGATAGCCTGGCAACATCCGGAAGGAATTAACATATCCCCCATATATGCTTTCTATAGTTGCGTGCCGTGCTCGCAGGGCCAAATCATAACGAATGGTGAACCCAAATTCGCTTTGCACCTCTGCCATAATGGCCTTTGGCTCTATTATTTTACACTCCATTCGTATTTTCCGAGCAACATAGGCTGCAATCACATTCATGGGAACTTTTCTACGACCAACACGTCCGAGCTGGCGTGTGCATGCGTGATCGCCCGTAAACTTGGTAATTCTCCAAGCTTTTGATCTTTTACTTGATCTTGCTTTCAGCTCGAATGGACAAGATTCCATACGCCTGCATATCCATCTGAGACGTAGGCCATCAGAGGCATCAACTTTGTATTCTGCTCCAATCTCCAGGTGCCACAAGCCTGCTGCTACATTTAGAGATGTTTTACTTTCGAAAACAGAACTAATAGACAAATCACCATCTTCTAGCGGGCCTTATTCATGTACAACGATTGAATTCGTTGCATTCACGGGAATCACTGGAACTAACCAACTACTCCAATCACCGGCTTCGTCATCTTCTTCCCCACGAATCCATGCTTCACTCTCCAACACAGCGTTATCTATCATGATGTCCTCTGCCATCTCTTCGGACGCATCACTGTCGGTTTGTAGCTCATAGTCTTCATCCTGAGGACCAACTGCCTCTTGATCTTCGTCATCACCATCGGCCTCTTCATCATCGTCAGCATCGTCAGCATCTTCAGCACCATCTGCATCTTCATCATTGCCATAACCCTCTGTTGTCTCTGCAACTTGAGTCGACGTGGATCCGAAATAATGTGTGGATGTCGATGCATAATTACCACCAGCGGGGTATGCATCAACACTAAAAGTGGAGGAAAGCATCTGTGTTTGGATACGATCCATTTCTTCATAATAATCAGTATCGAACTCAGGCACGTATACGTTCGTGTATTGGTGAGTCACGTACACAATTACTTCTGGCTGCGTGGCACACAAACGATAAAATTCAACGTCGGTGCTTAATGGGCACTTTACAGTACGTCCCCTCTCATTCTTCGACAGATAATGCAACTCGTACTGTGTGCTGAAGGAGTTTGCACTCAATTGACAATCGATGATGTACCTTAGGCCGGAGAGACAGTGATCGACATCTACAAATTCATATCCGCCCAAGTACGTACAACCAGACCATGTTCCTCCGTATTTGATAATAAAATAGTGATCCATCTACACATAAGTACAAACACATAACAATTAATAAAAATAACACAAAAATACAAAATTCCGCTCGCTAACCACATAATTTCCCGCTCGAGCGGGATCTAACCTCTCGAGCGGGAAGTTATTTTTTCGAGCGGGAAATGATACATATAGATACTAGATTTTTTTGGAGTCCTAATATACAAAATCCCTCTCGCAAGGCCTAAATTCCGCTCGAGCGGGATTTAAATTCACGAGTGGAAATTTTCAATTTCGAGTGGGAAATGATAAAATTCACTTGCTATGCAAACTATACAGCATTAATATAAATTTCAAAGTTTTGATTATTAAGTGGATACTACTGGAAAAATACAAGAGAGGGAAAATACCTAAAATAATGAATTTGAATGGATGTTACTTGAAATATTGCTGCCCACTATAGAATGTTATGAATTTCGAGTGGATGTTACTTCAAAGATTGTTGCCCACTGTACAATGTGATGAATTTGGAAGAATGATATTGTGGGTGTGTAAAAAGCGATGTGAATGGTAAAATATATAGAGTTGTCAATGCTATATAGATTTTTTTTCCGCATTTTACGTGAAAATGTACTGTCTCATATCTGCACAAGCAAATAAATCCATGTCATGCACCAATCAGCCATCATTCTGTACATTGACCAGCTTTCTGACATATCCCGCTCGGATACTTTAATTTCACGCTCGACACGTGTCAAATCCCGCTCGATCTCTATAATACCCCCGACTCCTATATTCATCGACTCACTCATAAGTTAATGAGTCAATTTCATATAATCTTGTTATCTAATCTAATTCATTCTAAAATAATTCACTTATAGCTTGAAATCGACACATGATGATTATGTGGAATTTAATTTATACTTATATTATATAAATATATATACATTTCAACAAATTTATTTTAATAAAATAATGTTTAATCAACTATATATCTCGTGGTTTTTATTTATGTAGGCACCACATTCTATCATTATTGAATTAATAAACTTAATTAACCTAAGTACTGAGGTTTTTTTTTTCCAATTTTTAAGTATTAGTAAGTGAATTAAGCTTGCCTAAATTTTTTATCTTGATGAATAAATCAAACTTTAGTTTTTCAATACTCAATTTGATATCTTGCAAGTGACTTGATTTTGAATTGTTTGAATTAATTGCTGATTGACAGCTGACCACTCTACCAGTGAGATGGGAGATTAGATCTCATAGAGTTCAATTCTAGTTCTCAGCCCATGACCAGTAATGAAAAAGAAGCTACTTGATTTTGAATTGTTTGAATTGCCTACTTATTGCCTCATTTTCCTTACATTCACGTAAGTAGAGAGTAGATTGTACGTAGTCTGAAAAAGAAGGAAAAAACAGAAATAAGACCTTCCGAATATTAAATTGCTCGTATTTGAAGTTGAATTGTTGTTTTCTTATTATAATAAGTAGGGCTACTTGAACAAACAACAATCATAGGCTTGAAGGCTGAAGCAACAGTACTAGAGCAACGTATGCATGTTTTGTAGCACGTAGTACTTTTTGTGTGTGTGTGTGTGTGTGGTTAAGATTATAATACAGCTCAAACTCATAACCAAAACACGTGGTTGGATTTATATATGTTTTTTTATATGTTTCTGGGACTTGTTTTCCTTTTTCCCTTGGGAGTTCAAATTTTGTAATTTGCCCAATCCAAGGATTGTTTCAGAGATCTAGGATGTACTATTCATAACATAAAAAATTACATACAATCTATTAATAGTGCATTAAGTACAGCTAAAACAAATGTGTATTATGTGAATTGATGTGAATTTACAGAGTATAAGACGAATTTGTTTATTATCATTATTTATTTATTAGTATTATTTATCTCTTTATTTTCAGATTCTGAAGAAGATTGGGCTATTGAGTGCTGGGCTTCCATATTTTCAAATAGAAATGTTCGAGTCTATTAGTATAACACAACAACACTTCTCCAGAGAAAAAAAGTTTTAAAATAAATTAGAAATAGTTTTCATGTTTTGTAATATATGGCACGACTAATAGTGAAAGAGCAATCATACCTATAATTTTGTTAAATAGGGCCAGAGCCAGCCCCGCTTTTCCAAATTCGCATGTTGAACTGACCGTTTGTTTCCTTGAAATGGATCGACCTCAAGTAAACCTATTTAAATAGAAATCATTATATTTATATTACTAAATGGAAAATGATTATTGATTTGAAAAAATCCATCGTGACACCTCTTATATTCCTCCATTCATATTTATTTAAATTCTCAAATTTTTAAATTTTTAAATGTAAAATAATAGATTTTAAATATTTATACTAAAATCTTGTGTCCCACATCGGTTTCTCAATGAAACTTCACCTATTGAAAAGCCTATAAATACCTAGAATCAATGTATATTTTTTCATCTTTTGCTCTACCAGTTTTATTTAGCCAATTTATTTATTAATAATTGGCCGAATAAATAACTATATTTTATAGTTTAATTTAATTTAATTTGATCAATTTATTAATTGCCGAATATATAATTATTTTTTGTAGGAGTTTTATTTGGCCAATTTATTTATTAATCGGCCGAATAAATAACTACTATATTTTTATAGTTTAATTTAATTTAATTTGGTCAATTTATTAATTGGCCGAATAGATAATTTTTTTATTAGGGAACCAATTTATTAGTTGACAGAATAAATAGTTCCAAAATAGTTTGGATAATTTATTGGTTGATCGAATTAAATTTGAAAATAGTCTAATAATTTTTTATTTAATTTGATAAAAAAAATAAGTAATTTATAATTTGTCAATTAATTAGGTAGACGGGTCAATTCCCAACTTTGCATAATTTATAATTGTAATTAGTAAATATTACTAATATACAGTTAAGATGAGAATGAATAGTACAATCAATTTTTTTTTAATGTTTTGAGTCTATACAAATTCTAAACGAGTTTTATAAATTATGCATTTATAAATCAAAATCGTGGTCAACGAGCCAATTCTGACCCGAAACCGTGGTGGTAGACGAGCAAATTCCTAACCAACAGTTACCTCAACTCGAAAAAAATTTCATTTTATGCTTTTTTCCCATGTATTTTCTAAAATCTATAATCGTCATCAATGAAATAATGTTTACGTTATTTGTAGTTGGGTTTCCAACTTTGCATAATCTATAATTTTAATTAACGAACAGTACAATCATTATTTTTATTAAATTTTTGGATCTATATAAATTCTAAACAAATTTTATAAATTACGCACTTATAAATCAGAGTCGTGGTCAACGGGCCAGTTCTGACGCAGAACTGTGGCGATAGACTAATATACGGATTTTTTTCAAAAAGGAACACAAATGACTAATTTTTTAACGGATTTTAAACAAGTACGAGTATATAAATTTCAAAAAAGTTTGAATAATCCTAAACACATCATCTCAAATTGTTTGATTAATCGTCTCCGTTGGAAAACGTAGAATATGTAGGAAAATTGGCAAAAAAATTACTAACGATTTATCAACGAGCCAATTCCAACCAAAAATCGTGCGCGTAGAGGGGCCAATTAAGTACTTGCGGGACAATTTTTTTTTAATATATTAAAACGTAGAATATGAAGGAAAATTGACAGAAAAATTACTAACGATTTATCAACGAGCCAATTACGACAAAGAATCATGCGCGTAGAGGGGTCAATTCAGTACTTGCGGGACAACTTTTTTATAATATATTATATAATTTTGAACTCATAAAATTAAGGATATTTATGATCAACTTTTATCTTATATCATTAACTAAATAATTTAATGAATCACAATCATTCCACATAAAGTTTTGTAAAAAGGAAAAACTACCAAATACATAGTGAAACAATTCTTGAAGTTCTATTCTCAGTTAAAAAAGTTATTCTCAAAGCTGGTAAAAAAGAAAACGAATGTTATCATTTATTTCTCTATTATATTTGGAAGATGATTATTTATATAATACTACAATTTATAATTAAATTTTTATTTATTAAATATTGTGTGAATATTTTTGGAATATAGTTATGTATATAATTAAATACTAATTTCAGATAAAAAGAAAATAAATGCCATCATTAATTTTTTTATGAATATATTTAGAAGATGATTATTTATATAATTTAAAATCAGTATTGTAGTCAATAGACCGGTTTCAGGTCGGAACCGTCGGGGTAGACGGGATGATTGTGAAGTGGTGGTTTAACTTATTTTTTTTTTCTTAATCTTGTATTGAATTCATAATGTGGGGTGTTTAGGGTCACTTTCATCTTATATCCAATCTTAACTTCTATGATATTATTCGTTATCTATATATATCTTCTCTCTCTCTCACTACCCGCTTCTTCTCTTGCCCCCTTTTCTTCATAAAAAGCTAAAAGATTCAACTTAAGAGTCGATTTCCTTTAAGAGATAAATATATTTTTGCCCACATCGGTTTTGTAGAAGAATAGAGCTTTAACAATTATCGAAAGTAATGAGAATATATTAGTTATAATTTTTAACAAACATAACTTTATGGGTTTGAGACGTAAACATATGGTAAAATTACTTTTTAATTGAATTTGAGATGTGTTCAAGGGATATAAATTATAAGCGAGTTTAGTAGATTGCATAATCGAATTATTTAACGCTAAAATAATTAATAAATAATATTTTTTTTAATCTATCACATATTAGTACTATTTAATAATTTTATTAATTTTTATAATTTTCCGTCTCGACGGGTTATACGCTAGTTAGTTATGGTTCTCAAAAACAAGCTCAGTACACTAGACCCGACCCGACCCACCCTACCTGTGGGCTTGGGTCGGACCGAGCCTATGTCTTCCAACTAATTAGTCACTAAACTATTATAAGCAACATTAGTTAAATATCGTTATGCAACTTTTTGATTGGCAGTTTCAAGTCTACGTGCAACTCCCATATTCACGAGTTGATATAATAATCACAACCATTATGTGAGAGATTTAGCCTCATAGTACACCATTAAATAAGTTTCACCAATTCTCCCCTGCGACCGGTCTCTTGCTAGAGATCGGCGCGTGCACCCCACGCGCCCTTTTTTCGATTTTTTTTTATTTATTTTCTGATTTTTCTTTTATTTCTGATTTTTTTCTCTCCTTTTTTTTGCCACTTCGTTTTTTTGTTTGCCGCTTCTTCTTTGGTCAAGATTCGAGCGAGGGGAGCCAAAGGCCTCGGAGCGAGCAGAAAAAATTCAAATTATTGTCCGACGATTATCCTTATATTAGTAATCGGAGCCGAAGGCGGAAAAAAAAAATCTCAAATAAACTGGAAAAGAAAGGGGTCAACGAGTTTGATCGGGTCACCCCGATCTCTAGTAAGAGACCGGTCTCACAGGAGACCATCTCACTAAGTTTAACCACCATCCACAAATTTATACTAACTATTAAACTCTAGCTAGAAATCGTCGAATCTATAAATTGTCGTTCACTCGTTTCTTTTTCGCACTTCATGCAGAAATTTAGTAATCACGACATGAAACAGCCCACATATTGTGTAAACGTCAAATTAAGTTGACATTTCAAAAACAGCTATACCCATACATGAGGGGATAAATTCTACTTATTAATTTGGCCCACCATTACTGATATATGTATCAAATGCAAAATAAAGTGATTTTAGTCAAAATGATAGTAACAACATGCATGTTGTTGATGTGCATGTGCATGTGCATGTGCTTGTCCTAGAAATCAAATCCACCCATTGAAAAGGGCAAAAGGCTACCACGATCCGCCCGCGCGGTCCAATTTTCCTTTTCGTTTATTTTTCTCCCTTTATTTAATATTAATTTGTGGAAGTTTTGTCTTACATTTTAGTATGATGAGGGCGATATATCCACTATCACAATTTGAGGTGCGTATTGGAGAAAATTGCTGCCTTCTTATGTAGTAATTGTTTGCAAATCATAAAACGATGTTTGCAAACTACAAAGTGGAGTTAAACTGGCACACAAGAAAAATTGGCCAGTTAAGATATGGTATAATGTGACAAACTCGACACACACTATCATTCTGAAGTAGATTTGACTTTATATTGTAAGAGTAGTAGGCAATTATAAAATGAGTGATGCTATTTAGCCATAATATGGCTAGCCATAATTTAGTCAATTATTTAAAAATAAATCGATTTAAATAATTAATTTAGTCAATTTTGATTTTGTTTATGTTCTGGGCCTCGAATAAGACGATATTGAAACCGCGGCATCATACGGTTACCTTTAAATTTAGGATATATTTTATACTATCTTACATAATCTTTGGAATTAGTTGGAGAAAAATAGAAGGCCGACCACCTTAGTAAATAGGAGAGCCACTTAGCTATATTTTTCTTGCAAGTGGTGCTTTTTAAGGCCTTTTATTGATATTATATACTAGTATAATGCTGCATGATTTCCGTTGACATTAACGAGGCTGATGTTGACCAAACAAGAGATCTTGGACTGTAATATTTTTTGAAGTACTCCCATGGTAGGATCGGAATAAGTTACCAAAAAAAAAAAAAAAAAAGATTGTTTATGGGTGACAAAAGAAAGAAAAAGAAAACCTAATTTTACGTGAATTACTAAATCAATTTTAAAATCTGCGAGGATTATATATTACCCTATTCTTCAAATTGGGTCATTATACATAAAAACGGATTTCAAATGATAATTTGTGAAAAAATTAATCTTAATCTCTAATATGAGTGAGTTCGATAAACCATTATAGCACAGAAAAACTTTTGGGTAGGTTCTTCACAAAATGTATACGTCCGTAATTAACTCTAATTAACAATCAATTAAAAGATTAAATTAATGTTAATTCCCTAAAAAATATTAAACTAGAGCACAATAAATTAAAAATGAAGAAAACAATAAAATATTAAAATTGAGATACGGGTGAAACACCAAAAAGTGAGATAGATGACTCCAAGTGATAATCAAATTATCATGTCTCCTCCTTTCCCATCTCGAATTTACATACTACAGTATATATATTGATGCAGAGCATCGATCCAACCTCGGGCAAGTGAGAAGGACTCACTTGGCAGCGGTAAGCCGGTAAGCCTGAAGACGTCCAACATAGGTTAAATAGTATGGACAATAATTTTTACAGCCAAAAATTTTCATCTCCCAATAGAAGTTAATTTTATTGACTTTTCATCTCATAAGTTTTAAGTTCAATGTTAAAGGTGAATTTTCCAATGCAAAGATAATTTTCCCACTCCTTTATATTAATATTTTTTTCGAAAACTTCTCTATATTTAATATTAGTTACCAATATCAACTAATTATGTATAATTACATAGATACTCAATTTTGCTTTTCTCTCAATAGTTATTGCATTAATATAATTTTTATAATAAATATAAAAGGTTCACATATATAACATCATTTATATAATCTTTTTCAAATTAAATAAATATAGCAATATTACGATAAATAAAAATTGGGAAAATTTTGATTATGGTGCTATTTTTAATGTTGTATAAAAGGAAGTTTCAATTTTTTGTTGAATTTCCAAATCAAGTTGATATAGTCTTTATATAAAGAGTTTCTCGCATCGCGGGGTACAATACTAGTACATATGATACAAAAAATTTGAGTTTATATTTAATTGGGCTTCTAAAATTTTATCATAGGTTTAGGGTACCCAAAGTTAAACAATTAGGAAATCCCTTCTTAATGTCCCAACTTATCATTTTTTTGCAATAACGCCCCATTATAAGCACATTGTAAATTGGTACCAAGATGTTTCAATTTTCTTACAATTACAACTGATGATCAATATTAGTTGAACTTTTGTCATGTGGCTTGTCGGAGAGTCCACATGATATATAAAACATGAAATTTTCCTCTGATATGATGAACTTTAGTACATAAAATTCAAATAAATATATAAATAATCTGAGATAAAAACTTGAAATAAATATATGTGTGGATTATTAATTTAATTTTAAGAAGAATAAAAATTACCTCGAATAATTCTGAAATAATAAAATTGGGGAATTAAAAAAAATCCTAAAATATGAAAATTGAGTTCTGAATTCCATATTCCGTGCCCCTAGCATTCCAATGAGAAACCGGACCGATGAATCTGTCGCCGGAGAAGATGCAGGCGAGATTATACTGTAGCTGGTAAATTAATAAATCTAATATTGAAAATTTGAATATTTAATTAATCCGACTTCGTACTGTTTGATATTGAATTTTCCTTAAGTTTATGAAATATAACTTTCTTCTGAATTTCTATGTACGGAAGAAATATAGTAAATATTTACTGTAATGATCATTACAAACATGTATTGTCGACTATGATTTAGTGCTTATATTCGAACAATTGGTACGAATCTAGAATTTAAATTTGTGTAAATATGCAGTGTATATTCTAAGATATCTATGAGCACGGTCAAGAAAAATAGATTTTGGGGTTAAATAAATTGGTCTACCAAGTCACCGAAATCAAATTTGGGATTGCAGCATTGAACTGCATTAATCACTTCTTGAAATGCGGGGACGCTGCATGGCACAACCAGCCCATTTGTTTGGTCAAATCCGAACTCATTGTATGCCTTGTCCAGTATAATCTTGAACAATGGGTGCGAGAGATAAGTGGTTGGCACCACGAATCTCTGCCGGCCATC
The DNA here is from genome assembly GCA_029490685.1 of Schizonepeta tenuifolia. Taxonomy (NCBI): domain Eukaryota; kingdom Viridiplantae; phylum Streptophyta; class Magnoliopsida; order Lamiales; family Lamiaceae; genus Schizonepeta; species Schizonepeta tenuifolia. The sequence continues at coordinate 52,856,820 of CM055958.1, forward strand.
GCCCACGTAGACAGGGAAAGTTCCGGTGGGAGTCGTGGTGAAGCCCGCGTCTCCGTCAGCAGCTTCGCCTTCTCCGTCGGAATTTGATGGCTCATTGCCGATGGCCTTAACCTTCTTGGCTAGCTTCTTCATTGACCCGAGTTTCTTCATTGACCCAAGTTTCTTCCCCAACATTTTGTTTATGATGGATTAGTGGAGATATATAGCAATTTGGTATTAACTAATACATGGAGGAGGAGTTTCTGGTTTCTTGACTGTTGCATTCAGAGAAAGGGTGGGTGGGGGTGGCTTTTGTAGTGTTTATTGGGGGGTGGGTACCTGGAGTGGAGGTTGGATGGGGGCAACATTTGTCATCCTTTAATTTTGACTTTTAATTAGGTTTAAGAGATCATGCAGATTCTGGTGGTTTATTCTCATCTCGATTCTCTCTTACAATTCGTTTACTAAATCGTTTACTTTGACTTACTAATAGTTTAGAAGCAAATAAAGTTTGATTAATATACAATTTGATACAAGTACTGAATAACCACAAACTCAGATTGATATCTTCGATGGATAAATTGATGTTTCATAGTATGATTATATACTCCCTCCTTATCACAGCTATCTCATTTATTTTCGGACGGAGTATATGTTACAGGGTGGAAGAATGGCAATATATGGAAACGTTCAATTAAATATATAATTGTTCAACGGATTCGTTCTTACCATTAATTTCATTAAATTAAATGGGTCTTTACTATTTTTTTTAATAACTATATAAGGTATATAATATATTCAAATAAATCACTATACCACTGCATAAGGTGGGAAATTATAAACTACACACCACATGTAGCCCGAATTTAATCAAAACCTCTCTTGTTAAGTGGTTACTCAGCTTCCCACTTCAACTACGCCTCATCGGCTAAAATTTACTATCTTCGGTCCCCAAATCTCTTCTTAGGAAGAAGTAGCACGGATATTAAGGAAAAAGTTGTTAAGTTAGTTGTAACTAGAGAAAAAATGATTAAATTTATTGTGAGTGGAGAAATGGTCCCACATTAAGGGTAGTGATATATTAATTAATTGTAATAGTGGTGAGACATATGTAGTATTTTAGGTAATAAGTTGATAAAATAAGGGTAAGAAATAATAATTTGTTGTGGGGTAGTGTCCAAAAGTAGCTAGGAAGAAACTTGGGGACCGTAGGTAGCAGTATTTAATATAGGCACATATTTATACTAATACTACCTTCGTCCCGCTCAACATAGCTCACTTTTTTTGGCATGTAGATTAAGAATAAAGAGATTAAATATAAAAAGTGTGTTTAGTTTTTTTTTATAGAGTATTTTAATTGTTGATGATAAAGTGGTTGTGAGTGCAAATTCAATGTTCATAAACGTAAAGTACTGTGCACATAGTACTTAAACACTAAAATATTATCTAATCTTTACCAAGAAAGAAACGAGCTAAGATAAATAGGACGCCCAAAAAAGAAAAATGAGCCAAATTATACGAAGGAGTATAACTTATAAAATAGTAGTAAAATTTAGAACGTGTGCGGAACCGTATATTTATCTTAAAGATAATGGTCATCATACCACTAGCTAGAAGGTACGTGCGTGCACCAGCAAGTTGTTAGACTTAAGTAGTAGTATATGATTAGTGGGGCTCTATCATTTTGGATGCATGGTCCATAACCAAATATGATCTTCAATTAAATTAGACTCTTTGGATCCACTATATATAGTATGACTAATTAGAAGCTAACGGTCAAGTGCGGTGCTCGCTTGCCCTCCAAGAGGTCGAGGATTCGAGTCATGTGTACATATGTAAAATTAAAAAAAAAAAAAAAAAGAAAAGAAGCCAACATTCAAGCTTTCAAATCTTAATCATGTGGTAAATTGAATAGATTTAGGTATAAATTTTTTCAATATGTAGTTGATTAATTAGTATATTTCAACAAGTTCAAATCATAACGGATTGTGCATTAATTACTACAAATTTAATATTATATGAACATATACAGTATATATATCTATATATTAATTGGTGTGGTAGGTGAAGTTTACTAATTAAATTTTATATAGTTAGTGTACTTAATATATATGGGTATTGATCTGAACATATAATGTTATGGTTAGCTTCAAGTGTCGCATAATTGAACGAAACAGCAGCCCATCAAAAGGCAGAAAAAATTATTACATGGATAACTTCTCGATCGTATAGAAGGGAATCACTTATCAATCTATAGATATGGAATATGATTATGACTTCTTAACGGCTCGGATAGTTAGGTGGTTAATTGAGATCACATGAATATGATCACATATAGAGGAAAATAATAACAACGACCACTTATTTATATATATTGGCGTATATAGTAATTATCTATGTATGTGCCAATTATAAAATAAATAGTCGTAGACATATACTATTGTATTTCCACACGCACGAACAAGATTAACAAACCATAATCACGCTATATATGGCTGTAGTTCGTCATTTAGTGAGCATGTAACATGCTATAGCTCTTTTTGAAAATATAAGATTTCATCAATCAAGTCAAAATTGGAAGACACAATACCAACAACTAACTTGGATAATGATCGGGTTTAATTTCCACAGTACTCTACCTTGTACATTTGCCGCAAATTGAAGTTGTTCATGAGCAACAGAATTAGCATAAGATAAACTCTTATGTGTAGTTTTTTTTTTTTTTTATTAGTACTAGTTATATATGATCATTTCTATAGATACAATATATATGTTTGTTTATATGTTTATATTGAAATATAGTCAACTGCAACTTTAATTTCTAGGCAATACTAGAGTGTAGTGAGCCAACCAAGATCAACGTAAAACAAGTAAACAAAGACGGCACTATAAATCTATATCATTGCGTTTGCCTTTTTTGGATTTGATAGTAGCATGGAATGCTTGCAACTAGCAAAGATTCTGGAGTACATATAATTCACAGTAAATAAATAACTAAATAAATAATTAAATATGTAAATGAATAAATAATCCCAAAGAATCCATAATGTTGGGTATTGGATATTGTTTAGAAAATGATCTCGGTTCGATTTTGTCTACACATATTATATGCTTGCAGTAGTGATATAAAGAAGGGCTCGGATTCGCTATTTGATGAATGGTTTGAGGCTATTAATACAGCAAAGCGTAGCTTAGTAGTTGAGTTTTCTCATGTTCGTAGAGACGCTAATATGGTGGCTCATAACTTAGCACAATATACCTTTAAGCATTCTGGTGTTATGATTTAGAAGTAAGACTTTCCATCTTGACTTCTTGATTTGGGTTTTTTTTTTTTCAAATAAAAGAAAATCTCAAAGAATCCAAATATATGGGTAGGTTGACTTGGGATTTTTGCGGTTACTTTCGAGGTCAAGTCGATCTTCACCATTTCCTATACATATGGTCCAAAGACAACTTGCATAACACTACTATGCCTTTTCCCCTTCCAATATTTTTTCTATTCTGTTATTTCTCAAGAAATATTCTAACCTTTATCCAAAAAAAAATAAAAATGAGAAATAATGTAACCCTCAATTCGCGTGTTGATCGCGGAATCTTTATATATATATACGAGATAGATCATACGATAATAGATCATATTCTAATAAATGAGAATGAATTTTAATTATAGATTTATAGATGATGGAGGATCAAGATTTGACCTGGTCAAAGCGGGTCAAATCCGGATCAATTCGAGTCAACCCATTGACTTGTTTATTTTTATTTTTTCTTTAGGGTCAGCTCATATGCACCATTTCATATATTCTTTTATACTATGTAATGAGATGCACCACTAGGTCATTGAGATACGCCAGCTTTTCGTTTTTTTCCCTTATTTTTTTTCTTTTTTTTACGGCCACCTCATTTGCACCACTTCATATATTCGGATGCACCACACTATGTAACGAGGTGCACCACTAAGTGCATTGAGATGCGCTAGATTTTCAAGTTTTTTATTTCTTTTTTCCGATAATTTTTTATAATTTTTAGATTTATTTTCCCTCGTTAGCCGAAGGCCTCAGATCGAGCCGAAAAAGTTCAAATTATTGCACAACGATTATCCTTATATTAGTAATCGGAGCAAAGGTGGAGCCATAGAATCGGAGTCGAAGGCATAGCCGGAAAAAAAGATCTTTAAAAAAAAATTGAAAATAAATCGGATATGCACCACATAGTGTAACTAGATGCACAATGTTTTACAAAAAAAAAATAAAAAATAAAAACAAAACTAGTGCATCTCAATGCACTTAGTGGTGCATCTCGTTATATAGTGTGGTGCATATGAATACATGATGTGGTGCATATGACTTGATCGTAAAAAAAATCGAAAATTTGAAAAAAAAAAACGAAAATCTGTTGTTTATATATATATATATATATATATATATATATATATAGAGAGAGAGAGAGAGAGAGAGAGAGAGAGTCATATAGAAACTCATGTTTATATAAGAACTAGGAACCAATCCAAGTCATCCATCATATAAGATTTATGGATGTAATTTAATCTCATATCCAGCTGATCAAACCCGTCTCTTTTGATCAATCCCTTGTTTTTACTTAAGTAAGATTATAATGGCAATTTTTGATGTTTATGCAATGCAAAATCGCGATGCATTAACTAGTATAAAGTGATGCATAATTACCCTTTTTTTACGAATCAATTTTTATGCCTCGTCTATGCTTAAATAGAACAAACCATTGTTTTTTTAAAGTGTTTACTCATAGAATTAATGCATTATGTATCTCGTATTCGTATTTGTATATGATATCACAATTAATTCATTACGTATATCAAACTCGTATTTGTTGCTTGACGTTATGAACACGTTTTTGTGATACATTAATACTATTTACGTGATGCATCAATATAAAACTGTAAATGCACAAAATAGGGAAAGACTCACTGTCACAATTAATGCATTACATATATAGTATTTGTGCATTACATTGTTAAGATTTATGCATTGCATTGTGTATTTTTTTGACATCGTATTGCATCAACTTATAATGCATAAACAATGTTAATGCAATGCATTAATATTAATAGCATATTGCACAAATCCAAATAACATAAAACTAGACTATGATATCATTTGACTGTCTGATATTAGCTTGAATGTGTTGCCATATATATTTGTAAAATTCCACTCCCAATTTAGCAGGTAGTATCAACTACTGGTGAAGGCTAAAATAAGAAAATGCTCCTAAATGAAGTTATTTCTTTATAATTCAACTTCCAGTGACATTGAAAGCAAATCAATTCATCTAATGGTTATTGCTCTTCTAGAATTTGCAACAACACATTACTGACGGTGATGGTGGTATCGCAGGTAATGCAATGAGAGAGAGAGAGAGAGTTGCGGTGGTTGTGGCGATATAATGCGGTGGTGACAGTGCAATTCAATGGTGGTGGTGGTTACAATGATGTCTGGCGACACTGGTGGTGGTGGGAGTGGCGGCGACTATGATGGTGGAGAGAGAGAGAGAGAGATGACAACTAGGGGATCAAACGTGAATGATAAAAGATAGGGTTGGATTTTTATTTCTTAAAATAACCCCACCCCTTGTTTTTTTAATCTATGTTAATTTTTTAGATTTAAACCTAGCCATACATTATTCGTAAATGAGTGGTTAGGATTAGTTCTTATTTCTCATATAAGGGGTGGTTCACACCAGATCCATACCCTATATATATTGTTGGAAAAATAAGTAAAGGTTTCGAGTGATACCGAAATTCAACTGAGCTCCAATTGAGTAGTTGACACCCACCAGTCTGAAATTAGCTAGAACTCACTGTTTGAGCGTAGGGATTTTATCTTTACAGGTTTCAAACATAAGAAGACAGCCGGACTGAAGAAGACAGTTCATGAAGAACTCAGTTGAGACCCAAGCTCAGCTGAATTACAAACTCAGTTGGACAGCAACTCAGTTGACTCCTCAACTGACCCATGCAGCTCAAGCGTGAAGAGAAGTTGTGTCGAAGTCAGACGTCACAAAGTTCAGAAGAGAAGATTTTGAAAACATTGAAGGTAGAAAAGTTGAAGTCCAAATTCAAATCTACTCGGAAACATAAGTCAGCTGGAGAACTTACTATAAATGGACCGACAACAGAGACACGCATAAAGAGAAGGCCACAGTTGTCATTTTAGGAAAGTTTTCACAAAAGCAAGTGGAGCGTCATGCTTTTGGCAGAGATCAAACGACTCTTTCCAACGGCTAATTAGATCTCGCTATATAAATAGAGAACTCCACATCTGACCTTAGAGAGAGAGAGAGAGAGAGAGTTTTGGGCGAGCACAGAAAGATAGAAGAGAGAAAATTATTAGCGCCGAAGCAGCAACAACCTATACCACTTTCCAGCAAGAAGATCTCAGTTAAAGACCAGTAGAAGTCGAGTGTCCACCCCTTCTCCTGTTCTTCCATCTAGCCTCTCAAAAAGCCCCTTCTTTGATCGAGTCTAGAAATAGGTTCTTGCATAATTTTGTGTCCAAGCAGACTCTCTCCCAAAAGATCGAGTCTCTAAGCACTAGGACGAAACCTTAAATTCTTTCTACCTAGAAGGCTTCATAGTTGGCAAATTCCCAACTCCCAACCCCCAAAACCTTAGGACTGACATCGAACCCGCAATCAAAGTCACTAGGTCCCTTTGAATCCTCATTCAAAGACCATGTCCCTTTGAACCCGTAATCAAAGACTAGGTCCCTTAGAACCCGCAATCTAAGACTAGGTCCCCTTAGAACCTGTAATCTAAGCCCAAGCTTACACTTGCCCGTACAAGTGTTGTAAGGTCTTGTTCGAACTCGTAATTAAACTGGTTAGGTTGTTTGGTACTCTCAAACCAAGTGGAACATTTGATAAGCACGCCTAAACTTATTTAGTGGATTACTTCCCCGAAAAAGAAGTCGTGGACGTAGGAGGTTAATTTCTGAACCATATTAAAATACTATGTCATTTACTTTCGATATTTACATTCAGTATTTTATATTCAATTTCCTAACCAAATGACCCAGCATACAAACTGCACTAACTATGAGAACTTGACCTTCCCCAATTTTTACAAAGGTTTCGGTTTTAGTAACGAGTTTAACTTTCCACCAACTTCTGCAAATGCTAAACTCTTTGAAACCTCAGTCGGACTACACAGCTGAACCTCAGTCCAAGAAGTCAGCTGTGCACCCAACTGTGTGATTAGCTCCAATTGACCATCTCAGTTGTAGAGCAGCTCCAACTGACTTTTCTAGTCGTTGAGCAACTTGACCTGAGCAGTTAACTCAGTGAAAAGATTTTTAAAGCAAAAATTGCTACTGGTGTATTCCCCCTATACACCAGATACTCGTTACCGGGACCATCACACACACACACACACACACACACATATATATATATATATATATTTGTGGATCTGGTAGGAACTTATTTTTATATGAGTTCGTAAGAATTAGCAAAAATATCACTTACGTAATGCACAAATTACACTAATTTAATGCACTAATTATTTAGCACACTTTTAATGCACAAAAAAAAGTAATATAATGCATCAATATAATTACTTTTAAATAAGAGTTCATATATGATCCTCTTCCCTATATGTGTATATATAGGAGAGATCATATAAGAATGATTTTTATCTTAAGAGTTAAGAATTAATCTCCGCCATGGAGGGTCAAATTTGATCGGGTCAAATCTTTGATTTTTCAGTTTTTTTTTTCCGATTATTGTTGGTGAATTTCATACACTGTGTGGTGCACCACCACGTGTAATAAGATGCACCGCACAGTGTAATGAAATGCACCACTAAGTGTATTGAGATGCACAATTTTAAAATATTTTTTGAAATTCAGCCTTTTAATCTAATTTTAATTTTTTTTAATTAATTCCAATTAAGATTTATTAATCTTGAATGTTTATTATTCCCCAATTAGAGTTTATGCATTTCCAAAGTGAGTTGAGATGCACCATGTTTCAACTATTTTAATCCTAAGTTGCACGCAATTAAATGTGATCTTTGTAGATTAAGCAAGTTAACCCAAGTATCATCTCACAAGGAAAACTTAGTAGGGAAATTATTTATTTTGCTACGGAAAAGAAAATAAAGCAGTAAAATCGAGGGTTTGGTTTGTTTAATACTAGGCGAGAAAAGAAATTAAGCATAAATTAATCCTAGGCAAGTAATTAAACCTAATCTAACGAACACAAAGAAATAAATCATAACAAAATCCAATTAGCAAAAAGAAAAATAAAAGAACTCACAAACTTGAATTAAAAGTAAACCTGAATCGTAATTGAATCCGTAGTATTGATGTTCGTTGATCCGGAAAGAAAATACTAAACTATGGAAGCAATAAACTAAGAACAACATAAAAAGTATTTTGGATGCTCAAAAACTAGGTAAAAATCATCCAAAAGGAGAAGAGAGACGGAAGGAGATAAATAAACCCTATTTATAGAAAATTCCCGTCTTCACGCCGCCATGGGCCAAGCGATCACTCTAGGTTGAGCGATCGCTTGGCCCCCGTCCATGTCCGTCGATGCGCCTTGTCAAGCAGTCGCTTAGGGGGCTGAGCGATCGCTTGGCCTCCGTCTCTGTCCCTCGATGCGCCTTGCCAAGCGATCGCTTAAGGGGTTGAGCGATCGCTTGGCTCCCGTCTTTATCCGAAACTTTGATCCGTCAAGCGATCGCCTCAAAGCCAAGCGATCGCTTGACCTAGCTCTCTGCTCTCTTATTCCATCCTGAGCGATCGCTTGCATCACTTCCACTCATGCTCGTCTCAAACTCTTCTTCTCTCGTTCTTGATCTTAATACCTACTATTCAATGTCAAAACAACCAATTTCCACACAACACTCGGTCCAAAAGATTAGTACAATTTCTACAATAAAACATAACCATTTTGCAATAAAATCATCGAAAATGTACTACCTAGACTAGACAAATCACAACCAAATGAAGGTTAAACACACCACCATGCATTTTAAGATGCACCACATAGTGTATGAGATGCAACACCATAAATAATGAAATGCACCAACATGCATTTTGAGATGCATCACATAATGTATGAGATGCATCACCATGTATAATGAGATGCACCAACATGCATTTTGAGATTCACCACACTGTGTAATGAGATGTACCACACAGTGTGATGAAATGTATCACAATTTATTAAAAAAAAAATGAAAAATGGAAAAAAATCAAAGATAAAATTAAAATAAAAAAATGAAAGTCAACGGATTGACCTAATTTGACCCGCATTTACTAGGGTCAGATCTTGACCGTCCATCTAAAAATAATCAATGATAAAGATTAATTCCTATTTCTCAATTTAAGAGACCTTTTCACTAGAATCACCCTATCCTCATAATTCATCTATGTATTGATGCAATGTCTATATTTCAATTAATTGTGTATTTAATGTATTAGTAATATGAGATTAAGATAAATTAAACAATAACATAATTCTAGAGAGAGATACATATACCCGTAAAAATCTTGAATATATTAGAGAGAGATCGAAAATTTTAGAGAGAGAGGAAAAATCCATCGTAGCTTAAAGTGATAAAAAGTTCTAGAGAGAGCAACCATAAAAAGAAAAAAAAAACTAAATCCTAGAGAGAACGGAAAGTATCAACCTTGGAAAGTGAAAAACCTAAAATAAAGAAATGAGAAAATTTGTAGGGTTTAGAGAAAATCTTAAAGGGAAGAACAATCAATAGTAGAAAGAGAAAATTCAAACTTCTTTTTTTGTCTGAGATGATCTAGTGGTAAAGGTGGGTATTGAAAACTGAAAGGTCTCAAGTTTGAATTTCATGATACACTTCTATAGGTCGAGCCTGCCACACCTGTACTTGAAAAATATGATTTACTTGCCTATATGGTTTGCAAGCTACTAAGACCGAAAGATTTTTAGTTAAAATCCAGTTAATGCTTTTATAGTCGAGTATGCCACTTGTATCTGAAAATTTTAGTTTACCTAAAAAACCCGATTCGCCGGCGTGGGATTTGGATATCTATACTCAGACTTCCTTTACCAAAAACAGAGACTTATTCCAAGATAAATTAGTTCACCATAACCACCATACCGGAGGCCCATTATAATGACCCAGAAAATGATACTAGTATTTTGTGAACCCAAATTTTGGGCTCTACGTTTGCAGCCCATTAAGCTTTCAGCGGTTCGTATAGTGGTATAACACTTCGCAGTCCATTCTTTTCCTAATTGTTTGCCCCTCAATATCTAGGGTTTTTGACGAGCGGTAAACCCCAACCGGAATCTTCCCTTCCCCCTCTCTCCCCCTCCAGGAATTAGCCATGAGCAGATCGGGGCAGCCGCCGGATCTCAAGAAGTATGTCTTTTCACTATCTCTTTTCAGTTAATCCAGTTTAAATGCGTGATTAGAACCAATTGTTTTTAACTGTTTTCATATCGGCAGGTACATGGACAAGAAGCTACAGAGTGAGTCTTCGTTCATCCCTTGTAGTTATTTCCTTTGAATAATATTTGTTAGTGATTACACGAAACTACAGATGCTATTATGCTCTGTTTTCGTTTTTTTCCTTCTCCGAAAATAATGCTTTAGCTGTTAAATTTTCTGGCGATTAATTGTTATGTACTTTGTTTTATTACGCGTTGGTTCTTGGATGACGGTAATTTATGTTCTGCATTTCTGTTTGTTTTGTGATTTAGTTCTAAAACACAAGCTTGAATCTATGTCAGCTGGGCTAGATATCAGTTTTTTTTTCCAGAAAGAGGGTTATTTTTTTCTGTAGTTTGTTGTGATTAAGTTGTAGTTCTGTAGGTTAAGTTGTAGAGCTATATTATTCTATGTCTTCTCATGGTGCAAATGTCGTTGTTATTTGCATCTGTTAGATGTACAAACGTGGTGCTTACAAGTTTAGATCACGACGAATAATACTAGTATATCCCTTTTCAGATGTGTGTATTACCAGTATAGCGACCTATGCGAGTATCTAATAAGCAACAATTTGTTTGCGTAATTGGGATTTCTGAAGGACACTTTTGAGATGGGAAGCATTTGCTCTGTCAACTACATTATATGCTATGATAAGTGCAGTTATTGAGTAAATAGTATTCTTTAGAAATCTGTGATTTATCAGCCAAGTGTAATAGTTCTTTAGTTCTTGTAAACCTATGTATTCGAGCTTTTAACCTTCGCACTATACAGAATATAGTACTATTTGATTTTTAAAATCTCTGCCAGCATGACTGGTTGAAAGGTGTTGACGATGCTGTCTCATTGAATTCACACAAAGAAAATGATATCAGAGAAACATCTAATGCATGTGTCTGAAATATTTTGTATAATTCTTAGTAGCATCAAGCAGCAGTTCTGGTTCATGAGTTCAATGACTCTTAACACAGGGTGCAGTGACAAATCTTGACTTAAAAAATCAGTTGATAATATTATGGCTGCTTTAGACGAAGTCTGTGTAGAACCATCCCCTCATTTTATGTGCTTATTAGAAAATGCTGATATTGAAGTGTTTCAGAATTTGATTCTTTGTCGTCTCTTCTTCTAGTTATAGATATCCTTACTAAGATAGTCTGGTGCTGTATTTTTCAGTAAAGCTTAACGCCAACCGCATGGTGGTTGGGACACTACGTGGTTTTGATCAGTTCATGAACCTGGTGGTGGACAATACTGTTGAGGTGAATGGAAATGAGAAAACTGACATTGGCATGGTGGTGAGTCCTTTCTGAATCACTGGTGGTTGAAAATTTTTGTATGCTTTTCAATATCATGATGGCCAATCAACCTTACGAATTATGTTGTTTGCTTCTGTTGCAGGTAATTAGAGGCAACAGTGTGGTTACTGTCGAAGCTCTTGAGCCGGTTAGTAGACCACAATAACTGTACATTGCTTGTGTATGCATCCGATCTAATCTGTAGTGGCAGCTCATATGGAATGCTAGTTGTAGTAATTTCAACATTATGCGGCTTGTTTCTGTTGTTCAAACTCAATGCGTTGCCAGATTATTTGTGTAATGTTTCGATTTGACTTAATTTCATGCCCTAAAAGTGTACCCAGGTGGTGAATTATATGGTTTGGCATATAGTGCTTGGTGTTCCTATTTTCTAAGCCTTGGAGTCTTTGAGCTTTTCTGTTGAACATTATTCTAATCTTCTTTCGTTTGTATAAAAAATATTGTGACCATAAATATCTGTGTTCTCGGTTGGAATTCTCTATTTTTAACTTGGTAAGTGATTTTAAATACACCATTATTGTATTTCGTTCACATGCGAAATTGCCTTTCCCCCCACTTTGTCCTACTTCCCAATTTTTAATCACTTTTGGTAAATTAAGATTTTATTTGGCTACTTTTATACATCTCTGATTGGATTATAGCCGTTTGTATTTTGATCGAATATACCCTTTTAAATTGGACCGAGGTAAAATCTTGCTTGTTGGGGTTTTGATAAATGATTGTTTCTTCTACCCCTAAAGGTTCGGATTGAACAATTTTGAGCTTGTTTGATCATCTAATTCTTCAAATTCAGATGGAGAGTATTGCTCAGACCAAATGCTCCCTTAACCGTAAAATATAATCCACCTTCGAAAAGTTTGGGAGCGTCGAATCGAATAATCTAATTCTTTGCGTCCCAAAAGTGTGTTTCTTTCTCTCCTAAAAGAATTAAGTAGCGTCTCTCTCTCTCTACCGCCTCCTGGAAAACCTCTCCTTCCTTTTTCTAAGGCCTCTGAAACAAAATAAAATTATCGCTTTTGCTTTTTCTCGCTTTCCGTAATCTGTAATTCACTAATTTGTCAATTGGAGACCGTTGAAAATGATGGCAGCTCCTTTTCGTAATCTATTAAATGATGCTCCATCTGGCTTCCGGCACGGAGATTAAGAAAGCTGATAAAAAATTTTTTAGTAGGATAAAAATTAGAAAGTAGGACAGTGAGATAATGATAAAAAATAGGTGGTATTAATAAAAAAGTAAAAATAAAGTTGTTGGGATGACAAAAACGGTAGAAATAAAGTTGATGTGAGGTGGGGTCATTAATGACAATGGATAGTGATTTTAATAAAGTAACGAATGTATGTTGGTAAAAATAACGAAACAGGGCATTATTTGGTGAACACAAATAAGAGATAAAATAAAGCATCATTTCGTGAACGGAGGAAATATGTATTATTGTTGAAAAAAAATAAGAAGAAAGGGGAGTCCGCGTCTTCAACTATATATGCATTTATTTGGGTTTTTTTATCCTCATTTCTCTGTGAAAAATAATAGAAGAATGAATGCAAGAATATGATTTCTTACAGCTAAAAAAATGATAAATTGTATTTAAATTCATAATGTTTGTCCCTTTTTTCAAATTTGTACACATTCAAATTTGTGTTTTTAAAATACATAACCTTTGATTTTATGACAATTTTTGTCCGTTGGTTAGTTTTTCCCAATCTTAAGTGTATGTCGAATTATAACATAATTGGACATTGGAAATTACTAAAACGACATCATTTTGTTTAAAAATAGAATAAATTAAATTGAAAAAGGCATAACATTTACCAACTCATCCTTTTCAATTAAAAAAAATGAAAAAGTAATGGAACCCCCTACGTCTAGGTTTTTCTCCCAACTTCCCAAGTCCCATCCTTGGGGGGTGTATTAGATTGCCAATTATGCGGATTTTAATGTAGTTGAACTTTATGGAGTTGAACTCTATGGAATTAAACTCTATGGAGTTGAAATTCAATAAGATTTTGGTATAGTTTAGGGGAGTTGAGGGTGGATTTTGGGGAAGTTCGGGGTGAACTTTTAAGAAGTTCGGGCGAGTTTAAATCCACACACACGCGATCGCGTGTCTCTCCATCGGTCGCGGGTCATACACGATCGCGTGACTCGATTTGGGGATCGGGAATTAAAAATCAACATCCAACCCTAATTGCACACCCAGTCCCACATTTGAACACATCACTTTCTCTCCTCTACCGCTGTCTCTCCACCTCCGCCTCCTCTATCGCCGCCACAACTCCACCATCGTCCCTCCTCCACGACTGCGGGATCCACGAGCTTTGAGTTTGGTGGTTTTTTTGTTTCCATTAACGCTTCCTCAATCTCAAACTCGTGTCCAAACTTCCTCAAACCCAGTTCCACCGCCGCCGCCTTCCCTTCCCTCCCCATATCACCGTCAACCAATGGGAAGGTTGCATTCCGCCGCTCCCACAACAGTTCGCCATTGATCTCCTTCCCAGCGGTCGCGGCTTCCCGACGATCGCGGATAATCTTCAGTTTCGGCGGTCGCGTGTCAACATTGATCGCATGGAAATGGTGCGTACAAAGAATGCCGACAGTTCTGCTGCACGTGAAGACCCTCCTGAAGATTTCACAGCTAGGTATGAGGCTCCCTTTGAATTGAAATTTGATTAGGCAATATATCAATCATCAATTTGCATCGTTCAGGCAGGATGTGAATCAAAGATTCGATGCTTAGGATGTACAAGTTGGGGCATTTCGTGATGATGTCTACTCCAGGTTCGATGCTCAACGTGACGAGATGGCAGCTTTGCAGGCCCAATGAAATTCTTGGAGTGCTTTCTATCCGCCACAACAACCCGATTAGTAGTGAGTTGTTTTTGTATTTTAGGTTATTAACTTGTACATGATTGATGATGCCAACGACCAAGCATGACCAGCGACCGCGTGGCATGAAGTATTTTTGCGATCGCGGATCACTAGCGGTTGCTGGGAATTTTTAATATTCTGTTTTTGAACAATCAAATATTTTGTCGTCGAACTATTTATTATTTTGTACTTGAACAATTTACCTCATTATCATTGAACAATTTATTTTGATGTTGTTGAACTATTTATTTTATTTTCGTTGAACAATTTATTTAATCCTAATTAGTTTACATCGTTCAATTTTTTATTTTATTTTCGTTAAACTGTATATTTTTTCATCATATTTTATTATTGTTAAACATATAAATGATTTAAAGCGCTGTTAACAATTTTCTAGAATACTATGCATAAAAGGAATAATACTGTAATGTGAGTATAAAAGGAATAAAACAGAATGTAATATATGTTCATAAAACAGAAAGTAATATCAGTGATACATTAGTCCAAACAATCAAATATCCAACAAACAAATACCCTAACAACTACTTAACATTCTCATCATCTTCATCTCCACCGTTGTTATACAATGGCATATTTTTCCACATAGCATTAGCTATTCTCATCCTCCAAACATTCGCTTCTGTTCTTTGTTGGGATTGGCTTTGAGAAAACCATTCTTCATCTTTCACGTTATCATGTTGTGGATCTTTATCCTCCTCATACTCTACTGGAAACTCATCAGAGCGACACTCTTTCTGAAGAAAGTTGTGTAATCCAGCGCAAGCTAATACCAATTCTGCTTGAGTTTGAAATGGAAACGGAGGTGTTGTTTTGAAGATTGTGAATCGAGATTTGAAAATGCCAAAAATTCTCTCAATCACATTTCTCAATGATGCATGACGAAGATTGAATAACTCACTTGCGTCTCTGGGGTGACGACCTTGACCACCAAAATCTTTAAGATGATATCAAACACCGCGTAATGGAGCTAAAAATTGCCGGCGGTTAACAAATCCACAATTTACTAGAAAATATTTACCTAAAACGTGGAATAACACATTAATTAGTTATTATTTCACAAATTAATAAATAACCATACTAAAGAGAAATATGATACCTGGAGCGACACGAAGTCCATTTTCTCTTGATAATACATCTTATAAGAGTTTTGAGTCGTGTGTCGATCCTTCCCAACCACTAAGCACGTACATGAGCTGCAAATCAAAGTTGCAAGTCTCCAAAACGTTTTGTGATTGAGTACCATGACCGTTACGGTAGCTGCTTACGTCCCGGCCGGTTACAGTAGCTGCTTACGTTTTGTGATTGAGTACCATGACGGTTTCCTCATCCGCATCTTCTTCCATTTCTTTATCTTCTATTTCTTACTCTTCCATTTCTTCATACATATCATCATGATGATCCATGTACATAACCAAAAAATATCATTACCACAAAGTATCGTATACAAATTATCACTGTTCAGTGAACAACTGATTCAAACCCCGCGACCGTGCTAGACCGCGATCGCTGGGAAACACAACAGTACATATCCCAGCGACCGTGGTGGCTAGCGACTGTGGGAAATATCGAGCAATAGCCAAAAATAATAAATATCAACAGTATATAGCATAACCAAATGTATCAAAAATATCCTTAAACTTCAATTGCAACCATTAACAATTCAACAATATCCAAAATACAACATTAGCAATCATTAGCAATTCAACAATATCTAAAATACAACATAACTAGAGTAGCAAAAAGACCTCGAACAAGACAAAGAAAAAACAAATACAAATAGCATTAATAATCATCTAAGTGCCACAACAGTCGTCCTAAACAAATAACGACTATCCTCTAAGATTGTAAGCAATTCAAGATGCTCGCTCCTCAATAGTCATCTTGAAGAAACCATTTTTTTTAGACTTGGTGTTAAGCAAGTCAAATGTCTTAAGACGGGATTCTTCATCCAAATTTGGGACCTCCTTGATAGCATCCCAAATAGTATATGATCGCTCTTTTTATCTCTTCTGTAACATTTGACTCACTTCATCAAAGGTGATTGTTAGCTTGGTAATGGACTTAGTGAGAGTGCTTTGAGAGATATTCTCAGTAAAAGCAGATGATGCCTCGTACTGAGCTCTACTCCTTTTGGGTTGAGATTTTCTTTGAGTAGGAACCACGGGCACGTCAGGTTGAACAGAAGGTAGTGTGGAAACATGTGGTGTGGAAGAAATGACTGGATCATTTTGAAGTTAAGATAGTCCTACAAACATTTCAGATTCGACATCATATCCTAATTCATCTATGCGTACATCTTTTACGGTGAATGTCCTTGCATCAATACTACTACCCAACCTCAATTGATTTTTTTCCCACAACAACACCATTTCATATAGCAATTTCCAATAGCTCATAATCAGGACACTCAACATTGCGCATGTTAACGTCTTTGGGGTGAGCCTAGCACAAATAAACAGAAAATATAATTATTAACTAGATTCTCAAAACGAATTAGATGCTATTATGGCAATATTTTAAGAAGCTTACCGCTAAGTAATCTTCCCATACTTCATCTGGAGCTGTGAACTTCTTAGTAGTGTGGTCATATCCAAAACTCGAGCTAAACCGCATATAGTTTGAATAGGCTGCCCAACGTGATTTAAACAATCTAACCTGGCTTTGGTAATTAGTATAGGTCCTATTACACTTCAGTTTTTCATTAAGTATAGGAAGTATTCTCTGTTCCACAGTTGATTTGCTAAAAATACCACTATTATCACGCCATCCCTGACGCACACCATCAACCATTAACTCTAACAATAAATCGGTTTGTTGCTTAGTCCATGCATCATAAGATGCATTTCTCTTCGTATCTTCTTGTGAATCCCCCATATCAACAAAATTAATACAACACAAATCAGAAACATGCAATACTGTATAAAAAAAATACTATTAACGCGACCACGTGAGCCCATCAACATCATTCACGCGATCACTGGAATGATAAGATGAACAACGAACAAAAACATGCAATGCCATGGTCAGTATTTCTCACAATATTAAACAAATATTCATATGTACTTGTATACTTTTCATGCTCAACATAACAAAAATCAACATATTTCTCAACATTTCTCCAATACTTGCTCAAACCAAACCAAAAAACGAGCTTGCAGAAAACAACCAACACAAAAATATGTTTACTTCAATCATAACGGTAAAGAAGAAAAAAAGAATACCTTTGTAAGAAGAACAACCAAATCAGACAATGGAGCTTGGAGAAATAAGAGTTGCAGCTGCAATGTGGCAGAAGCTTGGAAAGAAAGAAGAATGGATACTATCGTGAATCTGTGAAGTTTTGTTAAAGTAATCAAGACCTTTCGAATTCCACGACCGCGAAACATGCACGGTCATTGATTTATCTCAAAAGCAGCGACCGTGGCATGCTGGCGATCACAAGAATTATACAAAGCCAGCGATCGCGTGTGTCAACGCTCGTGGATATGAACTCCATCGAACTCCCATGTCCAGAGGCCGGAGTTCATTCTTTGTATTTTTTTGCTGTGAATTACGTCGAAATCCATAAGAAAGTGAAATCAATCGAAATCCTTATGACGTTGAATATTGGGAGAATTTGAGGGAGTTTTAAATCAATGGATTGAATATCCCAGGATTTGTAAGGATTTTGAAATCCTTCAAACTCCTTGAAACCAGTACCCCAGGATTTTTAAGGAATTTGAAATCCATCAATCCAATACCCCTGGATTTCAAACTCCTTAAAAATCCCTCAAACTCCACCATCCAATACACCCCCCTTCATCTCACCGCCACCGCCACAGCCACCCCCACCCTTCCTCATTCCACCAACCGCCACATCCACCTTCGACCACCAGCAACACCACCACCACACATCTGGTTTGGCAACAACAACGTCTATCCCGTCACCTCTCATCTCTCTCAATCCATCTCTCTCTTCTTTTCCATCCCTCTTCTCCGACCGCACCGTCATCCAACCTCTGGTTCAGCGGCTACGACGTGACCAAAATCATTGATTGTTTTAGAAGTTTTTAATTAAATAGATTTTTTCAAGTGTTCGGATTTTGATTAACATTTCCTCATCATTCGCTTTGATTCTTGCTTGGGAGCATTCTCATATGCTTAACATCTTCCCTCAATTTTTCAGCACCTTCAAATACCTCATGGCAATTATTTATAGAGAATTCGCTTGAGTAATTTCTTTACCACCAAGGAATCAACTGATAAAATGGTGGTAGTGGGAAATGCTCGACGACGACGGCGAGAGAGAAAGTAGTTTGAACTCCTCCGTGCTGCTGCCTTTTCCGCCGAGCTACTATTGTCGTCGTTTGTTTTTTAGGGAGACATGAGGTTTGAGGTTGCCACAGTCGCGGTGTGGTAGTGGTGTGGGGATAGAGGCAACGAATGACTGATGGGGTTCTATTAGCCAGAATTAAAGAAGATACAGAGGAAGAAGGTTTCGACCTATGTCATGTTGCAGAGATTGAGAGAGAAGAAATGATATCTTGAGAAGATGAAAGTGTACAAGTGGAAAAGAAATTAATATTTTGTTTTGTTTATTATTACTTTTGAAAAAAATTCAAAGTGACGTCGTTGGACGTCTGGTGAGGCCAACGTGTCAAATCCAGCATTCATGTAAGACTCAAATCAGGGAAAGTCGACCACTGGACAAAAATCTTTTAGAAATATAAATTTAAATTTGTGTGCAATTTAAAAAAGCGAACAAATATTATAAATTTAGATGCAATCATTATATTACTAAAAGAAAAACGATTCTCGCTTTGGAAAAATCCTACGTGGCACTCCTTATATTCTTCCATTCATATTTATCTAAATTCTCAAATTTTTGAAATTTTAAATTTAAAATAATAGATTTTAAATATCTATACTAAAATCTTGTGTCCCACATCGGTTTCTCAATGAAACTTCACCTATTGAAAAGCCTATAAATACCTAGAAATAATGTGTATTTTCTCATCTTTTGCTCCACCAGTTTTATTTAGCCAATTTATTTATTAATTGGCCGATAAAATAACTATAATTTATAGTTTAATTTAATTTAATTTGGTCAATTTATTAATTGACCGAATAGATAATTATTTTTTGTAGGAGTTTTATTTGGCCAGTTTATTTATTAATCGGTCGAATAAATAACTGCTATATTTTTATAGTTTAATTTAATTTAATTTGGTTAATTTATTAATTGGCCGAATAGATAATTATTTTTATTAGGGAACCAATTTATTAGTTGATAGAATAAATGGTTCCAAAATAGTTTGGATAATTTATTGGTTAACCGAATTAAAT
Organism: Schizonepeta tenuifolia; assembly: GCA_029490685.1. Classification (NCBI taxonomy): domain Eukaryota; kingdom Viridiplantae; phylum Streptophyta; class Magnoliopsida; order Lamiales; family Lamiaceae; genus Schizonepeta; species Schizonepeta tenuifolia. The sequence continues at coordinate 52,876,780 of CM055958.1, forward strand.
TTGGAAATAGTCTAATATTTTTTTATTTAATTTGATAAAAAAAATAAGTAATTTCTAATTTGTCAATTAATTAAGTAGACGGGTCAATTTCCAACTGACGGGTACCTCAACTCGGGATCCCACGTGACACATTTTCATTTTTTATTCTTATTAATTTTAAAATTTTCATTTTATTCATTTTTTTTCATGTATTTTTTAAAATCTAGAATCGTCATAAACTGTGCATTTATAAATCAAAATCGTGATCAATGGGTCAATTTTGACCCGGAACCGTGGCGGTAGACGAGTTAATTCCCAACCGACACTCGAGAAATTTTTTATTTTATTAATTGGCCGAATAAATAACTATATTTTATAGTTTAATTTACGGTTTTTTTTTTCATAAAGGAATACAAATGACTAATTTTTTAATCGGATTTTAAACAAGTACGAGTATATAAATTTCAAACAAGTTTGAATAATTCTAAACATATCATCTCAAATTGTTTGATTAATCGTCTCAGTTGGAAAACGTAGAATATGTAGGAAAATTGGCAGAAAAATTACTAATGAATTAATGATTTATCAACGAGTCAATTCCGACTAATAATCGTGTGCGTAGATGGGCCAATTCTGTACTTGAGGGACAACTTTTTTTTTTTAATATATTATATAATTTTGAACTCATAAAATTAAGAATATTTATGGTCAACTTTTATCTTATATCATTGACTAAATAATTTTATGAATCACAATCATTCCACATAAAGTTTTGTTAAAAAGAAAAACCACCAAGTACATAGTAAAACAATTCTTAAAGTTTTATTCTCAGTTAAAAAAGTTATTCTCGAAGTTGGTAAAAAAGAAAACGAATGTCATCATTTATTTTTCTATGAATATATTTAGAAGATGATTATTTATATAATACTACAATTTATAATTAAATTTTTATTTATTAAATATTGTGTGAATATTTTTGGAATATAGTTATTTATATAATTAAATATTAATTTCAGGTAAAAAGAAAACAAATGTCATCATTAATTTTTTTGTGAATATATTTGGAAGATGATTATTTATATAATTTAAAATCAGTATTGTAGTCAATAGGCCGGTTGCAGGTCGGAACCATCAGGGTAGACGGGATAATTGTGAAGTGGTGGTTTAGCTTATTTTTTCTCTTAATCTTGTGTTGAATTCATAATGTGGGGTATTTAGGGTCACTTTCATGTTATAGACAATCTTAACATCTGTAGTATTATTCGATATCTATATATCTCTTCTCTCTCTCTCTCACTACCCACTCCTTCTCTTACCTCTTTTTCTTCATAAAAAGCTATAAAATTTAACTTAAGAGTCGCTTTCCTTTGAGAGAGAAATATATTTTTGCCCACAGAACAGAGCTTTAATAATTATCGAAAGTAATGAGAATATATTAGTTATAATTTTTAACAAACATAACTATATGGGTTTGAGACGTAAACATGTGGTAAAATTACTTATTAATTGAATTTGAGATGTGTCAAGGGATATAAATTCTAAGCGAGTTTAGTAAATTGCATAATCGAATTATTTAACGTTAAAATAATTAATAAATAATATTTTTTTCAATTTATCACATATTAGTACTATTTAATAATTTTATTAATTTTATAATTTCCCGTCGATTTTCGACGGGTTAACGCTAGTTAACCCTAAAAAGAAGAGTTCGATTTTTCAAAGCTAATGGAGATTATTCCAAGTAGATGCCAAAAAATTTCTAAGCAAAACACATGTTTGGTGAAACAATGGGAAACCGCACTTCCTCTTTTGGCTCTCTCATAATTTGCCTAACAACTCCATTCTTGTTTCTTTTTCTGCCCTTGATTTAATTCTGTTTTACATGTGAGAAAATAAATAAATTAATAAGTTCCAGAATAAGTAATTTGTTTATCATATCAGGTTGTTCCATAACAAGTGATTTGTTTTTAAATAAAAAAATAATTAAATCTTCAAAAGTTATAGGTTGAGTGATGCTATTTAGTCATAATATAGCTAGTCATAATTTAATCAACTTTGTGAAAATAACATAAAATAAATGTTTATACTTCTCTTAAAATAAATCAAAAAATTATCTAAATTGGTTTATCGATATTTATGTTGCCTCAAAATTCAAATACTATCAACATAAATTTGTATAAACTAAATACTTAAACTATTAGAAGTCATTTAAAACTTAAAATTATAAATAAGTCAATTTTTTCTCTTATTTAAACTAGATTATGGCTAGCGGTAATATGATTACATAGATTTATTCTATAGGTTATACAACTTTAACTATTTTTAAGCCTTTACTTTAATACTCGCGCTCAAAGGAAATGAACCACTTGTCCGGGCCCGAGGGAACACTAGAAATTTTATGTACAGTATCATTATTCATAACATATCCACAAACGCGGCAATCATGTTAATCATTTGTCTCCGTTTACAGCATTTAATTTGTCTTTTTGTATATATTGCTTGATGAAATGTGTTGATAACTTGATATATACAAAGCGGAGTATAAGCAAAGCAATTGAATTCCATCTTCTATTGTAGAGGCTAGAGCTTATAGGATTTTGAATGTTCATAATGCTTCGAATAGTTGAGACTTTTTTCTTTTTTTTTTTTTTTTTTTTTAACAACATTAGTAGAAAATTTAAATACCACGTGACGGTAGACTTCAAACCGTGAGCATTAACCTCTCTACCACTTGGTTAGCATACACAATCTCTGTTCTACTTTTAGTATTTCACTCGTGTTTTACTATCAATTTTTATACAATACTTTTTCATCAGTCTCATGCCTTTTAAATTTTATAATTTCAATTACTCCCTCTGTCCCGTTCAAGAAGTCTCATTTTGTTATTTTGGGTGTCCTGTTCAAGAAGTCCCATTTCTTTTTTTTGGCAAAAATTAACACACTAATCCAACCCATTTCTTTTATTTTATTCATTTAGTACTTAGGTGAATAGTGTAGTTTACTTTAGTTTACAGTGTTTTCCACTCAACCTACTTTACATCAATAATAAAATACTACACTAATTACACTATTTATCATTTAACTCCTTTTTTCTTAATCTACGTGCGATTCTCAAATGAGACTTCTTCACTTGGACGGAGGGAGTAGAATTCATTAGAGTTCAAATAGAAGTTATTGTACATATAATTGTATTCTTGATTACACGCGTAAAATAATATAATGCTACAGTTTCGTGAGTTTATGTAAGCAAAATGTGGAAAAGGTAATATTTAATTTCTTAGGAAGTAACGATCATCCATGAATATGTTCTTCTAAAAAAAATTAAAAAAAATAAAAGATCATCCATGAATATATTAGGGGTCATTGTTGTTATACAGTACAGTGTAATAGAGAATCAATGTTTGTTTGTGTGTGTGTGTGTGTTTTGACATGAATAGAGAATCAATGCAGTTTGGGTAAAATGAAGCACGCTACCATAAATCGGAGCCATTATTATTATTATTATTATTATTATTATTATTATTATTATTATTATTATTATTATTATTATTATTTATTTATTTATTTATATTTTTTTTATATGTTGTGGGAACCTGCAGCCGTTACGTTCGGTGTACACTGAGTAAACCCCCGTCCTTTGTGCTTTGTGCAGTAGTCTGCAAACCATATGGGGTAGGTAAACCACACTTTACAAGTACAAGTGTGACTGGCTCGACCTATAGAGACGTTTCATGAGGTTCGAACCTGAGACTTCTCAATCTCAGACACTCACTTTTACCACTAGGCCATCCCCAAGGTGACAATCTGGAGCCATTATTATATATATATAAGGTGGTGAAAGTTGTTAGAGTGCATTTAAAAAATATTTGGATTTCAATTATGACGAAAATTCTTGGATGGTTAAAAATGTAAGAGAAGAGTACTTAAATTCTTTTTTCAAGTCGAAACAGTAGCATAATTCTAGATGACTAAGTAGGACAAATATTAGTGAGAAGTTGCTTCGGACGTGGACTGATATTCTGTCAATTATTCTTTTAAACAAAATGGATCCAACTAAGAGAACCTGTCAATTTTAGAATTTTGCTGATAAACTATAGCATTGGATTTAATGTTCCTCCTGTGACATGTCATTCTATAATTTTAAACAATAATAATGCTACAGTGTTATTTAATTTACATAAATATCCAGCCTAACACCATGCGCATAAAATATCTAATCTCCACATAATTAGAGTATCAGCTCTCTATCCTTTCTAACATAGTACATACATGAATTCTTTATTTCTCTTTATGCATATCATGTACAATTGTCACATATAGTTAAGATTTTTAAGAAATGCATGCATAAAAATAACAAGAATTATCTTGTTATTATTAATTAACTTAGGTGCTAATTACGGTTTCAAAGTATATACGTACTTCATATTATTCTATTCATATTTCATTTTGTCAGTAAAATAAAACAAGGAATGTATGGGCTCGACCACTCCCTAAAATATACTCTACTACCCCTACTTGTGGATGGCTCCTAGACTTGAAGTCCAACCCAAAGCAATGCCACCTTTAATTAATATGACAAAAATATATACGTTATGGAACAAAAATAAAGTGTAAATAAAAAGCATGAGGAAAGATATAGATTATGATGTACAAGTCCCACCTTCCACAAAAAACTTTACTTGAATCAAACTCTACTCAACGAAAGGTTATACTAGTGTACTAGTACAACATAACATTCTCTCTCTCTCTCTCTCTCTAAAATTGTTGTCTTCTTCTTACACCATTGCATTAATCCACCCATCCACCACCAACCTCATAATCATTAACCTACAGTTTTCACTTAAAAACAAGAAGATTAATTAATCGATCCCAACCACCAAATACTACCCCATTCAATATATTTTCCCTCCATCAAAAACCCCCCAAAATCTTGAAACACACACAACACGCATAAGCGTTTTTAAAGGAACAAATATGACAGAGATAGTACGTTCCCCACCTCAACAACTGCCTTCAACCTCCATTTCCAATGTTGTTGAGTTGTCCCACCATGACCTTGAGCATGAGACGGTTAGTTCTGCAGAGTTTTACAGGAGGAGTAGTGGAGAATTAGGCCGCGTAGGAGAGGAAGAAGAAGGAGGGGAAGGGGATCAGCTGCCTGTTTTGGCTGTTTTCTTGACGGTTTTTAGGAAATCTTTGGTGGGTTGTAGAAGCAGGAGTGGTGGTAGTAGTGAGGTTCAAGTTCAACAACAGATTATGGAGATTGGTTGCCCTACCAATGTTAGACATGTTGCTCATGTTACTTTTGATAGGTTTAATGGCTTCCTTGGTCTTCCTGTCGAGTTCGAACCTGAAGTTCCCAGGAGGCCTCCTAGTGCCAGGTCTGCTCTCTCTCTCTCTCTCTCTCTCTCTCTCTCTCTCTCTCTCTCTCTCTCTCTCTCACTCTCTGTGTGTGTGTGTGTGCGTGCGTGTGTGTGTGTGTACTAAAATTTGCTTTGTTTGAGGAATTCTTGTTTGAATTTATTGCTGCTGCTATTATTCTGTTTTTCAAACTTGGAAGTTTCTGTGGCTGTGGAATCTTGCTGATGGAATTACTAGGCAATTAATTATTCCTCAGTTTATTCCCTCTACTAACTTGAATATGTTGTGTTGTCCTCGAGTAGTACAAGAGTGTTTGGAGTATCAACAGAGTCGATGCAGCTTTCTTTCGATAGCAGAGGTAATTGTGTGCCTACCATACTACTCATGATGCAACGCCGCTTGTACTCTCAAAGAGGCTTAGAGGTAACATTAATTACTTACTTATACATGTATGCGCGCGTGTGTGTGTCTTTGAAATTCAAACAATTTTGCATCCCAATAATTTGCAGGCTGAAGGAATCTTCAGAATCAATCCAGAAAATGGACAGGAAGAGTATGTGAGGGAACAGCTAAATAATGGATTCATTCCAGATAACATTGATGTTCACTGTTTAGCAGGTCTCATTAAGGTATACTCAATCCCAACTTGCTTATAAATTTTATGTGATTTGATTTGCTATAAATGGAGACGAAAAAACTGCTCAACCATCAAAAAGTGATTCAAATTTTCATGATTAGGCTTATTATAATGCGTAAGCGTAGCTACATCTATCTACATGTGATCAAACACACACACACACACACACATATATATTTATATATATATAATCAAGGTTGTTGTTGTTGTTGTTGTTGTTGTGTCGTTTTGGTAGGCGTGGTTCAGAGAGCTGCCTAAAGGGGTGTTGGATTCTGTGGAGGCGGAGCAGGTGATGCAGGCGCAATCCGAGGAAGAGTGTGCTCTCCTGGTGCGGCGCCTCCCCCCTACAGAGGCAGCATTGTTGGATTGGGCTATCAATCTCATGGCCGACGTTGCTCAGTTTGAGCATCTCAACAAGATGAATGCTCGTAACGTTGCCATGGTTTTCGCTCCCAACATGACTCAGATGTCCGATCCTCTCACCGCATTGATGTATGCTGTCCAAGTCATGAATTTTCTCAAGACTCTCATTGTCAAGACCTTGAGGCAGAGACAGGACTCCGCAGTGGAACCTGCTCCGGTGATGGAGTTGGAGCCCAAAGATGATGATGATGATGATGATGATGATGATCGGTACTCAAAACACGTGGAGATACGCGAGGAGGAGGAGGAGGAGGAGGAGGAGGGAGAAGGCAAGCAAGTGCAAGGTGCAGATGGAAAAAATGGATTTGTTGTAGGCGATGATGGAAAAGGGCAATTAGGTGATATTCTAAGTTGTGGGGGTGGTGGCATGAGAAATGTTGTCGAAGGTGGTGGAAGAAATATTCAATCAAGAATTCCGAGGTCGAAATCGGGGCAGCAGAGGAGTTGGAATCAAGTGAAGAAAGGATCTTCGAAGAAACACAACATGAACACGATCTCTCAATCACAATCAGAGATTTACCATATGGGTGCGGGTGGAGGAGAGAGAAGCAAAGAAGTGAGCGTCATTAGGCGTGCAAATTCATGCACGGACCAAAGGGAGGCTTGGCGTTGAGTTTTCACCGGACCAACACCAACACCAACACCAACAACGAATCGCATGGATCGTTTTTGGAATTTTTCATATGAGATGAGATGAGATGAGATGTGCATTATTATTCAACCTCGTGTTTTATTTTAGTATTATTTGCGACCTTGCTCATTAGTATCATTGTCGGATTGATTGCTCTACTTCCACTTTCATGCTTGTGAATTCGGAAATTCCATGTGTAGATACTTGTTTTGCTTCGGAGAATTTGGATTGGGATGTAATTTAATATTATTAATTTTTCGTGTAAATTGTGATGTCATTTGCAGGTCTTATAATGCACACTGGAAATTCTTTTATGTGAGTATATATTATTTATTTCTCTCATATGGATAACCAATGTGCAGGAATTGCGAGTTTGCTAATGTACAACATTTCCACTTACATTGCTCCAATTTTTATTAGCAACTAGTAGTATAAATTTGTGTAAATAAAATTTGATGTTTTTTATTTCATTTCCTTCACACATGGCAATAGAGTTTCGTTTGGAATTTAATCCACCAAATACCTAAAAAAAAAAACAAAGGATTTGAAGTTATCTAAGCATTTTAGGATTTCACCTACACTTGTGGGCAAGCGACCGCATAAATATTTAAAACTCGTTTGTTAGAGAGGGTTAGTAGGGTGTATAATATTGAGGCTAAATTGCATATAAATTCTCTATCTTTTATCAATTTTTCGTTTATATTCATACCTTTTTAAATTAGGTGAAAATTCATCACCTTTAAATTATTGCAATTCGATAGCTCCTACCATTTTTCTCCAAACTAGCACTGACATGAAATCCGAAAATGCTTACATGGCAAAACCCGACGGAAAACAAATGACGTAGTTATAAAAACACTTATTTTGTTTTTCGGCCGGTGCCCTAATTACGTACTTTATACAGACTTGTATGATTATCCATACTTACTCTCTTGGGTGGTATATACAATATATTTTTTTATTTTTTATTTGATGGTGAAAGCATAAGCTTTTCATAGAAATAATAAATCAAACAATTATATGGTCTCGGATCGTATCACAAAAACAACTTAGAGGGGAGGGCCTCTAGCCATTTAGTGGGCAGCTTGATTCAATGTACGAGGATTATAAACAAATATGATAGTTGGAAACTTCGCAGCTAAGTCCTGAATATGACCAATGAAATTCACCTCAAATTCACTTGGTTCTATTTGACCATTGATAGCATTAATCAAGACTTGATTGTCAGATCCTATTACCACTCGATCATACCCACTTTCAACAACAATCATAAGTGCATATTTCATTGACATTCCTTCCAATGTTACTGTACTTCCAAATCCAATTGCAGTAGTTTCCTCTTTTGCCGCTCGCACAAAGCTTCCATTTTCCCTTCGCATCACATACCCCATGCCAATTTTTAGTTTCATTACAGCCACATCGGTGTCAACTTTAAACCAACCAGGGAGTGGTGGGTTCCAATCGTTATCAGCCGCATTTTCATGTAAAAAGACTTCCACTCCAATTTTTCGGTTCATAATTCTCTCTCATTTCATTCCCAACTGTGTTGTATCTGTTTTAATAGCTCACAACACATACAATAATTAAGATTGTCATAACAAACTTTAATAACAATACTTCATCCGTACACGAAAAATTATCCTACTTACCCCATTTTTCTTATCCACAAAGAATTGTCCCACTTCGCTTTTTTACAATAATACCCTTCCTCCTTTCCTATTTTTTCTACCATTTGCTATTATGGATCCACCTCAAATAATTAACACATCCCACTTAAACACTAATCCTAACTAATTATCCAACCCAAAACACACAGCCTAATTACTTTATCTCCCATTATCCAACACACTATCTATCCCCTATCTCTCACTCTCTCTCTCGTCATACTCACAGAAATCCTAGATTACTCTCTTCTCGTCATCTCCATCGTTTCTCTCTTCTTCAATGGCTACCTCTGAATCTCCGCCTCTCTCTGAAAATCTCTATGGCTCGAATTCGCCATTATTCCTCTCCGATCTATCTACTCCAGTAGCCACCCACTTTCGATTCCAACTTACTCGTGAGAATTGGAATCGGAGTCTGACTCTGTAAAAATGGTGCCGGAAACACCATTTCTTGGTGCGGATTCTGAACCACCAAGTTTTCCACTCTCTCAATCGAAAAACGTCACTCATCTATTTCACTCCACTGCCGCCGGCGATAATGCTATGGAGATCTCTCCATCTGCAGATCTGATCTCTTCCATGAAGATCTCCCTCGAAGCTGTGGAATCCGACTCCACGGTGCCGGAAACACCTTTGATGGACCAAGGCTTGTTGTCGGATTTTGCTGAATACGAATCCGTCAAATATAAACGGTGGGTTGGGCTTGCAGAATCTCTGTACCCAGAATCTGGGTGTGATGTATGGGTGGCCAATGGTGAAGTCTTTGTGGATGAGATACCTCCACCACCACCTCTGCGAAGGAGAGAGCAAACTGAAGAGGAGCGAATTGAGTATCTTCAGACACTATGAATGTTCTTCCCTGCTGTGCTATCTCTGATATGATGAGGTGATTGCGTTCTATTTTTTTTTTAGAATTGAGTTGGGGGCTGGTAATGCCATATTTGTTGTGATAAGAAATTCTTGCTATTTTCTGAGGTGACTGCGTTTTAATTTTTTTTTAGAATTGAGTTGGGGGCTGGTGATGCCATAATTGAAATTGTCTGTGATGAGAAATTATTGCTATTTTCTGAGGTTATGTGCCTTATTTGGGGGCTAGTGATGCCATGATTTTGCACTTGTTGTGAGCTTCTTATGCGCCTGTTCTTCCCAGTTTATATGAGCAACCATTAGATTTGCCTAAAAGCCGTCTAATTTTGGATGCTCTATGTTTATGATGAGAAATTGATGCTGCACTTGTGTTCTGTGCCTCTTATGCGCGTGTTTTGTGCTTCTTTATATTGAGCAACCATTAGATTAGCCTAAAAGCTGTCTAATTTTGGATGCTCTGTTGTTTATGATGAGAAATTGATGCTGCACTTGTGGTCTGTGCTTCTTATGCGCCTGTTCTGTGCTTCTTTATATTGAGCAACCATTAGATTAGGCTAAAAGCTATCTAATTTTGGATGCTCTGTGTTTATGATGAGAAATTGATATTGCACTTGTGGTCTGTGCTTCTTGTGCGCCTGTTATGTGCTTCTTTATATGAGCAACCATTAGATTAGCCTAAATGCTGTCTAATTTTGGATGCTTGATGCACCCTATGATGAGAATTTGTTGCAATTTTCTGAGGGTATGTGCTGTGAATGATGTTGTGTTATGCAAACAATACCAAAAAACTGTCTTGCTTTGTTTCAATTTACAAGAAGCTGACACAAAAGTAGCTGATTTACATTCCAAACAATACCAAAAACTGTCTTGCTTTGTTTGTCCCTGTAAACTGTTGCAAAAAAAGTAATCTTCCTAGAATCTAAACTGTTAGAATCACCTGAGTCAGTCCCTCAATGATGTTCTGTACAATGTTCTCTGAATTGTGCCTTGAGCTTGGTTGAGTCCCTTGCTGCCTTAGATACTCTAAGTTGTCTCTCACAAGCTCCTCCTCTACTTCTAGGCATTCTGGAAGTTCTCCAAACCTCATAAATCTTGCCTTATTCATACGAGGAATTCTGTAGTTATTGTTGCCTTTTGCTTTGATGATCTCATGATAGCAACCCTGTAGAGGGAGAAACACATTGTTCAACTTCCATGCTGGAAACTCATCAAATGCATCCCTCACATTCTTCAACATGTCTTCCACAGTTGTTGCCATTTTTCTGATCTTTCAGTGTTTGAATAGCTCTAAAAAATCTCAAATCATTAACATTAGTGTCAGGGGAGTTAGAGGGTTGACAAACTAATTGAATGTTAAATCCATCAGATTGTACAACCTTTAGGAAATCTGGATCATCAATCTTGATATGGGGTTTGGCATTGTCCTGTTGTATGATTATGTTCTTGCTTACATGCTTAGTCCACTTTGCTTTAATTACTGGAATAAGCTGCAAAACAGTTGTGGAGTTTACAATAACTAAATGATGAATTTTCTGAAAAATTCTGATAGATTTACTGACCTCATTGATGAACTGATCTCTCATGACACTTTGTGTAATTGTTGGAACTGCCTTAGTTTCTATGGTGCCTTTCAATCTATTCTTTGAGTTTCTTTGTGCTGGTTCCTCGGTTATGAATGGGAAAATGCCTATCTTGCCATCAAATATCACTTCTCCACTGTCACTAATTATTGGTCTTGCCACAACACATGTAAACATGATTTTCTCTATGAATCTTTTAGATTTGCATGACCTATGCGGCTCTATTTCTTCTGGTAGAAGGTAATACCTGCCTGACACCTTTGTTAAGTTGAACCACTTATCATCTACATGTATGACATTATACGTATTCTGAAAAGGGATTTTCCCATCACAAATTCTGGAACTAAACTGAGTAATACTCTAAGTCAGCCTATTGATCATATTTTGAGGGGTTAAAAAAGGCTTAATGGCATTGGTATGTGGCCTGACTTCTTCTTTTTTATCCATCTATGTAGTAAACTCTTACTAATACCAAGCTGCTCTGACATGATCCTAAGAGAAGATCTCTGTAACACAGATAATTTCCTGACTTTTTCTACATCGAGTACCTTTTTATCTTTGTGTTTTGCTCCTTTTTTGAAACTGACCAATTGAATTGGTTTTCCTAGGGCTTCTTGAGCAGCAGCTTCCTTCCATATGCGAAAGATGGTCCTCACATCCACATGGAATAGTTGTGCAACCTCCTTTTTGGCTCCATAATGAAGACTACCATTGCTACTGTGTTGTAAGAGCCACTGTGCGACGTTGTTTTTTTCCTCATGCGTTAAATCGGGCCGTTTTCTTGCATCTACCATGCTGCTGTTTTTACTTGTAGTTATTGAAATTTAGTTGTAGTAATGGATAGAATGAGGCTTCAATGTTGTATTTATTGTGTTTTGAGGGGTAGGGTTTAAATTTCCCCCCAAATATTTTGAGAGCAATCAATGAATGAAAAGGTATTTTTTGAGATATTTGGCTCCAAAATTTTCAGTTTTGCCTCCAAATTTAATTCTGCACGTGATTTATTCTCATTACAACTTTTCATTCTGTTTTGCTGGTTTAAATATTCTATTCTTTTTTTTTCTTTCCAATTGTATCGTTATTTTAATGTTAACAGGTTTACATAACAATACACCAAAAATAAAATCAAGTGTAAATCTCAAAACCTGGTTTTAGAAACAATTAAAAGTAGTAGCTTCAATAATAAAAAAAATGAGAAGAAAAGGCTAACACAAACCTGGTTTAAAAAAAAAAGTCAGTAGCTTAAATAATTAAAGATTGAAAAGAAAAAGAGGCCAATAATAACCACACCCAAAAAGTCAATAAGGATTAACAAATTTAATAGTTTGATTAGCACTACCCATACTTCCTAAGAGCATCAGCTACGGGGAATGAGTGGAGGGGTCGAAGGGCGGAGTCGAGCGGCTCGACACACCCCCACTCGACACACCCCTGTGTCGACGCCATAGTGGGGGATCGACACACCCCTGTGTCGAAGGGTGAGGCGATGGCGGTGTCGATCTTTAGCCACACCCTTCGACTCCACCAAGCCACAATATGAGGACACGTGGCGTGTCCCGATTAGTCCGTTCTATTTTTTTTTAATTTTCTGATTAAAAAATTTAATAAGCAACGGTTGTATTGTAGGCACTCTCCAACGGATATATCTCCCAATGCAACGGTTATATCCCCATTTTTTTTCTATATATATCCCTTCATCTCATTCATTCTCCACACAAAATTATTTCTTCATCCATTCTTCTCCCCAAAAAATTTCACTCTTTCAATTTTATTTTGTTCAAAAAAATAGCTGACGGCGCGTTCAATTTGTGGTACACGCAAAATTTTGGTACAATCTCACCGAACTAATTTCTAAATCCGGCGAATCCAACTTCCAATCCGGCGAATCCAAGCTAACAATTCTCCCCTTATTCCGGTTTCGACCAATACTCGGCCCCTGCAGGGTTTGCAGCTTTTTCGCACACGCCGGGTTTCTCCCAATTCCCTCCGGCGACTGGATACTCGCAGTTCTCACAGCTGCAGGGGTACTCCCAATTCCCCACGTCGGCTGGGTTCTCGCAGACGTCGAGTTTCTCCCAATTCCCATGTCGGCTGGGTTCTCGCAGACGCCGGGTTTCTCCCAATTCCCTCCGTCTTACGGCTTCTCACAGTCGCCGGGGTTCTCTCAAGTACCCCCGACATACGGGTACTCCCAATTCTCGCAGCAGCCTGTGGGTACGGCTCGATTCTGACGTTTCAACCTCAACGATGACGACGATGTTGAGGTGGAGGAAGAGGAAGAGACATACGACGATTCCCACCAAGAGGAATCGGATGAATGCGAGCCAACACCACCGCCCCCGCCCCGCCGCAAGGGGAAAGCTGTCGCGACCTCAAGCACGGCCACTTCTTCGGCCAAGGGGAAGAGAAAGGCACGCCGCAAAGGGAAAGCTGCCACGGCCTCATCCGGCGAGCCTAATAAGCCACTGCGAGGTCCTAACTACTCGGCCGCTGAGATTGAATACCTCGTACGGTGCTACATTGACTACGGGATGGACGCGGTCACCAGCAATTACCAAACTTCAAACTCGTTTTGGGAGAAAATAATGAACCAATTCAACGAGTTCATAGCTCCCGCCTACCCAAGAGAAAAGAGTGCGATGAAGAGCTCAGGGGGCCGCGCCAAGAAACAGATCAAGAACTTCGCCGACATCTACATCCAAGAAGAAAATCAGCTCGGAAGCGGGGAGAACGACCTTGATATGTACACAAGGGCCCAAGATCTGTACATCGCCAAGCATGGGAAAGCATTCCGTATAGGGTTGCGTGGGAGCTCTTGATGCATATCCCGAGTTTCACCAACCCTCAGAAGCCAACTGCTCCAAAGCGGACGAAGATAAATGAAGCCGGCGAGTATACTTCGTCTGCTAGCGGCACTGCATCCACCACATCCGCGAGCGATGCAAACACTTTGCAGGTTCGACCCGAAGGAGTGAAAGCTGCGAAGAAGGGAAGGAAGAACAAAAATGCGCTACGGGAGCAGGCGGCACAAGAGTTGGCATCCTTCAACCAGCAATTGAGGGAGGAGTGGGCGTTCAATATCTATATTGCAGACACGTCGAATATGAGTCCCGAGCAAAAGGCGAGGTACGAAAATGTTCGCCGCAAACTTGCAAGGGAATTCAATTGGGAGTAGTAATTGTCCTAATTTTTTTTTCTTAATTATTATAATGTTCCAATTTTTAATTATTGTAATTTTTTTAATTAGTGTATGTTTTAGTTTTTTTAAATTCAATAAAATTGTCATTTATTAATGAGGAAACTAACAAAAAAATACCAAAATATAAAAAACACTTCTTTTATGGCCTATCTTTAAAACACACTCTTTTGTATACCAAAATCCTGTAAAAGTACTAAAATACCCTTAGTTTTCAAAGTCAACCGTGTCATACTTTTGACTGAGCACGTGGTCACGATGGGAATGTCACGAAGGGTTATTCACGATGGAAATCGCATCGTGAGGTCACGGTGCAGTCCCATCGTGTGGTCACGATAGCACTTCCATCGTGACCACGACTGATGCATGCGAAACTCATTAATGTATCTGCACATTCGATTTGGTGAATATTTTCGGGTGTACTAGGTAATAAATGAAGCCACTGAGGTTGGTGGTGGTAGTAATGGGGAAGAATAATCCTCATTCAAACTCATAACCTCACATTCAAAACACAATCAACAAACATACACCCAAAAAACAAAAAAAAAAACCAAGCATCCAAGATCTCGCCCAAGAAGAACGAAAGCATCAACGAGGGCTCCGTGGCGTTCCTTACTTCATACAAAGGTAAGCATAAAATGTATAATGTTTGTTCATTTGATATAAGTTGCTGCTGAAATTAGGGTTATTGTTAGGGTGAAATTAGGGTTTTTGAAAGTATAATACAAGATATGTTTCATCTTATGTCATGAAATATGTTATTTTGTTCATATAATGGTGTCTTAAATTAAAAACTTCATGGCATCGTGGGGTTAAAAGAAGTTGAAATACCTAGTTCTAAGCTAAGCACACGAATTCTGCTATGGTCACAATGGACAAGTTCACCGTGTTCACGATGGTGATCACCATCGTGAGGTCACGATTCGTGAGGTCACAGTGACAACTGCCATCGTGAGATCACGATCGTGAGGTCACGTTGACAATTGCCACCGTGAGCTCACGAATCGTGACCTCACGATGGTGATCACCATCGTGACCAGCACAGATGTGTGCTAAACAAGTATTTTCATTGATTGTTTACACTTCATTTTTGTATATTTTCTTAATTTCAGATGTCTTTACGCCGTATTATTATATATCACGGCGGTCATTGGGAGCGATCGACATATATGGACGGGGATTTATTTGTTGTCTACATCGAGCCCGGCACGATTAATCGTGTTAACCTTGTGGAACTCATTAGAGAGGGTTTGAATGGTGGGAAGGAGACCGAATATGTGTTATGGTACCTCACAACCATTAACGGCATGAAAGCAAAAGTGCTATTGCGGGGCGATTTAGAATTACTTCGATGGTTAGCGGACCCTAAAGAAGATCCTGAAGTTTATGTGATTGAAAACCGCGGGAACTCCGCCCCCGAAGTTAATGTGAGAGGTAGCACCTCGGGTGCACAAGATGATAGTGACGATGGTGATGATGATGAATATGATGAAGATTATGAGGAGGATGAAGCGATGTCTACATCCGAAGATGAAGAGGAAGATCGTCGTAAAGATTTGCTTGAATCATTGAAAGAAGAGTTTTATGCTTGGATTGGACAGCCGGCACAAATGGATAGGCTCATGGGGCAGCGACACTTTTCATCGGACCATCAATCAGAAAATGAGGTTGAGCATGAGCGTACACAGCGCAATTGGATCATTCCACATCCTGACATTGAAAGCGCAATACCGTTGGCGTGGGATGAGCGGCCTATCGTCATCAATAGTAGTCTCGAGGTAGGATTGATATTTCGATCAATGCAAGAGTTGAGGATAGCTGTAGGAATGTATCATTTGGAGCACTTTGTGGAGTGTAAGACCGATCGCTCCGCTTCGAACCGTGCAGTGTACCTATGTAGGAGTGGTAGAAAGAATTGCACGTTTAGGTTGTGTGCTACGAAATGTGCAACTCTTTTTCGGATTACTAAGTTGACATTGGAGTACAGTTGCCGATCAGATTTGAACCGTGATGCACGTGTAAGGTCGGTGAGTAGCGAGCTGGCCGCATTTTATTTTTCTAAGAAATTGATAGATGAGAAGGTCGTTCTGAGGCTTAAGGAGATGATGGCAGAGATGCGCATGCGATACGGCGTTCAAATGTTATACAACTTTGCCGTCCGAACAAGGAAACTAGCGATAGAGAGAATGTACGGTGACTTTCCCTCGTCATATCAGAAGATTCCGTCGTATTTGTATTTGTTGAAACAACGTAATCCTGGGACTGTATACGACTTGCAGACGACTAGTGAAGGAATGTTTTGTCACATGTTCCTTGTCCTTGGACAGTGTATTAGAGCATTTGAGCAGTGTCTTCGCCCTGTGCTCATAGTAGACGGGACTCATCTTAAGGGTAGAAACAAAGGAACCTTATTTGTTGCCTGCAAGAAGGATGGGAACGAGCAAGTATTTCCGCTTGCAATTGGCCTTGGTCCGATAGAGAACGATGAGTCGTGGACTTATTTTCTCTATAACCTATGCAAATGCTTCAATCCACCCGAAGATTTGTTGATAGTGAGCGACCAACATAAGAGCATTAGGAATGCAGTTCGAACCGTCTATCCAAATGCGTTCCACGGATTGTGCTATCACCATCTGCAGAAAAATTTGACCCCATACGGCAAAACTGTGGCCACACTCTTTTATGAAGCAACATTTAGTTATCTCCACGAAGTGTTTGAAAACTTTTTTGAATTGTTGTACACTGTAAGTCCTAATGGTGCTCACAGAAGACTTTCTCAAATTGGACCAGAGAGGTGGGCTAGGCCAAAGTGTCCTGTGCGGCGCTGTGGATTACTGACATCCAATGCTGTTGAATCCGTGAACAATGTTTTGTGGTGGGGAAGGCGTTTACCAGTGTGCTCATTACTTGAAACATTTCGCCACACATTGGAGGATTGGTTTGACGAGCGGCGTACTGATGCTGAATCGAGAGATCATGTGTTGACTGTAACTACATTCAACAAGCTTTCTCTATCCGTGCAAGCGAGTCTCCATCTTCCTGTTCGAGCAATCACCGACCATGTTTATAAAGTAGACGAAGATAATCAACAATATGAAGTGGATCTTCAAAATTGGACGTGTGATTGTCGTGTCTTCGATGAGGATAGGATTTCATGTAAGCATGCTGCTGCTGCTATAAGGTAAAATCTATATTATTTGTTATAATTTTCTAGTATTTTTATATTCATTTTGTATGTAAGTAATTCTATTTTTCCTATTTTAACAGGCGGGCCGGCATTGGTTTGAACGTGTACGATTTCGTACATAGATATTTCAAACAAGACGGCCTAAGACAGACTTATGCTGAGCATATCAATCAAATACCACATCCCGATGAGTGGAATGTGCCGCCGGAGATCAAATCAATTAGGGTTTATCCTCCAGAAGATGTACGTCAGGCCGGTCGTCCAAGAACGAGTCGTGCTCGGTCAGCAGTTGAAGGCACGAGAGCACGCCGTCCTCAAGTTTGCTCAAGGTGTGGTGGATCTGGGCACAACAGAAAAAAAATGCACGACATCTATTCCCCCTGGTGGAGTCGATTTGAATATCCCTCTCCAACAAACAGAGGATGAACAAAATTTTCATGATTTTGGGGGTGTAGAATCAAGTCAACGACGCCGGAGGAAAAAAAGATGTAGCAATTGTCGTCGTGAGGGTCATGATATTAGAGCATGTCCTAACCCAATTGAAGATGAAATATAGGAGTAACAGAACTTGTTGAGTTTATGGCATTGTATTGACCTTTTTAAACCTTTAATATCTGTTATTATGTTCAGAATTTTTGAGACAGATATTATTTGCATACATGGATGATTTTTGGTGAGTCTCTGTCTTGATCACGATGACAAAACCATCGTGACCTCACGATGGTATCTGCAACGTGAGGTCACGACGAGCCATCGTGAAGTCACGATGAAGGAACAGTCGTGACCTCACGATGGTCACTCCTATCGTGACCTCACGATGGTGATCCCATCGTGATGAATCCAAATTTCCTGATAAAGTACTACAGAATCTCAAACTTTTTATTTCAACCATACGTACATTACCTTCTTTTCCACCAATATCCAACATATATCATTATTATCTCATTCCTATCTCCCTCTTCCCTCTTTTCAATACCTCCGCTTCTCTTGTCCACCGCCGCCGCCGCCGCCCCCACCGCTCGTTTCCGATTAGAGGTACGTTTCTTTGAAGTTATGAAATTATCTTTTGTTTTATGTCCGATATATGTTGTTTTTTAATTCGGTTTGCTATGTTGAATTTCGAAGATGTTGTTTTATGTGTCAATTGTTGAAGTTGGTTGGAGATGTTGATGTTGATAATGATGTTCGATTTATGTAAAATGTGGCAAATTATTGAATTTAATTGGTTGATGTTGATGTTGATGTTTGTCTTCACTTTATGTTTTGTCGCATTTGGATGGTTGTAGATGTCGACCAACCCATCCGATTCAAACTTGAACTGCCTATCAGGAGACAAGCCCTTTTTTAATGTTATCCTAGCCAAGTCACATGTTTCGGCCCCTTGGCATTTGGTAAGAATTTGTACCACTAAACAAACAATTAATTTGTTTGGTATGACTTTTAATCAATGCTTTGTGTGCAATATAGCATATACCAGCACATATTGTCGGTAAACTTCCTCCTGTGGATGTGCCATTGGTTGCCAATCATAATGGAACCGAATGTCAGTTGATGTACCTTGGATCTTTGAAGAAACCGAAGTTTGAGTATGCAGGGTGGAAACAATTCACACGCACTTTCGACCTCAAAGTAGATGATGCCGTGATCTTTGAGGTGATGGAGTCGACACGTGAAATTATTAGATGCCGAGTGCTGATCCTAAGGGACACTGCTTGGTTGCCGCCAGAACTTGAGGCCCGAAATAAAGTAGCGGACGATGGTGCGTCACCCTCCACGGCTCTAGATGTTGACTAGCGTGTTGGTTATAGTTTAGATTTGTTTTAAAGTTATGTTTGAACTACTAGACCTATTTGGTGACTTTATTTGGTGATTTGGTTCTGTATGAATTTGTACTAAAATTTGTGTTGAATTTGATGTTTCGTTTTATGCGATGGTAACTTGAATTTGAATGTTAATTGTTTTCGAGTTTCTGGACAGGTCACGATGACCACGCCAAAGTGACCACACGATGGCATTATCATCGTGACCTCACGATGGCATTATCATCGTGAGCTCACGATGACGATTCCATCGTGAGGTCACGATGATAATGTCATCGTGTGGTCACGTTGATGAGTACATCGTGATCACGATGACATTCTCACGACCAGGTTCACGATGATATTTTTATCTTGTCGTGAACTAATAAACAGGAACAATTACGTCTAAAATAATGATTAATTAGTGTTGTAATGTTTATATTATGTCTTAACAAACATTTGCACATCATATTTTGCGGTTTTATATCAAAGAAACACTAAATGGGTTATTGTTAGAGGTGTATTGTTTATCAAATGCAAGAATCATTGTATATGTAACATATAGTAATGTATTCATTATTGTGTCACACACCTCGCCAACACTATAAGTGTGTGTTTAAATGTGAAATTTTTCATTTGTTGATGTATTTCAATGTTAAGTAGAACATATTTAACACGTACCAAAATAATATAACAGGTTAAAACACCATAATTAGTCAAAAATCCTAACATCACGACGGGGTTTAGCGTCCTCATCGTGAGCTCACGGTTGTATTAATCGTGACCTCACGACTGCCCTGGCATCGTGACCTCACGATGACAACACCATCGTGAGCTCACGATGGTGTTGTCATCGTGAGGTCACGATGGCATTATCATCGTGACCAGACCCGAGAGTTTAAGGGTTTACCTGCTCAAAACTACTGTTTCATTAATGTAGTCAATAAACTAGGAACTACTATAAAAATAAGATCCAAATACATGTTTCAAAAATCATAAACTCAATAAACTAATAAAACTAGACGTTGTCAAGTACAGCAAGCCAATAAATCCTAGTCGCTACGAGCCACCGATATCTTTGAATGTAGCGTTCGGTGATGTTCCCCCAGTGTCTCGACTTACTACTAATCAAACGATCCAAATACATGCATGCAAAGGGGCCGCAACTGTGACTGTCTGTCTGGGCAAACTGGTCTTTGATCGGCATCTTCAAAAGCTTCATTTCACTATCTCGTTTCGTCATTGTTGCATTGTTAGTCCAATAGCCTGAGAGAGCTGGTAGACGAGGAACGAGACGAGTAATGGGCTTGAGCTCATAATCAATAGGCGCGACCCTTTCCTGATCATATTCGTGTGACATTGAGTCGTACAACTCAACCGTCCAATCAGCAATACTTATCCGAATCGTGACCCAATGATTCTTAAAGACATTACACACAGCGCAGATCTGTTTCAATACAAAAATAGAATAATTTAAATCAATAATGAATGGTTAGAAACTTCAAATATATATCACCATAAACACTTACATGTTTGCAATTCGACCATGGAACGGCATTTGGATAGTCTAACCCGTGCACAATGTCATGTAATCTCGGATGCATCTCCCAACCCTTATATGTGGGCTTCCCTTTAATATGCTTGAATTCTTTATCCTTCGAATGTAGGAGTTGCAGCTCGGCACGCAAAACTTGCTATCAAATTGACAACATACAAGATTAATATCATTTTTAAATATTTATAGTAAAATATAAAGAATATATATTAAAAACTTACAAGTAACTGAGTGCCGATAATGATCGTGTTAGTTGACCCAATATTTGGAGCAGTCCGGTTATGCACTCGGATCCTCGTGCGAACCGAAAGCACGTAGAGGTCCATTACATCTTGATGGAAGTCCTCCTTCGGATCCTCCACCCGATCAAAGAATTGGTTTGTTAGACGATAACCCGTCTCAAGCACAGGCACATAACACTCATATCCCTGCCGCCTAAAGTCACTATACATCATCCTCAACCTCTCCATTCTACTTTGTCTTGCACCCTGAAAAGGGGTGCGGAGAGCAGCAGACGGTCTACGTTCCCGAGGACCCAATGCAACATCACCTACCACCTCACCACCACCCTCCTGATCCGGCTCCTCATATTGAGCATCATCCTCATTAACCGGATCATCTACAACGCACTGCTGGGGAGTGTGTGAGCTGGAACCTTGATGCTCACTCGGACCATAGGTCAACTGCAAAGGTGTATAGTAAGGGAGCAGCTGCGTCGTCTGGTGAATAGGCTGCTGCGGTGTCTCTAGAATGGGCTGCTGCACTGTCTCGTAAGGGGTCGACATTGGCATCGGGCGAAAGAGTTGGGCAAACAAGTCCTGACCAATCTGCTGTGAGGACTGCGCCTCCTGATCGGCTTGGAACGGCCCAAACTGCTGAAACGGCTCATCACGGACTGTAACACCGATTTGAGGTTGCCGAGAAGGAGCCGTAAAGTCGTGAAGAGGGACCGACGCAGAGTGGTCGAAAGTCTGCCGGCGAGAGTAACAGGAAGGCACCGGCTCAGAGTGTTGGGAAGTCTGCCGGTGAGAGTACTGGAAAGGCACCGGCTTAGAGCGGCGGGAAGTCTGCCTCTCGTCGTGGTGGGACCCAACTGCAGAATGGTGTGACCGCATTGGAGAGTGCCAGGGCTGAACTGGAGGTTGCTGGGGCCGAACTGGAGAGGTCTGCATGTGACCAAAACCTGCAGCACTAGAGTGACGGGCCGGATCCCAGTCCTGGTCGATCCTACCAGTCCGCATCTGAGCGTCAAATGCCGAGGTAGTGTGACGGGCCGCGTCCAATGCCGTCCTACGACTCCTATTGGACTGTTGTGGAGGACTGTCTGGGCGCCTCATAACAAAAAACTGACTCATTCTCCGAGTCAGTTTAGCAAGGAAGCCGTTGTCAGATTCGTCGTCCAGAACACTCCTCAACCGGCGCTCAATCTCGTCCCCCCTGCTGCTCGTGCCCTCATCATGGAGGGGGCATGGTCATCCGTGCAAACAACAAACCCTGTCTGGCTCTTCCGAGGGCCCCCACTTTGAAGTAGGAGGTGGTGAACTGCGAGGTGGTGAACTAGGAGGTGGTGAACTGCGAGTGCGAGGTGATGGGGTACCCTCCCGACGACGCTTCGACATCTGTCGTGCCGGGTCACCACGGACCACCCGTGCTGCTAACTGCTTCAACTTTCCCATAGTCTTCTGTTTGGCATTCTTTGTAGTCGGGTTATTTCTGGAAGCAATTTGTTTGGGAGGTATGTATCGAACATCAAAAGGGTCTCCATTTTCGAAGCTCAGCATGTAATACTCATAACGCTCTGCTTCCGTAGCTTCAAAATTTTCCAATACCTGAAGCTGCAAAGGTAATGAAAAGGTAATATTAGAATTTTAGAAACTAATATAGAGTGCATCATTGAATGAATGAAAAACATTATAAGATTATAAATGTACCCGTATATTATCGAAGAATTGACTGAAATCAACTTTCATCACTCTTGTGGCCCACATCAAGCACCGGGGCACTCTCTCGATGTGATCTTTGATTCCACATCGACCTCCCAACACCGGAATCATCTCATAAGTCCAAATCTGTAGAGCCCAAATCGGACCATAGAGGTGGTAGTCCTTGGGGACTGTCTGGGCGTTGTACACATAGTGACATAGTGCTCCCCAGGTGTACGAGCCCCATGGAAAGGCATCCCAAGCCTCGAAGTCTTCAACTAAAGTCCATGCCCAATCCTCTATGGTGGGTTTATCCCGACATAGGAGGAAATAATAGTAAATAAGCAAGTTGGCCGCCTTCAAATAGTCATCGATGTCTCTCCCAAGTTGTTTTCTGTTGAAGGCGTCGCGCAACTCATTTGTCTTTATCTCTCGGCCGTTGAAAAATCTGTAGTGAATGCCAGTTCTAGGAGGTACATGAACTGCATAAGGATTAAATGTAGAGTTTCCAAAAAGAAGACCGGTGATGAGAGCATATTCCACTGTCGTCATACGAAGGGTCGTATGACCAAGATAAAATCAAAGCTCATTCTCTGGTACCCGATTAGCACCAACCCCTTGCAACTGTCGGGCTATTGTTAGATTTAGCGCATTACTTGCACTCTGATTTCTTCTAGCATCAATCAACCGCCCAACAACACCGGTTCTTAGAAAATTCTCGGCTTGATGATCACCGGATATTTCAAATAGAACTCGCCTAATCTCATCAAACACGTCTACCCTCATGTAAAGATTTACTTTAGGAGACGAGTACAACATGGCGGGTCTAACAAATTCATAATGTTCCTACAAAATTAATAAAACCAAGTATAAGTGCATGGTAACGTGTTATAATTCAACAAACCAACATAAACACAAGAAGATGAAGGATAAGGGAAAGAGCTCTCGGGTGACCTCACGATGTGCTTCCCATCGTTGAGCTCACGATGGCCTTCCCATCGTGAGGTCACGCTGAGGTTTCCATCGTGAGCTCACGATAGAGTGTCATCGTGCTCGGGCGATGGAAACCTCAACGTGACCTCACGATGGGAAGCCCCATCGTGAGCACGCCTGAGCTCTTTCGCCGTCGTCTTCCCCACCTCCATCGACCCCGTAAGAACACCAAAACCAACACAGCAAATGTCGAACTACCCAACACGAACAAATTCAAAAATCTCCAACTCTATTACACCAAAAACATTGTCGAAATCTTCCACATTTAAATCCTAACTCTAACATATAACAATTTCTAACATGTAAAAACTAAAATACATGCATTCTCAATCGAAGACTTAAGCATGAATTTCGAAAAAAGAAAGGGCACTAACCGGTGGAATTAGGACTCGAAAATTCGAATTTTCCTCCACTTCGCCGGAGGACGTCTACGACGACTCATTGGAGCGGCGGTTTTGGCGGCGGTTGCTCATGTTCTTCCATTCACAACGATCAATCGATCGTGAGGAGGAAATTCACGATGAAGATGGAGAGAGAGAACTGTTTTTTGGCGGTGGGGGACCGATTGGGAGAGAGAGAGGGGGCTGTCGGTGGGGGGACCGATGTGGGAAGAGAGAGAGATGGGGACGGCGGTGGTGGGGGGTAGGGTTTAGTTTTGTTTTTTTGTTGTTTTTTATATATTTTTATTTCTTTTTGTTTAAGTTGGGGGTATATTAGTCTTTTAAGAGATTTTGGTATATAAAAGAGTGTGTTTTAAACAAGGGGTATAAAACAACACTCTTTTATATTTTGGTATTTAAAAAGTTGGACCCCTTTATTAATTTCTGAATTTAATTAAGTTATTTTTTATAATATTTATTACAAATAAAAAAAACAACAAAATAAAATCTATTCAATTATTAAAATCACGTTTCCCAGTGCTTCAACCTAGGTCTTATTCAACCCCATTGTAGTGGAAAAATCAACCTAGGTCTAACTCAACACCACCAATCATTAAAATCACGCTTCTCAGTGCTTCAACCTATGTCTAACTCAATCCCTGAAGTGGATGCTCTAACTTTTACCCCACTCAAAACTACTTTTTCAGCTTTCTTAAAACATGTGTCCACCCTCAAATGGGACAATTCTTGGTGGAGAGAGAGAATATTATTTTAAATTAGAGTTTAATAATTTCAATTAAAATTTATTACGTTTTTAATCAAAGTTTATTATACTCCAATTAAAATCAATTAATCATTAAAAAAATTAAAATTATAAAATTACAAAAGCAAAAAGAAATAGGAAAAGGGGATTATAAAGGCGCTGAATTTATCTCAAGCTATGAGTAAAACGACACCGTGACCGTCTCCCTCATTGGTTCCGCCGTTGACATCCATCGACTCGCCAGTTTTCCAAAAATTTGTAAATTACGCCTTCGTGATATCAGAAGCATCTCCGATCAATTATTTCGAACTCTGAAAATTCAGTCATATTATTTGATTCGGATTCTGAATCTTCCTCGATTCTGATTTCTTCGAATGCGGAGA
Organism: Schizonepeta tenuifolia; assembly: GCA_029490685.1. Classification (NCBI taxonomy): domain Eukaryota; kingdom Viridiplantae; phylum Streptophyta; class Magnoliopsida; order Lamiales; family Lamiaceae; genus Schizonepeta; species Schizonepeta tenuifolia. The sequence goes on from CM055958.1 coordinate 52,902,100, forward strand.
GGGTTTTCAAGGATGAAGTTGCATTGCTTCGATAGAACATTCTTCCGTTCTTTGCACTCTTTAAATCCCGTTCAACTCCCTGCTCCAAAGTTAGTATTCTTATTAATTCTTCCGTTATTCGCACTCTTTTGCTTTTTAATTTCAATTCATCCTTTATAGATACGCAATTTTTTTTTTTTGTTTTTTCTTTTTTTCAGAATTTGATCGCTCAAAAAGTAAATATTATTATTCTTTCAGGGAGACGCATTTGTGGTACGTGAACCCCAGTGAAGTAAAGAGTGAATCTTTGCTGAAGCAGTACTTAGATATTTTATCGCCATGTGAGAGGGAGAATGTGTTGCGGTTGCAAGGAGAGGAGCAGAGGAAGAGCGCCCTGCTGGCACGCGCATTGGTTCGCACCACCATTGCCAAATGTATGTCGTCTTTATTTCATCTTTGATTCGTAATGCATTAACTAATCTAGCAGTTTTTTGCGTCTAGTTATTCTGAAGTTTGAGCCCAGATTGATCAAACTGATGGCATGTGTTCTTGTATCTTGTTCATTGCCGTATTCCAGTTTTCTCTTTGGAGTTAGTTTAGAGAATTTGGTTTCATATATTGAAAAGTAGATTTTTTTTTTTTATTTTTTTTTATTTTTTTTTAAATTCATATTGTGCGGGCTTATTTTAGTTTTTTCTTTAACTGAGTGTGATCTTCATCATTAGTTCCCGAAGATAACCTATTCGATTAAATGAAGTTTCCTTTTCACATACAAGAAAACTTATGGGAGGGTTTTTGGATAAATTTATATTCTTGGTTTAAAAAAAAAATATATGCAAGGAAGAGGATAAAGGTCTTTCATGATTTGGCACTCATTATCAAGTTGGTTTTTGGTAGATCAGATGAACTCACCAGTCGATCCTAGATCATTGAAGTTCCGGAAAAACAAGCACGGAAAGCCTGAGGTTTAGTTTAGATATCGTTTGTTACTTTTTCTAATTGCTTCACTTTCATGCATAAACGTTGGCAATCCTTGTTGTTCAAAATTGGGAGATATTGGCAGGTTTGTTGGCCATCAGTTGATGATTGGGATCCACCCCCATTGCATTTCAACCTCTCTCACACGTCGTCCTTGATAGCTTGTGGAGTGACTATTAACTCTCAAGTTAGTGCTCTCATCATTCTCATTGAGTTTTTCACACTAGAAATATCAGTCACTCAAAAGATCTTTTTCTTTCGTGTCCTGCATCGCTTTTCCATTAACTAAAACACCTGTGATCTTTACTTGCAAGTGCAGATTGGTATTGATGTGGAAGAAAAACACCGGAGTATTAAGCACAACATCTTATCATTTGCTCGTCGTTATTTCTCCAAATATGAAGTTCAGTTCTTAGCTGCCATTTCTGACCAACAAGTTCAGCAAAGGGAGTTTATCAAATTATGGACACTCAAGGTCTGGCTAAGTTTCCTTTTACAGTATCCAATTTGGAAAAGTTATGTAGGAATATCCTTTTGTAAAAGCTTCTCACTTCAAGCTATTACTTTCAGGAGGCGTATGTCAAAGCATTAGGAAAAGGGTTTTCTGGTGCACCATTCAAAACATTTACCATTCGCTTTAGGGGTGTAATGGAAGGAGACATTAAAGCTTTCGATGAGTCAAGTACAAAGGTCTCTCTTTTAATTGGTATCTTTAGTTTGTGTTGAGAATGTTTATGCAAGATTACCCTAAAGGAAAATCTTTACAAGTAACAATATCTAAAAAAGTTTGCTGTACATTCATGTGTTTTCAATGTGCTGTTGCTACACTCAACTTTAGTTTGATGTTTTCAAATTTCTAATGAGATGCTATTGTCATATAGTTGCTACCTAACTGAATTGTCTAGAATTTATTATTTTCTGCTAAGATATCAAATATTGCTTCCAGGCTTCTGAAATAGTTGTGGATTCTTTCGATGATACTACCGATGTTACAAGCAGTTGGCAGTTCGTGCTCTTGGAGTTGGCCGGTTCACATTTCGCAGCTATTTGCACTGAGAAGCACGGTGCATTCGATGGTACAACTCCTTCACATGATGACTACAAGAAAATCCAAATACCCATCACCTGATACAAAATGAATTCTTCTTTGTAGGCAAAATAAATGATCCGGGAAAGCTGCTTGTGTGGAAGACAATCCCATTTCTAGAGGATGAATGCGTCTCTGGGACAGATGCAGTCAAGATGATCCGTGGCTTGCAATGACCTAGAGTTCGCAAAAATATTGAAATCAGGCTTCTATAATCGCTCTTGCAGTGTGAGATAGCAGATTGTCAGTGGATTTTTAGCCCATTTTGATTGTTTGAGAGGACTGCCGACCGCTCAATATTCTAATCAGTTTATAGACTATGAATTAAATACGTATCTTATGTTATAAATTGCAAAGCACAAGTTCACCAGTAATCATTACAAGAACATGACCCGCCATTAAAATGGTGGAAGCGAGTTGCATCTCTAATTACAAACCGACAGTTAACAAATTTGCTGACTGATTTTACAAACTCGTGACAATCTCCACATATCCGCAAGTTTTTTATAACAAGAATCTCCGCATTCGAACTCGAATTCAAGAGTGCAAAAGCAATCGCCAGCCTTTCGCTGTGCACACCAGAACTCTCTCTCTCATCACCTTCTCTTGCTAAATTTTCCAACCTATCTAACATAGCGTAGATCTCCTTCGACTGAGGATGACGCCTTTCACCAGCCATGAAGAGATGATTCTTCCCGTTGTACTCCACATAGCTATAACCAGGATCCTTTTTCAGCCTTCTCTCTCTCATCATCACTCTCATCTTCGCCACGCCTTCCATATTACCTGCTTCTGAGTAAATATTTGATAGCAGAACGTAATAACCTATATTTCTCGGTTCAAGCTCAACAAGCTTGCTAAAAGCCAACTCTCCCAACTCCACATTCTTATGAATCTTGCAACCACCCAGAAGGGCTCCCCATACAGGACCATCCGGCTGCACTGGCATCGACTCAATAAAGCTCACGGCTTCTCCCAGTCGACCTGCTCGACCCAAAAGGTCCACAACACATGAGTAGTGAACTGAATAAGGACTCAAACTGTAAACCTCCTGCATAGAGTAGAAATAACCTAACCCCTTCTCCGTCAGCCCTGCATGACTACACGCGGTCAGAACGCAGACAAAAACGGCCTTATCTGGCCGAATCCCTGTCCTAATCATATGATCAAACAGTTCCACAGCAACCTGTCCTTGTCCATGCATTCCATAGCCACCTATGATGGCTGTCCACGACACCAAATTCTTGTTGGGCATGGCATCAAAAATAGCACGAGCTCTTACTAGGTTACCGCACCTAGCATACATGCTGATCAATGAATTCCTCAGAAACGTATTGGATCGAAATCCACGACGATCTATCATCTCTTCCACCTCACGTCCAATTCTTTGGGCGCCTAGGTTGGCACAAGACGACAGCACGCCAACTAGTGTTACCTCATCCGGGCAAAATCCAGAGCATTGCATATCGCGGAAAAGATCCAAAACCTCGGGACAAAGTCCATTCTGTGCGTATCCTGATATCATCGCGTTCCAAGTGATCAAACCCCTTTCAGGCATCTCATCAAACAACATTCTTGCAGACTCAATCGACCCACAGCGCGCATACATAGACAGGAAGCAGTTTGCGACGTCACGATCATAGGCAAAACCATATTTCAGGACCAAGCAATGCAATGAGCTTCCCAGATTCAAGTGGGGTGGGATCTTACAACCGGGAACCAAACTCAAGATCGTGACAGCTTGGAAAGGCACGCCTTTAGTCCTCATTTCATGAAACAGAAGCAATCCCGTCGAGAATCTCTTCTGAATCAATCCAGATATCAGAGCATTGTAGCAAACCGTTAGTCTGGCCGAGTCGGGAATTTCGTCGAACAGCTTGTGGGCATTATCAAGCAAGCAGAACTTACTGTACATGGAAATCAAAGCCGTCTGGACGAAGGGTTCGAGCAGGCAGCCTGATTTGATGACGTGGCAGTGGAGCTGTTGCCCGGGGAGATGGAGAGACATGGCGGCTGAGGACTTGAGAACGAAGGGAAAGGTGAAGGCGTTGGGGGTGGCGCCGGAGCGCAGCATTTGGCGGTAGAGAAGCAGGGCTTGGTTGTAGTGCCCATGTTTTGAGAGTTCTCGCAGTTGTGTGTTCCATTTGCCACCTGCTGTCACAACGGCGGCGGCGGCGACGGTTTTAATGGGTTGCGGAAGGCGCGCTGCTGTCTTGAAGCTTGAAGGCAAGCTCTGCCTCCTACTCATCGACTTGCAAGTTTTTTAAAACCAAACGTTTCGACGAATAAATGAGGAAATATTGCGAAATTGGTTTATTACAAATGATCTACGTATTTGAAAATAGAAGTTATTCATTTACATTACCAAATTCTATTTTGTTGTTTGTTGTCCTCACTAAAAAATTCTTCATCGTTCTATTTTTCATGCAATAATTAATGAAGGAGATTAACAAATCATATACTATTAGAGGATTCCAATTACATTAATATACTATTACATTAATAAATTCTAATTAGAGTTAACTAAACTCCAAATACGATTAAATTAGTGTTAATTAAAGCATTAAAAAAAAAAAAAAAAAAAAAAAAAACATGGTGGATGGCACCAACGTAGAATAGGGTTCAACCAAAGGAGTAAATGTGAATTTAATTTGTTAAAAAAGATGAGGATTATACGAGCAACCAATCGTCCATATTAGTAGCTTAGCTATCTTGTAGGGCAGTTGAAGGGAGATCCACAATTGCAGGGAGGATCGGATCGGATGTACATACATTTGATTTGTTACTGCAAAACCAGCCTTACATATTTCCCAAATTTTATACACTCTCACTCACTCACACTTAATTGCAAGTGCAACACAACAAATTATTCACCATGACAAGTTCCGGAGACCCATTTCCAGCTGCCGATCTAGAGAAAGAGTTGCATCCAGGCAACAACAAGGAATTCGAGGTCGATTCCGTCTCTTCCGCCGTCGACGCCACCAACCAAATCAAGGTAACTCACACTGTCTCACATAAGTCTTTACAAATATCGAATATAAGTATAATTTATTTTTTATAGCATTTGACTCGTCACACTGTCTGACACGTTATTTTTGATGCAGGAAGAGCAACGGGAGTTGGCTGAAAGGAAAGAACAGGAAACGAAGGATGCCCTGCAGAGTTTTAAGAAGGCAATCATCGTCTCTGGGATTGTGGTGGCTGTTGCCGGCGCAGTCTTCGCCATAACCAAGAAAATCAGAGAGAAATGATCACCAGTGGAAACTTTTTTTTCTTTTTTCTTTTTTCAAGATCATAATCATCCAGACTTTTTAGATTGGATTTTTATGGGGAATTAATTAATTGAAGTGAGATCTCATTAGTAACTTATTCGTAGTTTTCACGTGTAATTTTCGATCCAACAACTCTCTTTAGTTTTTCGGTGTAGCCGTAGGTTGTGTTTTTTTTTGCGTTTTTACTTCATCAATGGTAGTAGTTTCCTCTAAGGTCGAAAAACATTGATAATTAAGATCATAATCAAGTCGGTATGATAATTAGTGAACACTTTTTTTTTTTTTTTTTTTCCTGGTTCTCATAATTAGATGTTGAATGTTAGTGCTAGCATATTGCAAATTAACCCATGAATTTCAAATGAAATCATTTGATTAAATAGATTCAAACTTGTGAAATCACTAAAAATTTGTCAATACGAACTGCATTATAAATCTATAGTCCTCATATTTTTTCAGATATATGGTACTCCAAATTTTCAGGATTCTCTTCTCCGACGACTTAAACAAACAGGAGAATAAAGCTTACAAGCGAATGTGTGAAATATGAATGCTATAACATGCTCGTATGAAATCAAATACTGTTTCCTAATATTTTTAGACCAATATCGTCCTTTTACTTTTAATCTCACTATAGTTTATGGATTCATTGTTGAAAGAAAAGTTATAAAGTCGATAAATTCAGATTTTATCTAATATTAAAAGATGAATTGATTCAATCCAATCATTTGTATTCCATTTTCCAATTTCCGCCGCCATAGCATTTGTATTTGTTGAATTTTAATGTTGTGATTTGTTGAAGATTACGATTTCACGCCGGGATTGGGATTGAATAATCTTTCCAGGTTAGGCCACAAAAATTAAAGTTAGAAAAGAAAGACAAAAAAACTAATTCAGTTATGACAGTTGTTGATCCTGGTGTTGTTCTCTCTTCCCCAGTAAATCTTAAATGGCCCAATTTCCGGCCGCGTCCTCTTCCGCTTCCCTCTTACCGAAACCTCAACATCCTCACTCGATATCGCAAAATCTCCATCACAAATAATGGCCGAATCCGCTCTTCACTTGCGGCGGCCTGCAGCCACCGCCCTCTGCCCGCACTGTCGCCCTACCTCCAATCGGAATGGCGACCGATCCTCTCCGGCTGGCTATGCAGCGCCGTCTCGGTTTACTCGCTTTCCAAACTCGTTCCTCTGGCGGGGCAACTCTCTGCCTCGATCGCCAGTTCGAATTTGGCGAGTGTAAGAAGCGGGGCTTTGGCATTGGGGGTTCTCCTTCTGATCCGAATTGTGGCGAATTATTTGCAGCAGGCCTGTTTGTGGGAGGCGGCGCTGAATTGTGCGTATAAGATAAGGGTCTACGTTTTCGAGAGGGTTTTGCAGAGGGATTTGGGGTTCTTCGAGGGCGGAAACGGGATTTCGCCTGGGGATGTGGCGTACCGGATCACAGCAGAGGCAGAAGATGTGGCCGACACACTGCATTCTCTTTTGAATGTGAGGTGTTGCAAATGCTCCGTCAATTACGTTTTTTCTTTTTTTTTTTCTTTTTTTAGTTTTGATCATTCTTGTTTTTGTTTCAGATAATAGTACCAAGCGCTTTGCAATTATCAGCTATGGCAACACAAATGTTCATCATAAGTCCTCAACTAGCGCTAATTTCTGCATTGGTAAGGAAGTAATGGTTATAAATATTCATTGTATAGCTTGGCTAGCTTTGTTTAGGAATTCTTTAGTAGAATTATGAATAAATTTTGTTCTGGTATTTTCTTTTAAGGTGATTCCAGCAATGGCTCTAATGGTGGGGTGCTTAGGTGAAAAGCTTCGCCAGATATCTAATGAGGCGAATCTTAGTACAGCCTCTCTAGCAGCTTACCTAAATGAGGTGTTGCACATGTTTTCTTGTCATTCTTATGCATGTCTCCATGAAATTTATATGACATGTAGTCTACTTTGATAAAGGAGTTCCATGAATTTCTTTTGTCTGGTATTCTGCTGAGGTTTGACAGGATATGCATCATTTCTTTTGTTTTAGGTCTTTCCTTCAATTCTCTTTGTGAAGGCAAACAATGCAGAATCCAATGAACGTATTAGATTCCAGCTGCTTGCATCTGCTGACCTATCTGCACGTTTGAAAAAGAAGCAAGTGAAGGTTTTAATTCCTCAAATAGTACAGATAATGTTTTTTGGGCTTTTGTTCATTCTGGGTGCCACCTCAATCATAGTTTCAAGAGGCTCGTTAAATTGTTCCGTTCTGGTTTCTTTCATGACATCGCTGCTTCTTTTGATTGATCCTATTCAGGTAATGAATTTCACCCTTTGTTATTAGTTTCTTGATTTTATTTGTATGAAAATTTTCTGGTGATGGAAATTGTTTCGTGGATCTTGAGTTTCGGTGGCCAGGTTTACTGGGAGTTTGTAGCATTTTTCTTTCATAGTTTCTTTAAATAATTTGCATCTCATTGTAGAACACAATCTATGGTAGATGGACGTTCATTATTCCCAGACACCAAACTTTGAATCATCATTCCATTTTCTTCCATACAATGTTGCTCACAATTCCTTTTCTCTTCTCCCTCAGTCGTCCGATACTAATTAACTTGTTGATCTCTGAAGCTTAAGGCTTGGAGTTGCTGACATAAGTGTGCTTACCTATTTTTTATTTTTTTTTATTTTTTATTTTTTCTCATGAACTACTTAGGAAGGAGAGCTTGGTATTTTCAAGTGGAGAATTGTGCGTATACAAAAATTTTAACTACTAACTTAATTGTTCTATTTGGACTATTAATAGTTACTAATATGACAACATATTTTTGGAAGTTCAGATAATCTTGTTAACAGACATATTTTTCTGAAGGATTAATAGTCTAGAAATCTGATTTTTGTGGCGACTTTATACATAAAATATTTATTTTAAACTTTATTCACATCCATGAAGCTAGGCATCATAATGATTGCATTTTTTTCAAAGTCTTGTGATTGCATTTATCTCAACCTTTTCCTAGAAATGTGGGTTACAATGTCCATCGGCGTCTCATTTGTTTGCTTCTGTGATTTCTATGTACCACAAATTGATTGGAAATGCTATCATGTATGCTTTCTTTATGATAGATACCTGCAGTTCTGATACATTTGACACCTTAGGACTGCTGGGATCTCCTATTCTAACTCACTAACTCATGAAGGCATATATCATTATTATTGTGGTAGCTCGTTGCTAAAGTTCAATTGATTTATTTTTAAAGCGAGAAACATAAATATTTTTTTCTCCATCAATCTAACATGATTACCCATAGATTTTTTATGCATGTGAATCTGATATTATAGCTTTTTTGTTATGCTTCTGTCTTAACAGCATCAATCTGAAATTATAGTATTGTGCAGGATGTTGGAAAAGCCTACAATGAGTTAAAGCAAGGAGAACCAGCAATTGAGCGGTTGTTTAATTTAACGTTGTTTGAATCCAAGGTAGATCACATTGTCCAGTAGACCTTTTCTTGTTATATAGGTGTCTCATTACTTATCTGACACTGCTGATAAATCAATTTTGTATTTTTCATGTAGGAGTTTTGGCTAGAACTCAAATAATTAGAATAACTGCTTCCAGAATTTAGTTACATGAAAGTAAGATTCTTTGAAGTAAGATTTTCAGCATATCTTGTTTAGTTGAGTCAATTTTTATCAAGCAACTGTGGGGAACCTATAAAATATGTGGTTATTTGATTATTTTAATTCTTGAATTACATTTAAAATAAAAGAATTAAAATGAAATTCTTTCAAACAGATAAAATTGTGTTCAAGAAGGATATGGATTGTATACTGCTTACGATGACATTTGCAGGTAACAGAAAAACCAGATGCAGTTGACTTGGCCTATGTAACGGGAGAAGTGAAAGTTTGTGGCCTCTCTTTTTCATATGGAGATGGTATGGCTCCTGTACTGAATGAGCTAGATCTTCATATTAAAGCTGGAGAGACAATTGCTCTTGTTGGGCCATCTGGAGGTGGCAAGACAACTCTTATAAAACTTCTGCTTCGCCTGTATGAACCTCTCTCTGGTGAGTATTTAAATCCTCGTAAAGTTCAACTCCAGAATATTATCTTATCGCTCTCGGTTATATGCCCATCTGATTTATCTTTTACTTTTGTGTACCTAAATTTTATTATTCTGCACCGGCAGGTTCAATATTGATAGATGGCTGCAACATTCAAAATATTCAATTGCAGAGCTTAAGAAGACATGTCGGTCTGGTCTCTCAAGATTCTGTACGTGGCTTGCAGAACTGTGTCCTTTTAGATTTGTGCTCTAAAATCAGCAGTGTTTAACCAAATTAAGTGAAATTCAAGAGACTAAGGGATGATCAATCCTGCTGTGATTTTGGTTTTGCTTTTTACTACTCGTTATCATCAGATATATATAAAATTAAATAAGCATGCAAATAGAACAACAAATAGGCCTGCTTATTGGTTCATGTCTGCTATCAGTTGAAAGCTACTGTGAACTCTCAACCTCAGGTACTCTTTGCTGGGACTATTGCTGATAACATTGGGTACCGGGATCTATTGAGTGGTATTGACCTGGACAGAGTAAGACTTGCAGCTGAAACTGCAAATGCGGACGGGTTCATTAAATGTCTCCCCAATCAGTATCAAACCACTGTTGGACCGAGGGGCTCGAATTTTAGTGGAGGCCAGCGACAGAGGCAGGGACTTTTTTTTGGCCATTTTAAGTGATATCATTTATCAATGCATGGTTATGGCTTATTGCTTTATCTATCCTTTTTATAATTCATGCTTATGATGGGCTTCTCCTCAATCTTAGTTTGATGCATAGGGATCTATGGCATGCAGAACTTGTAATTTGAGTTTTATCTCTGAGGTGACTTGTTCATTTTCGCATGCATAATTCAGGCTAGCAATTGCCAGAGCACTCTATCAGAATCCGTCTATTCTGATTTTAGATGAAGCAACTTCCGCGTTAGATAGCAGATCCGAGCTATTGGTGAGACAAGCTCTCCAACGCCTAATGCAAAATCGCACGGTGAGCTCAAATATATTTTGTATTTTAAGGACCTTCTAAATGCATGTTATGTAGTGGTGATTTAGCATATTTTCTGCGGCATATCTTGATTGATGCAGCAACAAGTTCGTATAACAAATTTCTTTTGGCCATTGACATAAGATAGCTTAGAGATCTTTAGTATGCTTATCTAAAACATGTTAGAAGTCCTGTGTCATAAGATGTTAAATTATGAAAATAGACTTGTATAGATGAACATCTTCTTAACCTGTTCGCGATTTAGTTGACCATCATCACCATTCCAGGGAATCTGTTACTTGATCAAGCTCACATGTGAACCATAGTTTGACTGGACCTCATCATATGCTTAATTATACTATGATTGCAAACATATAAACCGATGTATTTGCTTGCAGGTAGTTGTGATTGCTCATCGACTAGAAACTGTTTTGATGGCTGAAAGAATCTTCCTCTTGAATGATGGGAAACTGCAGCAGTTGAGTCATTCTGCTCTTCTGGATGGATCAGTGACAAAAGGCCTTGTAGTTTAGAAATTCACTATGAGCTACTATATCTCATTCTTGAAATTCTTTGAGGTTGCTTGTATTGAAGGATTAGGAAGATGGATGAGTTTCTTCTGTGACGAATTCAAAAAATTCATCACATTCCGTAGGTTCTATGCTAGACTTAACATAGAGCCTATATAGTTACAGCTGTTTGAAAGTATTTTCCTAAATCAAATCCTTCGATCTCGATAACCTCATTAACTACCACAGATGCTCCAACAGCTCACTACCGTAACCAACTGTGGTAGATCGTTGCGTTTTTGCTTGCTGGAGAGGAGCTAGAGATCAGAGGCGGAGGGAGGGGCCTGGCATATCCGAGCCCCGTCCGACCAAATTTTATATTATGTGTAGGATTATTTACATTTTTATGTGTAATCTCGTCCGTTCATTAGTTCCTAAAAATGTACTATATTCTAGCTACTCAAGATTATGCCGAAGGAGATCAATATTTACTGCTGTTTGTTTCAATTTATCATTTACTGTATAGCTTTCCCGCGGTTTAGTGGTATGTTGTTCCCAAATAGTGTGGTATAGTTGGCAGTAGTCGAGAAATAATAAGGATGCACCAAATTATAGTATAATCGAATTCTACAGTGTTATTTTCAGCGGCTTTTAGTCTAAAATAAGTTAACCTACTTCAAAAAAAAAAAAAAAAAAAAAAAGAAAAGAAAAGAGTTCCTTCAACCATTTTATGGACATAGAAATTAGATATCAAAACGGCATCAAGTGGATTATTAAGTATGGCGGGAATGTTTGCCGCCATTTCTACCCCCATTTTCGCCATCTTTTTAAACAGCTTCTCCTCAAGTCAATTGAAAGGATTTTTCTCTCTCTTTCGCCTTGCTCTGAAGTCAAATACCTCTCATCGTCGATTAACCTAGAAATATAAAGGTAGGTCTTAACATCAACCCTAGTAATCTCTTACCTAATCTCGGATCGATATTTTGTTTTACTGATATTATCTAGAGTGTTACGTTTTCTAGAATAAAATGGATACAACCAATCCGGCGGTTTTTGTCAACGCGGAGATGCTGCGGATGCACGTCGGCCGGAGAGTTCGCGCGGTAATTCAAGTGCTCAGAAACGACGGCGGCTCGATCGTCGGAAAATCAACCGATGAGCAGCAACTGGTCGTCAAGGGGCACCCCCCTAATCCCCCCACGACTTTCGTTGAGGTTATCGGCATCGCCGACAGCAACCAGTCTATTCAGGCTGAAATTTGGACCAATTTTGGAGATAATTTTGGTATGGTGAAATTTTGTTTGCTTGTTGAGCATTCAAATTTCTTGCTGTTGAATTAGGTCTTTTTGTTATTTGCTCTTAACTTTTCATCAGATATTTGAAATGATGTTCACTTCGTACTGATATATGATTTCCAGTGCAATTCTAATATGCGTAAATCATATTTCTGCATTTCCACTTTTCTTGCTGTAAATGGCTTGTGTTGGGAAATTCATCTTCTTGTATCCTTACCCTGTCCGTACTATTCTGATAGTTTGCTTCCTGTTGTTAATGGTGGCTAAATCACTGGTATGAACTAACAGCTAGTGTGTACAATTATCTACAGAATGCTGCCTTGTTTATTGGAATACCTAAGAAGTTATGGCATTTCTTATTTAGTTTAGTTTGATGTCATAGTTGCCTCCAATCTAGAAATCTTGCATCTCTCTATATTCGAAATGGTTATGCATTCTAAAGGAAAGCGTGATATTGTTGCGGTCGATTATTGCGATTGGTATGTGACAGTGATCTGTTTGTGATATTTAAAAGAAAAAAGAATCTATGGAGGAAGAACTTGCTTCAATATTGGTTTGTTTGGAAGTATTTTCAAAAATTGCTCCGAGTTTTTAAATCTTTGTCTTCTATGTGCAGATATAGGAAGCTACAATAGTGTTTGTCAACTTGCAAATGGGGAATTCAAACACTTGTTCATCTAAAGCAGTTTGGGAGTAGTCATCTGCCGTAAAGAATGAATCTGCATCGACAAGCTCACAAGTAGGAAAGTTCTTGAATTTCCTGTGTTTTATAGAAAGAAGCTTCTTTTGCATTAGGGGACTGAAGCATATGGTCTGAATTTTCGTTATCTACTGTAGAAGATTTCTAGTCTTTTTCGCCTTTAAGTGGTGTTTACTGCTGTTGATCTGACTATCTCAACATTATGTTCTGTTTGAATGTTGCTTGATTTTCGATCAAATCTGATCAAGATTGCTGCAGCATATTAGTTAATTATCAGATCAATATGAATTGTGATGGATCCCAAATCTTGTCATTTGTGTATTGTTATTGCATCTTGTGGCATTTAGTCTTTCTTTGAAAATACATCTGAATTTTAAAATGCCATATAGCAGCAGTTGGAGTTTGATTACAGTTTTGTTTTGATACCTTTTCTATGATCAGGAAATACTGTGCTCAAATTTGACATTTCTACCAGAATTGGTCATAAATTCTCCCCTTGTTTCCTAAAAGCACTTGAATCAACATACAGTGATGATGCAAATGATATCAATACAAATACAATCTTGTATTACAGCATTGTTCCAAAGTCTAGCTATAGTCTACATGTACCTACTACATTATGAAATTGAGATGGGAATAAACGATATTAAGATAGACGAGCTACATGAGGGATAACATTTAAATAGCAATAAAGTAAGTGCTGCTACCTTTAAAGAAAAGTCGACAGGTCTTCAGGCGGTTCGATCCAAACACTCTCAAAGGGGTCTTGTTCCCCCCAATCGTAGCGCTGCTTCCTTGGATAGTACCTGCCATTGTCCAGCGAATATGAAACACAGCGTTTCCCATAAAATCGAACCTTTGAGAAGTAGACATTATTTCTCATTTTCCCTAGAAGATCTGTCCTAGCATGGGAAGACAAAAAGTTAGCAAAGAGTGTCAAGCCTCCCAAAGTTTCCATCTCCACCCATACTTTATTTGTCTGGTCCAACTTATAAATCACAGGGTTTATAGCAGAGCAAGTGTATATGACAAAAATATCCCCTTTATGCTCTGCCATAAATTTGCCTTTCCACCAATTTTTGACAAAGAAATTCTCCGGGCATTTAGGCGGCGGCACGGAATGAACCGCCCAAGTACATTTTTCAGGGTCATAAACCCCCAGCCATCCAGTAAGACTCAAACAGTAGAAAAGACCCCGGCAGAAAACTAGCTTATTCCAAATGCTACTAACAAACGGTAGACGGTTTTGGTAGTTCACAGTAGTCCATTCAGTTGCCCCGGGACGACACGTGCTAACTGCAACAACCGTGGGGCTAACATGCTTAACTGTAAATAGGATACAGCTAGGAGATGTTGGAGCAGCAGAAAAGGCGACTATCTGGTACATTAATTCTAGACTGGGCAAATTGATCAATTCCCGCGTATAAGGGCAACAGAAGAATACTGACTGCGTTCTAGGCTTGTATAGCAGCAACCAACCATCCTTGGCATAACAAATCCTAGAGCCATCTAACTCTGGCAACTCAAGCCAATATGTCTTGCGCTTATCAGGGTCATAGAATTCATACAAGTCACCAAATTTCGGGAAAAACATAAGCCAGGGAGGCTTGTTGGCTAGTCTGACAGATACAGCAACAGCTAACCATCCTCTGCAAACAGCAGAAGCACGGATATTATCCCTCAAGCTTAATTGAGAAAGAATAAGTTCCAAAAGCTCTGTTGGGAGCTCAGATTGTGATTGTTGCTCATCTGGCTGTCCCTTAGAAACTCCTCTGTTGTTTCTTATTGTTTCAGTCAACCTACAACCGAGAAAATCCATAAGCTACACTCAAATAATTGGTGTAATGCTAATTCACTACTCAACTAGTAAACAAGGTTAGCTTATGTGATGGCATAGCATGAAAGCAAGATTAATGATGCACCATTAGAAGATCGCCACTGCAATAGAGTTCAAAAAAGAGAGTAGATACTTCCGAAAAACAATGCCTATTGGAATGCTTGATGACTGGCCTATAAGTTCACAGGAAAATATAATCTCCATTAGAAACTATAAACTGAGTGATGAGACAGAGATTTCTGTACTGCATTTAAGTAGTCTTAAAATGACGTGTATGCCAATTCTCTGGTGTATGGACAGCTGATAGTAACATGCTGGACCACCAGCGAAAGTTTACGAGAACAGAAAAATTAACATAGCAGCAAATTAAAGTGTTAAAAGTTTTGATTCCCAAATGGCTCTGACTTTTACCATTAGGAAGCTGATATAAACACTTTTAACTGATAATGGTCCTTTCATTCATTAAACAGATCTTAAAAGCCAAAGATCTTCAAGCCAGCCATCATCTTGTGACAGACAGCTTATTTCTTAGTAATAACAAAAAATCTCGACTCCTTTGAAAACAGAATAAAACAAGGATCAGTTGGAAAGAGAACACTATAAGAAGGCAAAGAGGATGACGAACTCCAACATGTATACTTTCAGCAGCGATATACATTGGACATGATTTTCCTTTTTCGTTAAATGAAGTTCAATCTGCTGCATTTGGGATATGGTTTAATTTCTAACTTTATATCCACACAAATGTGATAAAGCTCGTGTTTTTTTAATAATGAAAAGGAAAATAGTGTGATGGATTGGATCAGACACAAAAAAAAACCCTACTGCACTCCTCAATTACAGTAACAAACTAAGAACTAAACCCATCAAATTTGCAGAATTAAAGAATTACCCGATCTCATTCTCTTCCCACACCCAATTCTGATCGCACAAGAGAAGAAACGCAAACATTGAAATATTGAAAAAAGAAAGACTTCCGATTTGAAATACTCAACAAAATTGAATGACGGTAGACAGCTCGTGCATGAAATGGGTTCGCCAATCATCAATTAAAGGGAACCCACATATTGCGAAAATGAAAATCCCATTTCCATTCACAGGAAGCGTAATACAATTCAGATAAGGAACACTGTGAATACATAATTGAAGAATAAAAGTAAAAACTGAACTCACAACTTCATCTTTTTTCTTCTCCTTCCGGCCATAATTGGAGAAATCGAGATTGAATTTCACGGGAAAATAATCTTCTTGTGGTGTTGAGTGTGTGTGGTGTGTGAAAAAGAAAAGTTAGGAGCGGAGGGTTGTGAAGGGGGGGAGAATGATTGCGGTGTCAGGGCGTGTGAGAGATCGTTTCCAATTAACACGTGTGGGTTTTAAGGGGGTGTGATTTTCTGTGCGACGGTGGTGTATCTTTTTTTTCCTTCTTCTCTATATCTATTACTATTAGTTACGGCTATGAATAATAATACTGATACTACTAATTATTTTAAACAAATGTAATAATCCGCCTTCATCCGCCAAAAATGTGTCTACGTAATATGATGATGTGGATTTTAATACTACCTCCGGTCCCTAAGTTTTTTCCTATCTTTTTTTTTTGGGATGGTCCTCAAGTTTCTTCCTAGTTATTTTTGGACACTACCTCACAACAAATTATTATCTTTTACCCTTACTTTATCAACTTATTTACCTAAAATACCACACATGGTCCACCACTATTTCAATTAATTAATATATCACTACTCTTAATGTGGGACCCTTTCTCCACTCACAACAAATTCAATCACTTTTTCTCTACTCATAACTAACTCAACAACATTTTCCTTAATACCCGTGTCACTTCCTCCTAGGAAGAAACTTGAGGACCGGAAGTAGTAATATTTATTAAATTAAATATTAATTAATTGAAATAGTGATACTGTGTTATATTGTGTATAATATCTATAAATGAAAAATGCATGTATTTGGAGATAACCGAATAAAGGAAACGAATGCACGTCTTTTGGAAATGGAAGGAGTAGTAATGATTTTGAAAAGAGTAAAATTTACATTTTATTCTCTATAATATCCAATGATGATTAAAAGTAAATTGCAAAAATAGTTTGCAAAGCTCGAATCTCTTTAAACAGCCTCGAACAATTGTGAATTTGGCTTGATTGGTGTGACTCATTTTGACATGTTGTTTATCTCCAACAAATGACCGACATGTGAAGATGAAAATTTTAATTGTTAATATTTCTTATTAATTTATTTTATTTTATTTGGACGTATCATTTCATTAAATTCATTTCTTATAATAAAAATGCATAATATAATAAATATTTTACTATAATTCATAAATTACTAATTTCGTTCTGTCTCTTACTTGATATGATAAAAATACTTTCAAAAAAAGTTATTTATCTTTTTAACTTTATTATAAACAATTTATTTTCTTAATATGTCTATATAAATTAAATGGACTTAATAAAAAAATACGAAGCGAGAAGCACACTATATAAACTGTTCGATATTTTGGCAAAACAAAATTGTACGTTTAGTTTGTGTTTGTGTGAGTTGTTGTATCTTCTTGAATCCTTATCGAGAAATGGAAATTGTGTTTATTGTATACAATCAAGTATCTTAATTCATTTATCGGCTGAGGAAAGTTGGAGAAGATGATAAAGTCAAGTCGAATTAAATTTGTATAACTATGTTACGGAAAATAGTATACCAGTCTAATTTGGCACATGACTCACCAAAACACCAGAAAATAGAATCGCAAAACTACTATACAAACATATATATTTTATATTCTAGCCTCTCGCATTGATTCTTGTTGAAATATAACGTCATTTTCATCCATTATTTCACATTATTATAAATTCTACCGAGCCTATGCAATGAATAATTTTGGGTTGACGAAATTCATGAAAATAACTTCAAATCCTAATACTTGATGTTTATTTTTGGAAATTGAATTTTCTAATCGGTGGATTTTTTTTTTCCAATTTAATTGTAGAGTATATGAGAAATATGTGATCGTAATTTAGATGATAGATACTTGATTTCTTTCGTAACGTTTTGTTTTGTTCTTTTTTTTTTTCTTTTTTTTATTACTTGGGGAAGTAGAAGCGGTAAAGCTTGAACCCGATACTTCTCTATTCACAGACAAGATCTATTACAGTTTGGATGTCCCCGAAGAGATTTCTTTCGTAACATTTAGAGGGGTGTATTCAATCATAACTCTGTGGGATTTTTTAGGAGTTTGAAAGTCTAGGTGTATTCAATCCAGACTTTTCAAACTCCTTAAAAATCTGGTGGTATTCAATCACAACTTTATGAACTCCATAAAAATTTGGTGGTATTCAAAACTCCACTGACTTTCTAAAGTTGTTGACTCTGGTGGAATTCATCTTGATTTCACGCAATATTTGTATTGAACGAATTCCAACCTTCAACCACGAGAATTTGAGAGTCCATGAAATACCAGCGTCGGCGCCTTACCAGAATCGGCTGGACTCTATTCGGCCCTCGGCTGGCACTCAGCCTCGGCTGGAATTTGTACATGATTGTGACCCAGCGGCGGCGGCATGCTAGCCATCTACTCTGCTACCAGAGACCCAGCGGCGGTGGCATGCTAGCCAGCGCTGGCTTTAAGTTAGGAGAGGACTGGAGGCTAGCCGGCGCTGGCTTTCGTCGACTTCAACTCCTGCAGAGTCGTCCAAATCCTACGCGAACTCTATCAAGACTCCACGCGGAGTCAATCAACTCCAAAACTCCACAGACTCTCCAAACTCTTTAAAATTTCCATAGAATCATGATTGAATACACCCCCTTATATTTGCAGATTATTGTCACACACAACTTGAATGGAAAATTCCATAATGTCGTTATACATTCTTTCTATAAAATAGTATACATTCTCGATGTTTTAATCTCAACTTATGCGGTTACGTTCTTTTATACCCCCAAAACATATTAGGAAAAGGCAATGTGATCCACTAGAGTGAAAAAGCCCATTAATAGTATTGAGCCCTGGCCCATACTACATAATATTTCATTTAGCAAATTAAAACTTCCAAGAACCCACTCATATATATTGTCGTCATTTTTTTTTTATTTAGGTGTCTCACTCGTATTGTCAGAACTTTAATTTTTTAAAATCCTCAAAAAGTAATGGAACATACCCACTTTCTATCTTTTATCCTTATTCTAAATGTTCGTGTCAAACAGTAACATGACAATTTCAATGGGTCGGAAAGAGTATAATTCGACTTTCATCTAAATAGGCGTAATGGTATGTTAACAACATTATTTAGTTCGATTTAGAAACTTGATTCATGTAATGCAAGATAAAGTTCAGTACACAAAACAAGTTTAATGGTCCTTATATAATTTCTATGCATCAAATTTTTAAATGGAAAAACATAATAGGATGCAATTGCAAAACATAGGATGGTCACTAAGAAAATTGTAGTGGGGCACTTTATGTTTCCCTCCGCTAACAGTGTTGCTTACAAAATACTCCGTATTAGTTATAAAGTCTCAATTTAAATGAGCACGGGTATTAAGAAAACTAGTACTCCCTCTATCCATAAAAAATAGTCCTACTTACCACACTTTTCTTGTCCATGAAAAATAGTCCTACTTCACTTTTTCCACTCACATCAAGTGTGACCTATAACAATTTCCACTCTCATTTTATTTTTTCCACTCACAATAAGTGGGACCCTCATTCCACTCACAACAATTTTAACTATATTTTATATTTTTCACTCACAACAAGTGAGACCCTTATTCCACTCACAATAATTTTACTTCCAATCCACTTCTACCACTCCCACTAAGTGAGACCCCTATTCCACTCAAAATCACTTTAACAACTTTCTTAATCTCTATGCCCAGCAGTAAATGTGACTGTTTTTTTGTGGACGGAGGGAGTAAAGTATTTTTGAGTGAGGTAAAAGTTAGAAAGTAGGGGTAGTGATATTGACAAAAAGGTAGTGGTATTAACAAAAGGTAGTGATAAAGTTGTTGGAAGGTGGGCCCATCAATGGCAAATGAGTGTAAATAAGAGAGATTCTTGAGGGTGTATGAGTCCATAAAGTGAAATGAGACTTTTTAAAAAATACATGTTAAATGTGTGAAATGGGACTTTATATGTAATACGGAGGGAGTAGGTTGTTTTTTCTTTCCGTTAAATTTTGTACTAGTGAGATAACTTCGATTTCAAATTTCCCTCTTTGGGAGGTAGTAGTTGGTTTTATTTTTCCCTTTTTTCCCTTAGATTTTCTTTACTTTCGTAATTATTATGTTCATATTTTCTACTCCCTCCGTCCCAATAGCAAGGTTTCACTTGTCTTGGACACGTTTATTAAGAAACAAGAGTAAAAATATAAAAAATAGTGATGGGTTCTATAGCTTTTGAAGAATTAATTGTTTCCATTTTTATATGGGATTATGCTAATGGAACAGACGTTTCCATAGCTTTTGAGAATTAATTGTTTCCATTTCATGTATGAGATTAGGCTAATGGAATTGACGAAAAAGGAAAGTGAAAATCTTGTCATTGAGATGGAGGGAGTAATAAATAGTTAGAATTGTGACCAAATAATAACAAAAGAAGGATTACCGTTCCCCCTTCCTACCAAAAAAAAGAAAATGTGAAGAATGAACGGAGAGGCAGTCTTTTGTTGTGTTGTAAAACACAAAATGTTGAAAAGTGAAAAACTATTGATCTTATTCAATTCACACAAATATGATCTTTTTTCTTAAGGAGCAAAGAAAAGAGGTGGCAGCAAACACTCCTAAAACCCATGGAAATTACAAATGCAAAATGAACATAAACGATTTATTCAATTTACCGTGAAAGTAAGACAAAAAGATTTAAGAGAAAACATGAAAGATTTATCTCGGTTATCTCTTGACAACTATGTCCATAGAAGAGAACTTTATTCCAACATCTCATATTTTGTGTCTCTTAATGATTGTCATCTATCAAGAAAATTTATGGAAATCAATTTTTTTTTTAAATCACTATTTATTTTCTATGCATGCTAAAATTTAATGTTTCCGTAAATTTCCATGAATAAAATTTGGTAAGTCTTTCGCTCTTCATCTGTGTGCTTGTAAAAAACTTAAATGAATCTTATATGGTCATGCAAGTCGTTTTCTTCAACAAGTCATTTTCTTTTGACTAGAAATCAATTTGTGCAACTTTCTTGTATCAATCTGGTCGACCGCAGGCCCCAGGGGCCCAAAAAAAAATCTATTACAGTATATATAAAAATATTATTTTTAATAGAATTTTTAACATGAACATAAATAACATCTAAAAAAATCTTCTCAAGTAGTATTTCAGTTATTAATGAGAAAAAAGAAAAAAGTAATGTTCTCTCATTAGTAGTTTTCATGCTCTGTTCTGCCTCTTTTTTCTTCTCTCATTCATGTGCTCTGCATTCTCTAATCAATACGAAAATTTTACCAATATTAAATTGTATTTAGCACATTATGTAAATATCGTTCAAGAGACTACTTTTTTCCCTTTTGGCCTAGGACTCCCGAAACTATTATGGAAGGGGAAGCACACTACTAATATGATATTATTGTATGCGCCTTCAACACACTTTGTCTAGCAGATACAAATATATTGTTGAATATGAATTTAGATCCCGTCCCGTCTCACACGACGTTATCGTAAACATTGAACATAGACCATAATATAAAACTGTAGCCCAAACCACCAAAACAATCCAACATCTTACATTGGACAATGATATGAAACAACACAAATTAAAACATCAACCATCAATCTTTTAAAATAAATAAAAAATAACATTAGCATAACTTACACATTTAAAGAGCATTTTGGGCACTGAATCAGTCCATTCTCATTGCAGTTGTTACACTTGACAGTCTTCCTCCCATCCTCACCAACAACTCTGCAGCTCCCACTGCACTCCACGCACATCACGAACCTCACGCCACCGCAGCGCCAGCATCCGGCCGCCGCCGCCTCCGGTATCCCCTCGAGCAAAATACCCAATTTGCCCTCCTCGTCCAACCTCAGCATCTCCTCTGCCCCACCGATCAATCTCCCTTTCACAAACACCAGAGGCACCCTCACCTCCTTGCTCCCCATCACCACCCTCAGCTCCTCCTTAAACGCAGAATGCATCGAGATATCGCGCTCGATTATCTCCACATTCTGCGATTCTATTATCGATCTCGCCACGTTGCACTCCTCGAACGTCTTCCTTATTCCCCTCAACGTCGTCGTATAGATCACCACCGCGTTCTCGCCCCCCGGAGGGCATTTTTTCTTGTAAGACTCGAGAACTGCATCCGAGCTCAATACACGACAAGACGAAGACGATGACACCATCTTCTTGATCTTGATCTCCTCCTCCTCCTCCGACACTTGTCTCTCCAGAGAAGCCACGAGCTCCGGATCGAACAACGGGCCTAAACTCCTCCTCCTCGACGTCACAACCCCTGAATCGAATCTCGAACTATCACATTTTGGAGCTCCTTTGATCGAAGCCCACAATTTCGGAGATGGCTTCTTCATACTATTACACTCTTTCAATAGCGTTTTTGGGCTATTCTCCGACGACCTAATCCCGCTAATCCTTCCCTTATTCTCCTTTCCGCCGACCTTCTTCGCCTTCCTCGGAGAACTCATCTGATTCAGAAACTTCAGAGGACTCCTCGGATCCTTGTCGGTAAATCCGCGCAAGAAAAGCTTCGATTTTGGGCTTCTTTTGGATTGAACGACAATGGCGATTTCCTCCTCCAGACCTTCCATTAGCTCCCACGCGTTGATGATCTCCGCCGGCTCCTCGCGGCGCGGGGACGGCGATTTCTTGGCTTCCACCGCCGCGCATTCTTTGCTGCTGATTTGCGGTTCTTGCTCCTGCGGCGGCGGTGGCAGCTGATTTTGATCCTTTGCTTTGTCTAGAGAGAGAACGCCGTAGGTGCTTGAAGTGAGAGAAACAACGTGGTGGGTGTAGTCACCATTTCTGCGTAGCTTTGTCTCCTGCTCGATTTCTTTAGCGACCAACTTTGACGAGACGCAGCCCATTTGATTTTGGGGAGAGTGAATTTTCTTTTTTTCAGGTAGTTTTGGATGTGTGCTCTGTTTTTTGAAGACGGTAAGAAAAAACCGTTACTCCCACAGTCCAATGGGCCAACGGTCAGAAATTCGAATAAAGGCTGTAAGATTTCGGGGGAAGCCCTCTTGTCTTTTGTTATTTGCAAAAGAGCCCCAGAAATATTTTGTTTGCGCCTTGCTGTTGCTGGTGGGGGCAGGCCAAGACAAGGAGCATGGGTTAAAAGAATGGTACAAATTTATAGTGGAACAATGTTGTCCAAATTTGGAAATTTGAATTTAAGGAGTCAAATCCAAGACAAAAATAGGGAAAACTTATATTACGATTTCAATGTTATAACAAAACATTTGGTCAATTCGATACTGTAATGTGAATATTTTCCTATATTTTAATTTTAATATTTGACTTATGACTTATGATTAATGTTTGTACTTATGTGGTTTCGTCTAGTGTCTTTTTGGAATAATATTGATCATATATGCATATGATTTGTTCATTAGTTGATTCCACTTTATCCCATCCTATGCTCATTTTGTGTTCTACTGTTCTATACTGTCTTTTAAAATTTTCATTAATTCTTTTATACACTTAATTAAAGTTGAGTAAAATTAAAAACTAACCAAAAATTAAAACAATTCGCACTACGATTGAACCTTAAAATCATAATCCCACAATTTTTTTTACATTATAATGAAGTAAAACTCTTATTCGTAGCGTATTCAACCAGTAAAAAAAAAACGTGTGTTGTGTTCAAAAAGGAAATGACTTGTTAAGTATATCAAATAAAGAGTCAGGTAAGATTTAAATGTAGAAAAGAGTTACATACTATTATTGAAAATGACCAATTAGGCCAATTTAGTCAGTTGTAGAATAATATTATCATCAGTTTAGCAAAAGATTACATATAAGAATAAAGCATTACAATTAAATTTGTCTAGAAAAAAGTAATGAATCATTAAAAGTGAAAATTAAAGGGATAAATAATACTACTATAGAAAAAGGAATATAAATAAATTTGACTCTTGTATAATTCGATCTTGTAGCTAGATCTTTGGTCAACAGTCTTTAGGTGGAGAGGACCTCTATATGGTTATGCAATAAATTCTATTTCGGGTATGTAATTGTGTGATTTGGTCAATTTCAACCGTATATGGTATTTGTCAATTGTTTAAAAAGAACCTATATAAACTATTTTTCAATTAAGAAGCTTTTTTTTTTAGTTAGGGGATGAGGGATTAGGATTTTGACTGAGATTGCTGCATGGAGTGGTATATCGAATGGTGTTAGAGATTGGAGTCAGGAAAAGAGAGTTTAGACTATCTGCAACGCTATTCGAGCGTGGGTGCTCGAGACCACATCGAGCACGGGGTGGCTCGAGCACCCCGCGTGGCAGACGGCACGAGCTCGAGGCGTGCTCGAGCGCTCGAGACGAGCTCGAGTCCGGCGCGTGCCGAGCACGCGCGAGCAGTTTTGAAAAAGAAAAAAAAAATTACGGCGCGTGCATTGCACGCGCCTAACGTATATATTCGAAAAAATTATGCCCGTTGCGGCAACGGCTGTGCCGTTTAATTTTTTTTTTTATTTTTTTTTTTTTCTTCACCTATAAATACCACCACACTCTCACTTATATCTCACACCATTTTATCATCCTTTTTCTCTCTCAAATTCAACCTAAAAAAATGTCTTCATCGGAGGAACTTATTTTTTCCGATTCGTCGGAGGAATATGTCGAGGGCGGCACCGACGACGAGGTGCTGGAGATGATGGCGGACGTGGATCGCTACATGCGTGCACACCAAGCGGAGCAAAAAAAGAAGAAGAA
The DNA here is from genome assembly GCA_029490685.1 of Schizonepeta tenuifolia. Classification (NCBI taxonomy): domain Eukaryota; kingdom Viridiplantae; phylum Streptophyta; class Magnoliopsida; order Lamiales; family Lamiaceae; genus Schizonepeta; species Schizonepeta tenuifolia. The sequence goes on from CM055958.1 coordinate 52,926,703, forward strand.
GAGGGCGCGAGACTTCGTCGACCGCGACCAAGAAGCGGAGTGTGCGATCCTCCACGCCGACTACTTCGCCGACCACCCCACATACGGCGAGCAGTTTTTCCGACGCCGTTTTCGGATGCACAAGCATCTGTTCTTGCGCATCTGCACAACGTTGGAGGAAAACGTCCACTTCTTCACGCATCGACAAGATGCACTCGGGCGATGGGGGCTAACGGCGGTGCAAAAATGCACGATGGCAGTGCGACAACTGGCGACCGGTGGTGCTGCCGACTCGTTCGACGAGTATCTGAAGATCGGAGATAGTACGGGCCGGCTTTGCCTCAAAAAGTTTTGCCGTGCAATCATCGACCTCTTCGGTGAGCGGTACTTGAGGAAGCCCAACGCTGCCGACACTGCGCGTCTGCTCCAAATGCACGAGTTGAGGCATGGGTTTCCAGGGATGCTCGGAAGCCTGGATTGCATGCACTGGGAATGGAGGAACTGCCCAAAAGGGTGGGCGGGTGTCCACACTCGCGGCGATCACGGCGTGCCTGCCTTAATCTTGGAGGCGGTGGCGTCGCAGGATTTGTGGATCTGGCATGCCTTTTTTGGGGTTGCCGACTCCAACAACGACCTCAACGTCCTCAACCAGTCGCCCTTGTTCACCGACGTGCTTGAGGATAGAGCTCCACCGTGCACCTTCACCGTCAACGGACACCGCTACGACAAGGGGTACTACTTGACCGACGGGATCTACCCTTGTTGGCCTACCTTGATCAAATCGCCGAGGGTTGAAATCGACCTAAAGATGGCGAGGTTCAAGAAGATGCAGGAGTCTGCCAGAAAGGACATAGAGCGAGCCTTTGGAGTGCTCCAAGCCCGATGGGGAATAATCCGAGCTCCGGGTCGGTGCTGGTACAAGAAGCATCTCCGAGACATCATGTTCGCGTGCATTATTTTGCACAACATGATCATCGAAGACGAGCGGGAAGATGTGGAGAATTGGAGAGAGGACTCCGACTCTCCATCCAGTAGCGGGGTACACTTGCGGACAACTCCGATCTGCTTTCAGCAATTTATGCAACGAAATGCCGACTTGAGAGATCAAAAAAAGCACCATCGGCTTACCAATGATCTCGCCGAGCACCTCTACCGGAAATTTGGACCTCTACGGGAGTAGTCTAGCATTTCTAATTAATGTAATGTTTTTTATTTTAATTATTGTAATATGTTAGTTTTTTTTTTAATTAATGTAATGTTTAATGTTATTTTTATTAATGAAATTTTATGAATTAATTTAATAAATGAAAATGGGGAATTTTTTAATATTAAAGATAGAGCACCTTTAGAGCACCCTTGCGTTGCAGGGGTAGAGTGCTCTAAGGGTGCTCGAGTACTAGAGCATCCCTTAGAGCACCCTTAGGGTGCTCTAAGGGATGTGGATAGCCTTATGGCTACTCAGTGTAGACTACAAAACAGCTGCTCTATCGTCTTGTAGTTTCAGTTGCTATCTATAATATTTGGAAAGAAAGGTATGCTAGAAGATTTCAGTAGTGGTGTGAGGTTATGCCAACTCCAAGTGGCAATGAAATGTTATAAAAACACTAAGCTTATGTCTCGTGAGCTTCAAAGATGTAAGTGTGTTTTGTCACCCTATTTGGTTAAATAAAATAGATTTCTTCGCTTTGCAACCCTCGCTCGAATTTTGATCAAAGAAGAAGCGGCAAATGAAAAAACGAAGATGCAAATAAAAAACGAAGAGAAACAAAAATTTGAAAATTAAAAAAAATCTGAAAAAATAAAAAAATACAAAAATACAAAAAAATCTGGAAAATAAAAAAAGAAAAAAAGAAAAAATTGGAAAATAAAAAAGAAAAGAAATCTGGAAAATAAAAAAAAAGACATAAAAAAAGAAAAAGAAATCTGGAAAATAAGAAAAAAAAAACTGAAAAAAAAAAGAAAAAAAAAACTTGAAAAGGGAAACAAGTGTCAACAAAATGGGTCAAAAAGTGATGGATCAAAAATAGAAGAGAAAAAGGGGTACTTAAGTTCTAAGTTCAAAAAAATAGTCATAAATATTTATGAATAAGGTGGGCCAAAATTTACATTTTAATGTTCATTGGCTATATCACATGATATTCTCTTTTTAATCAATATTTAGTTTGTAGATGGAATAATCTAGAATGGATTATTATGGCGTCTATATTTCGTTTGCAATTATATTTTGTCTCCGTCAACACTGAATGAAATACAAGAAGTTGTGTAAATTGCATTTATTACCAAGAATTCATGAAATGAAAATTTAAGGTTTATGTATAACTACTAGGCTTTCGGATTAACAGTTTGCCCCATAACTCAATAAAAGTCCCTTTTAACGTGTTAACCCCATTAACCCAACACAAGCCATTTTTAACTTGTTTTGTCCTTACTCACACACTTCTTATAAAACTTCTCAGAAAGTCACCCACCATATAATTGCTCCAAATCAAGCACCCTTAATTTTGAAATTATTCTACAACATGCTCAAAAAAGAAAATACATTTTCATAGTATAAGTAGCACCTATCAATTGCTTTAGACTCTCCTCGAATATGTCACCTAATTCCGACATATTCTCGGAGTCCCTCTCATTCGGATGAATTTCGATTTGTTTCTGAACCGCTTTGAAAACATGCTCAAAAAAGAAAATACATTTTCATAGTATAAGTAGCACCTATCAATTGCTTTAGACTCTCCTCGAATATGTCACCTAATTCCGACATATTCTCGGAGTCCCTCTCATTCGGATGAATTTCGATTTGTTTCTGAACCGCTTTGAAATCTTATAGGAGTTGCTCTTTATTTGTGCCTCTGCACCAGCGATTGCTCCGTATTTTGGCCCCGAACGTCACATTATGTTTTATAGAAAATATCATAATTAACATAAAATAATACTTTTGCATATGAATAGCAAAAATAATTTCGGCAGTAATCTTATAGACGCATAAGTGTTGCTATTACACTAAAAAAATTATTGTAATTAATTGGATAATCGTCTCTTCCCTTAATTTAGTGTCGGCGATGTCGCAAAATATTCATCAACAACTCAAATATGAAGAGTATATGTTGAACTATATTGTATGATTTGTTTCGACTAATATGTTTTCAGGTATTATTTTTTAAATATTATACTAGTATAGTAAACACATAACTTAGTTTTGTCTTTTTTCTTTTTTTCTTTTTCTTTTTCTTTTTCTTTTTCTTTTTCTTTTTCTTTTTCTTTTTTCACATAATATTTGAATAGAAGAATGAATGTGATGATATAGAAGAAATATAGAGGCATGGGCTATAGAATGTAAGAATGAAAATCAGTTTGCCGGGTCGGTGAGAAATGTGAAGCTGATATTCATAGTCATAGTGGTGTGTGATGGACATTGGACCATCCACTACTTCACTATCGGACCATCAAATTCACAAATATATAAATGTGGACCCACCCATTTGGGGGTTGGCTACACAATTTTTTCTTAGACATTTCCGATTAGAGTTGTAAATTGGGTAAAACTGATCAACTCATATTTAAGTGAGTTAAGACCACCTGCGAAGAGACTCGGTCGGCCTTTGCTAGTTTTAGTGAAACTACTAGCTTTGTCTTTGAAATGTCAAAATACAAGTCATCTTTCAAAGTTGTTATCACTTGTCATAATGATCGTCCATATAAAAAGTATACAAGAAGTTGTGCAAATTATTCTCTATAGGGGCCATAATACAATTTTCTTATAACTAAAGACAAGTCAAGTTTTTTCTTTTCCACAAATTTTCACAAATTTAAAGACACGTGTTAAGATATAGATATGTATGTTGCACAGTAATTATATTTTGTTATATAACTTTTGTTGAATAAATTATCATATCTCCGAAACAGTAGAAAAGTGGCATGACATACTAGAATCAATCTTGTTGTTTGATCTGGATTATGGTCTATCGGATATGAAAGTAAGATAATGTGTATTGTCATGATTACTAGCATACACGATCATCTATGATGCTTATCCCAAAATAATAATGGTAACATTATTATTATTATTATTATTATTATTATTATTATTATTATATGATCCTCCTTAAGTATGTGATAACTGTGATATGGAGAAATTGACACGGGTTTTAAGTGTGGGAGAGTAGATGATAATAAGTGTAGAAGTATTGTGAATAGGAGAATAGATTAGTACGATTTTATCCTAATTAGATTAATAAAGACAATAAAGGGCATGCACGGTAAGACTGTGGGCAATGACGAGCACAAATGTTGCGATCGCTCCACTGTTTTGTTGGGCTAGCGATCGGCAATTTTTTTTCTAGAATAACGATTGCGTATATGATGATGTGCATTTTTTTAAATCATTATCATTTTCAATTAGTTTTAATAAAACAATACAAATAACAATTATTTGAATACCAATTTTATTGATCGGATAATTAAAAACGTATTACAACTAATTTATTGAAAGAGAACGGAGAAAATTGAAAGAGAATAGAAAGAAGAATGAAGATTATGGTTAAAAAAAATAGGTGACGAGGATGTATATTGGTGAAAATTAGAATTAAAAAAATAAAAAAACTAACTGTTGCGATCATCAATGGATAGTCGCCACGTGGCGACTATAAATAACTCTATACTTACGATCGCCAAGTCCAAACGATCGCATATGCGATCTTCACGCAGTGATTGGCACGATCGGCAACGGTTTGCGATTGATTGGTGGAGATTGTCATCGCGACCAAAAGATTGTTGCTGCCCACACAGTTTAAAAAGGTAATATTTAAAGTGAGGTTGTTTCCATTTATGGAAGAACCACACTCATCGTGGACGATTCAAAAAAGAAATCATACCACACTTATTATGGATGAAGGGAATACCAAAACGAATAAGAGGCTAAAGATAAGAGTACCAAAATGCAATTTTCCTTCAATAAAGGAGCTATATTAGCACAAAGAAATATTAGGATCATATGTTAGCTTAGACAAAGAAAATTAAAGGAGTCGATTGATTGGTGAGGACAGTTATGAAGAAAAGTAGAGAGAGTGTGACGAAAAAAAAAACTGTTAAAGGAGAGAAGTGAAAACAAATTGCATGTTGGTGGTATCGCCGCCCCGCCCACAGGGTAAAAGTATCGCACACACATCCAAAGAAAATATGCACTCTCTCAACTCACTCTCAAGATACATTTCCTAATTCGCGTAATGTAAATATAATTGCGAGATCTTTTTTTTTCAATATTAACATACAATTACAATTCAGATTCTTTTACAATATGTACATCAATATTGAGGTCAATTCATATCCATTTATATGCAATATATTCTTTTTTTTATTATACTAGTTAACTAGTCAAAATTTTAAATTAATTCACCGTACCGTTTTCATGAAGACATTAAAATTTGAGACATATTTTGAAATAGCCATAATGATCATTAAAATATAAATTTTTGTCCACCTTCTTCAAAAATATAAATTTTGGCCATTTTTTCCAATTTGGGACAAAAATACCCTTAATGAAATGCGGAGCCGGTCGGGTTTGACGCTGGCGGGCGCGGGTCGGGTCGGGCGGGTATGAGGCATTTGGTACTTTTGGTACAAATTTAGTCTTATTAGTACCAATTGTTCTAGTACATCTGGTACGAATTTAGCCTTATTAGTGCCAATTGTTCCAGATTTGGTACAACTGGGACGAATTGTCAAATTAGTTCCAGATGTTCCAAGTTATGATATGGTACTCTTGGGACGAACATTCCAATTATTTCAAGTTATACTACTCCGATTTTGCGGCTCCGCCTTCGCTTCGATTACTAATATAAGGATAATCGTCGGGCAATAATTTAGATTTTTTCGGCTCGCTACGAGGCCTTCGGCTCCCCTTGCTCGAATCTTGACCAAAGAATAAGCGGCAAACAAAAAAAAGAAGAAGCAAACAAAAATTTGGAAATTAAAAAAAAATTGAAAAATAAAAAAAATAGAAAAAAGGAAAAAAAATCTGGAAAATAAAAAAAACAGAAAAAAAGAAAAAGAAATCTGGAAAATAAGAAAAAAAATTCTGAAAAACAAAAAATACAACAGAAAAAAAAAAGAAAAAAATTCTGGAAAATAAGAAAAAAAAATAGAAAAGGAAAAGAAAAAAAAAACTGAAAAAAAAACAGTAAAAAAAGAAAAAAAAATTGAAAAGGAAATTAAGTGTCAATAAAATGGACCAAAGAGTGATGGATCACAAATAAAAGAGGGAAATGGGTATTTAGGTCCTAAGTTCAAAAAAATGACTATAATTTATATTTATGAAGAGGGTGGACCATATATAATTTATATTTCAATACTCATATTGGCTATATCACATGATATTATCTTAAAATTTTATCTATTAAATTATAAATTTGTGGAAAATTAATACCCATTCCAAATTATGATTTTTTTTTACAACTATATCTCTATCTAAATTAAAAGTCTATCAATTAGATACATTACTTATTCAATTTTTCATAATTATGCTAGAATCCGACGTGCTTGCCTGGACTTGACTTGAAATAAAAAAAAATCAAAAATTTAAAACTAATTATAATAAGGCAAAAGAAAATTGAAAATAACAAAAAAAAACTAAATATATATTGAAAAATAACAAAAAAAAAAAAACAAACTAATTATAACAAGGCGTTAAAGAATTTTGGGACTAGGTACATCTCGTAAACATTTTTAGCCCACTGTGTAATTGTGAAAAAAATAAAAATTTTGTGCATTTAATTTGTACTCTTCAAATCGAGGTGCAATTTTGGAAAAAAAAAGATCTTAGCTTAAATGTTAAATAGTACTTTTTCTAAGAAAGAAAAATGTTAAATAGTAACTTTCTAACACTCAATTTTGAACTAATTAACAGAAACACCTCATTTTTACTTTTTGGCCGAAAAATTATAAACACCTCAATATTTTATAAATAAAATAAAATAAAATTTTTGACCCCATATTTTAAAATTGATTTGTGCACGTAATTAAATTAAGAGTACCTCTCCCGTGAGAATCTCAGTGTGAGAGACGGTGCGAGTGGCGCGCATTGCACGCATGCGCCCTAATTTTTATTTTTATTTTTTCAATTTTTTTACGATCAAATTATATATAGTCTATATATTCACTATACTGTATAATGAGATGCACCACTAAATATATTTAGATGCATTTAATTTTTTCTTTTAATTTCAGTTTTTTTTTTCCGCTCCGCCTTCAGCTCTGATTTCAATCTATAAATAATCGCAGTGGTAACATTCATGTCCTTTAGTTCGCTTCGAGGCCTTCGGCGCCCCTCGCTCGACTCTTAATACAAAAGAAAAAAATCACAATGTGATGCATTTCGATACACATGGATATATATCTCATTATACATAGTGGTGTATCTGCATAAACTATGTGGTGAATATAAAAAAATTGGTGGAAAAATATTAATAAAAATTAAAAATTGGTGTATCTCAATACACTTAGTGGTGCATCTCATTATGCAGTGTAGTGCATATAAGTATTGGGTAATTGGCCTGTAAATTACTAAACTTTTATCAAATTCTCGAATTGCAACCGTCAGATCAGTTTTGTCCAATTAAATACGATACTTTCAATTTGTTTCAATTTGCAACCAAATTAGGTTTACGACGATGTCAAATTGGGAATTTTTTTACCGTGGCAAAAATTGACAAGGCTGGCGCTTATGTGGCATTTAGTGTACCAAAAGACGACGTAGTTTCACTAATTGAACAATAAACGTCGTCGTTTCAGTATAGCTGAAGAATAAAACCCTAAACCTATTATTCAATACTTAGCGTGATTCTTCACACATCGAATCCAGAAAAACTCTACATCGAGTCCAGAAATTCCTATTATTATTCTTCTTCTTCATCGATTGTTGTCGTTTTTTTTGTTGCGAATCTTCGATTCTTGTCAGGGATGGTTTACAAGTTCTTGTATTGTCGATATCTGCTCGTTGGCGATAATGTTTTGGTGGTCCAGAGGTGTCTCTTTCTGCTCCTGTAATGGGGAAAATGTAGGTCCATCTCTTAATTGTTTATTCTTCTTTTCATTGTATAGTCAATATCGATACAGTTAGGGTTAGGGTTTGTATTGAAGCTCCAATTTTTTTGATTTTCTGCTTGAAATTTGATTTATTTATTTATTTATTTTCTGCACTAAATATTTTTCCCTGAATATTCATTATGGTGGTGAGCTTCGAATATTAGAGTTTAAAATGCAGTATGTAGGTGGTGATTTTGTGGTAAAAACAACAATAGATTGTGATAGGTTTGGATATTTTGACCTTGTTGACTATATTAAGGACTTATAGTTTCTGATATGGGACAAGTTGTGGTTTAAGATACCTAGTCTTCACGCATATGAAGAGATATGCGATGATAAGGGGATAATAAACTTGTTGTCTCATGTTGGTAAATATAAATCAATCAGTGTATATCTAGAAGGTGGTAAGACTCTTGAGGATGTAGCTGAACTGGCTCATGAGGGTGAGGGTGAGGGTGAAGGTCAGGGTAAAGGTGAAAACTTAAGTGATCATGATGATAATGCATGGACAAGATATTGGGGCTGGGATGGTGATTCTGACCAGGTTGAGAGTGCGAGCAGTGACATGAATTCATACATGCCTAGTGTGTCAGAGTTATCTGATGTTAGTCTAGCTAGCCTTTATTATATTTTTTATGAAAAAAATGTCAAAGTTAGAAGAAAATTGGAAGATGTGGTAAACTTTTTTGATGTTATTAATGAGCCTGATGGATTTGAGAATGAGTTTGATGAAGAAAATGTGTCTGAGTATGAAAATAATAAGAAAGAGTGGGATACTGAAGAAACTGATGAAGAGTGTGATGTCAGAATGAGAGCAAAGAAGGTAGTATATAATCTCAAATGTGATCATAAAGCTTTACAGCTTGTGCTTGAGATGTATTTTACTGATGGTTTTTAGTGTAGAGAAGCTTTAACTAGCTACTCCATTGAAAATAAAAAATTTATTAGGTTTAGAGCTGTCTCAAAAAGTAAGTGTTTAGCTAAGTACACTCCTCCACGTCCTTGGCAGATTTATGCTAGTTCTGTGAAGTCAAATGGAACATCCATGCTCAAGTCATATAGTGGTGATCATCAATGTATGATGACCATGAGCAACAAGCTTCTGAGCTCGAAGTGGCTAGCTAAAAGATATTTGAACAGGTTTAGTTTAACATTTAATGTTGATATACAGGAGTGGGCTGCAGATATTTTCCAAAGATTTGGGACTAGGGTTTCCTAAGAACAGGCTCTACAAAGCAAGAACAATAGCCCAACAGATGGTGAGAGGTTCAGTGGATGGTCATAATGCCATGATGAGAAGATATATAGCAGAGCTTAGGAGGGTTGACCATGAGGGCAGGTTTGAACTTGTACTGCAAGAGGGAAATGTTTTCCAATCACTTTACATAGGCTTCTTGAGAAGCTGTAGGCCTTAGTTAGCATAGATGGTTGCTTTTAAAGACTTATCTGGGTGGGATTTTTATTGTGTGCAACTGGAAAAGATGGAAACAATGACATGTTTCCAATCGCATAGGTTGTGGTGGAGGGTGAGAACCAAGTCCAACAGACTTGGTTTCTAAAAAATCTGGTTGATGGTCTCAGGATTGGAGATGGAAGAGGGTGGACTTTCATCAGTTATCAGCAGAAGGTATGAATTTGTTTAAATTCTAAATTTCTTAATTTTTTTGCTTCTACTAACTTGAATATTATCATGGCAGGGATTGATAAATGATGTTGCAGAATTGACACCAAAAACTAAGCATAGGAATTGTTCAAGGCACATTTACATGAATTGGAAGAAGAAACACAAGGGTGAGACTTTGCAGAGGAAATTTTTTGCTGCTGCTTATGCCACATACGAGCAACATTTCAAAGAATGTGTGCAAGATTTGAGGGCAGAAAATGAGAAAGCTTTTGATGATCTCATGGCAAGAGATACTACCAAATTCTGTAAGGCTTTTATCTCTACTACTCCATTAAGTGATTGTGTTGATAACAATATCAGTGAAACATTCAATTCTTGGATATTGAAGGCAAAAGGTAAACATATATTGTATTCATATGTTAGAAGAGATTAGGAGTTCTCTTATAGTGAGACTGGTTGAGAAATATAATGAACTTAGGAGGGTGTCAGGTAGGTTGTGTCCTCAAATCAAAGACATTTTAGGGGACCACAAAAGGTTGAGTGTACATTGCCGCGCAGTTCCTGGCATGTATGAAACTTTTGAGGTTTACTGTGATGGGGAGAAGTTTATTTTTCATGTGAAAATTGAAAATAATGGCATCAATTCATGTAGCTGTAGGGCATGAGACTTAACTAAAATTCCATGTAAGCATGTCATTTATTGTATGAGATATATGGAGACAGACCCCATTGACTATGTTTCTGAATTATTATACTGTTGAGAGATATTTATTTACTTATGAGTTTGCAATTCCATCAACTCTTGGAGAGAAAAGTTGGTCTGAAGTTGCAAGTGATATTGTAAGGCCACCTCAGAAAGTGAAAATGCCAGGCAAGCCAAAGAAGAAGAGAGTTAGAGCTCCAGAGGAGAGAGATGGGAGAATGACAAAACATGGAATTACAATCAAGTGCAGCAAGTGCAAGCAGGAAGGTCACAACATAGCATCTTGCCAGAATCTAGCTGTTATCTTGGACACCTCAGAAAAGGTATTTTGATCTCAACTTGCATCAATTTTATTTCCTTATTCAGATGCTGATATGTCCCAAAAGAGAGGAAGACCTGCCAAACCAGAAGTTCAAGTGCAGAAAAAAGACAAGCAACCAACAAAGAAGAAGTCAGATTTTTTTAAAACTGAATAGTGTATTTCAGACTTCAACAATCCAAGTCTATTATGATATTTCTGCTGATGGTGCTTAAATTAGTCTGCTGATGGTTAAACTATTTAGTCTATTTGATGATGCCTAAATTAGTTTGCAAACTTTTACAGTTGTGTACAGGCTTTTATCTGATGTTCATTACATAAGTAGATGACAAAACAAGACATTATTCAACATTGGATACAAAAATTTATTACTTCATAAATTCATTACAAAACACAACATACTACTTCGAATTTGAGTGCTAAATACAAATAGTTAGTACAAAACATACACCAACTAACACTTACTACAACAAACTACAAATAACACAACAAACTACAGTGATGAATACTATCGCCACAATTACTTCGATTGTAACAGACATGAAATGATAATCACAAACAAGAAAAGTAAAATCTTGAAAACCCTAATCGAGCATCCCAGTGGCTTCTAGGTTGTGAATCTTCGATTGTAAATCTGCAATTGTGCAATCCAGATCTTCAAGATTGCGTTACATCTCTGCAATCTTGTTATTGGCTTCATTGCGCTCATTTCTTACTGGCTCCACCTGCTTCGAATTTAATTCCTCTCTCAACAAGGCGTGACAGAACTGCTCTTATGCGAGGTTACGCTCATTTGTTACCTCGTTGATGTAACCTCTGTAATGATCTGTGACTGGATCATCAATCCAGTCTCAAATATCGCAACCACTAGTTTTCTGTATTAATTTAAAAAAAATTATTAATTCATCACAACAGTATTCTAAGAAAAAAAAAGAAATTGATTAGAAACTCACCCCTCCAAGGCGGCAACAGTAGAATTTTCTACCAGGATTATCGGGTGTGCGCGACGTCCGTACCACAGTGCTCCCATGCTTGCAAAATGGAGGTGGTCGGCGCGCTAGATAGCGCGACACATTCACCATATATGAGAATACTTCATCAGACGTCGCCGGAGATCCACTTGAGCTTCCCATTTGCCTGTGTTAGCTTCGTCGCCAGATTCACACCAGGTGGTACCTCGCCATTTAGGGTTCGTCTAATTTTGGGAAATGATTTGGGGAAAATGAAATGGTTTAATAGGGTTTAATTCATTCGGGACATAAACGGCGTTATTTTGGTTAAGATGGAAGGTCTTTTTAATTAGCCAAAATGACATCGTTTTGGTTAAAGGTCCGACATGGCCACGCTGGCAGATTCACACCAGGTGGTACCTCGCCATTTAGGGTTCGTCTAATTTTGGGAAATGATTTGGGGAAAATGAAATGGTTTAATAGGGTTTAATTCATTCGGGACATAAACGGCGTCATTTTGGTTAAGATGGAAGGTCTTTTTAATTAGCCAAAATGACATCGTTTTGGTTAAAGGTCCGACATGGCCACGCTGGAATTTTCGGGCTCCATATCATCATCGACGTCTCCGGAAATCTAATTTGGTTGCAAATTGAAACAAATTGAAAGTATCGTATTTAATTGGACAAAACTGATTTGACGGTTGCAATTCGAGAATTTGGTAAAAGTTTAGCAATTTACAGGCTAATAACCCTATAAGTATATGTTGTGGTGCATATGATCTGACCGTAAAAAAACGAAAAATAAAATTAAAATCAACGAATTTGATCGGATCAATCCAGGTCCAACCCGAATTCGAACCAGCTGATTGACCCGGTTTCACATTGTCAGATGGGTCGCAGGCAAGTATTTGCCTTAAATTTTTCACTAGGTGACAGGATCTACTCGTCATTTTTAGCTGGACCAATTAAGCGGTGGTATGTATGTATGGAGTACTAATATTTAATTGTTGGGCTAGGGCAAGATTTACTCCTACAATGACTCTTATGAGTCTTTTCCTGACTGCATTAATTAGCAGAATTAATTAGTTCTACGTTTTCAATTACATAAATTTATTTTTTAATTTATACTAATATAAAAAAAAATCTTGTTTTACAAAATAATCACCTAAAATATTTTTACTATAAAATAAAATTAAAAATAATAGTGTAATATAATAATATTATTAGTTACAAAAAATAAAAATTTACCTATTAATGTTTTATTATTTACCTTATATATAATTTGAAAGAAATATATTAATTTATTGAAAATCAAATATATAACTCTACCTCATTAATATTTGATATATTAATGAATACCTTGTTAGATTCAACCATCCATGCTTAATTAACTTATTTAATCTTTCTGAAGCATTTTTTACCTCTTATTCCCACATTTATCAGTTATTGGCGCTGAATTTTTCCTATATTTCCATTCATGGTTCATCAAAAAGTATACTACATATTTCAAAACGTATATTAATTGCATATTCATGCTAAACTATATCAAGCTTATTTCTCTATGCATATACTTGTGCGTTATACTTATCTATATATATTTTTTTTGTTAAGAAACATGACTGTCCATTACTATTACTCATTAGGGTTATTCTTTGTTCTTTTTATTATAGGCAAAAACAACAAGAAGTCACCTTCTTAATGCAAAGAGAGCAACGATAAATGTTGATTAAGGAGTCAAATTTTTTTCGGTGGTGCATATTATTTTATGAAATTACACTCGACAAGAAGCCACCAAATTTCTTAATGAGAGTTTATAATGTAAAGAGAACAACGAATTGTTCAAGTTTAACTTTTTATGATAAGTTGCATTTTTTTAGAGAACAACGAATTGATCTGCTTTGATAACTTTTTCTCTTTTGAAGTTTCGGATGAACGGTCGTTCAAAATTTGATTTTTAATGAGTTGAATTTTGAAAGGAAAAAAAAAAGTGAAAATAAATGAAAATCTATAGGATTTGTTTTTTACTTTAGGAAAATCAACATGATATTTAGTGTATGAGGATCGACGGTTTATTTATGCCTATAGATTATGGAGATGGCTGCAATTTTTTCTTTTTGTTCGATATTATTAGAAGTTGACAATATATGATTATGTGATCATCATATTTTTGTTGTTTTACATGACCAGATAATTCTAAAGTTTCTTATCAGCAAATGGTATAAGTATCATAAATTTGTAAACAAGTATTTTGCTATATATAGAGAGAGAAGTTAGTTAGCTCTATGTTATTCATTCATTTTGATATTAGGATATACTTTGTGGTCTATCATGTGTCATAGTTTAAGCACTAGCTAGAACGACGGAAAGAATAATTCAATTAAAATGTAAATAATAGTTACTCCCTCCGTCCACAAATCAAATACTCATTTGGGTTCCGGCACGGAGATTAAGAAAACTGATAAAGTTGTTTTGAGTGTGATAAAAGTTAGAATGTAGGGGTAGTAGGATAATGACAAAAACACATTGGTATTGACAAAAACATGGTGGTATTGACAAAAAAGTAGGAAAAAGTTGTTATGATGACAAAAAAGTAGTAATAAAGTTGTTGGGAGGTGGGGCCATCAATGACAAAGGGTAGTAAATAATGAAAAAGTATGAGGGTATGGTTGTACAAAAAGGTAAGTAGGTATTTGATTTGTGGACAAAAAAATATGGGTAAGTAGGTATTTGATTCGTGGACGGAGAGAGTATTATATTTGGACATACATAGAATTTTATCACTTACACTACTTTGTAATTCTTGGAAATGTCAATAATACATGAAATAACGAAAGTGCTCTTCACAATAAAATATTTTTCCTGTTCTTTATTTTTTTTCATTAGTAATAATCCATCCGTCCACAATAAGTGTCATCTTCTTTCATTTCTCAGCCGTCCATAATAAGTGTGATATTTTCATTTTTAATCTCCGTGCCGGACACCAAATGGGTCGGGCATCATTTTGTGAACGAAGGGAGTATCTTTTTACCTTCCCCACTCTCTTTAATTCTTCCTCACTCTCACCCACTCTATTTTCTTTCTTAAAACATGTGTTACTCATTTTCGATCACACTTATCTTGGAGGGAGGGAGTAAAATATAAAAATTTGAGAAATTGCAAAAAATTCAATAAAAAATAAACTAAAATATAAATTAACTCGACAATATTTATTTAGTAGAATCATTTTCTTTAATGTGTGAGTGCACGTTACTTATACTAGTGAAATAAAAAGATGAATAACCTAAACAAAAATATTTCCACAAATTAAAGTAGAGTAAGAAACTAAAAATGGGTGCAACTTATAACTGACGTGACTAGCTGTTTTGGTCGTCTTACCTAATTATTTTGTATTCCTAAACCACCAATTATTTTTGTTTAGCCTTTTTTAGGTGAGCTAGCTCCACGAAATATTATACGTAATCAAGCCCGAAATATTAATATTTCAAAACTACTGCAATTAACTAGGAGTATATAGATCCATATAAATCACTCAACGTAACACAATTTAATTGTATCAATATATGCACTAAATATTTATACGTAGGATTTATGGACTGTATAGTAATTTTTCTAAACGAATGTCTTAAATATTGCAAATTTGAGCCTTAATTGGCAACTGGCAATCATCTAATCGACATGCCATTTCTTTCTTGCATTATATTAGTGGGGCAATATAATTAACAAATTAGTATTGATTGCTCAATTATTATTGATTTGGAGATTTTCTTTTCCCGCAAAACTTGGTATATATTATTGTATATTGTAGTACTCCCCCGTCCCGTTCATTTTGTCTTTCTTTCCTTAAATGGATGTCAATTCATTTTATCTACATCTAAATATAGATATAATGAGTGATTATAAGAGTTTCTCTTTCATCCTTTTCCAATCTCATCCACTAATTTATTAAACAAATAACTTTTCTTAATCTTCGTGTCCAATAGTAAGGAGACAAAATGAGCGGGACGGAGGGAGTATTACTTAGAGGGGGACGGGGGGTGGTGGTGAGAGATTTGAACAACCCTACTATCACATGCTGTGATTCATTTATCAAGGCACATCAACAACTAACAGTACTAATTTGCAACAAGTTTCAATAAAATATACATCGGGACAAAAATTGAGTGAAGATTAATAGATACATGGTATGTTAATGTTATCTCACGTATATTCGTCATTATATTATTAAAAAGAAAATAATTCTTATTTTGAAAAAATTTTACGTGGCATCCATCTTAATTCTTTATTATTATTTATTTAAATTTTCAAAACTTTTGAATTAAAATATACTCACTCTGTCCCGTTCATTTTGTCTCTTTTTCCTTAAATGGATGTCCCACTCATTTTGTCTACATCCAAATATAGACATAATGAGTGGTTATAAGAGTTTCTATTTTATCCCTTTCCAATCTCATCCACTAATTTATTAAACAAACAACTTTTCTTAATCTCCGTGTCCAATAATAAGGAGACAAAATGAGCAGGACGGAGGGAGTACTATTTACCACATTTTATATTCTATTACTATTATATATTAATATTTTATATTCCATATAGATAAAGATCTTAACTCAATAAACGGTAAAATCATATCTTTATGTTCCATATCTTAAAATACAATATATATCATATTCTATTAGTTTATACAGTTAATTATATATTACATTATTAGAAATTAATATAATTTTAAATATATACTAAAATTTTGTGTCCCACTTTGGTTTTTCAATGAAACTTCACATTTTGAAAAGCCTATAAATAGCTAGAATCAATGTGTATTTTCTCATATTTTGCACCTCCAGTTTTATTTGGCCAAATTATTAATTAGTCGGTCAAATAAATAACTATATTTTTATCTTAATTTAATTTGATCAATTTATTAGTTAACCGAATTAATAATTATTTTTTGGAGGGACCAATTTATCAAAACTCGGGACAATTTTGACCCGGAAATATGGCGGTAGCTGGGCCAATTCCCAATCGACGGGAAAATTTTCATTTATACATTTTCTAAAATCTAGAATAATTGGGTTTCAATTTTTCATAATCTATAATTCTAATTAGCAAATATTACTAAATGATTAAGGACAAGAACGAATAATTCAATCAATTTTTTTTATTGAATTTTAGGTCTATATAAATTTTAAATGAGTTTCATAAATTACGCATTTATAAATCAAAGTCGTGGTCAATGGACAGGTTTCAATCCGAAACCGTGGCGGTAGACGGACCAATTCCTAACCGCCGGGTATTGCTTTGCGATTTTTTTTTTGAAATGAACACATTTGACAGATTTTTTAATAGGATTTGAAACAAGTGCAGGTATATAGATTTCAAACACGTTTGAAATTTAATTTGACCAATTTATTAGTTGACCGAATTAATAATTAGTTTTTAGAGGGACCAATTTATCAAAACCGTGGTCAGCGGGACAATTTTGACTTGGAAATGTGGCGGTAGTTGAGCCAATTCCCAATCGACGGAAAATTTTTCATTTTATGCAATTTTTTTTCATGTATTTTCTAAAATTTAGAATAATTGAGTTTCCAATTTTGCATAATCTATAATTGTAATTAGCAAATATTACTATATAATGAAGGACCAAAACGAATAATTCAATCAATTTTTTTTATTGAATTTTGGGCCTATATAAATTTTAATGAATTTCATAAATTACGCACTAATAAATCAAAGTCGAGGTCAAAAGGCCGGTTTCGACCCGAAACCGTGGCGGTAGATGGGCCAATTCCTAACCGACGGGTATTGCTATCCTATTTTTTTTTAGAAATGAACACATTTGACCGATTTTTTAATAGGATTTGAAACAAGTGCGGGTATAAAATTTCAACATGTTTAAATAATCCTAACCATACCATCTCAAATTATTTGATTAATTGTCTCTATTGGAAACATTGAATGTGTAGAAAAATTGCTATCCGAATGTTTTTTAGAAAGGAACACATTTGCCAGATTTTTTAATAGGATTTGAAACAAGTGTGGGTATATAAATTTCAAACATATTTGAATAATTCTAACCATACCATCTCGAATTATTTGTCTCCGTTGGAAACATTGAATGTGTAGAAAAATTAGCAAAAAAATTACAACAATTTATCCACGGGCCAATTTCGACATAATTGTGCGCGTTGAACAATCTATTTGAGAGTAAATAGTTTTTGTCTCACATCAAGTGTAAATTATATTTGAATTTTTAATGAGTATTACTTAGAAAAATAAAAATAATTAACAAACAATACCTTTCTTATATTATTTATTACATGAAATATTAAATTTATTAATTTCATTAAATAATAATTTTCCGTCGATTTTCAATGGGTTGCACACTAGTTATCATTTACATATTTTTTCTCGAGTTCACGAGTGGGGTTCGAAAGTCTAATTATATTCATTCTTCCCAAAAATACATAAAATTTGAGTAGTTACATATACTCCCATTAATAATTAAGTTATGATAAATTAATGTTCTTATTTGTTGTAAGAAAAATACTAATCTATATATGTAGACACACCTTAATTATTTTATTGATTAAAACTATATAGTCTGAATTATTTTTATCACAAATTTCCACCGCTCCTTTAAATCAAGCATACTATAGAGTGAAGGAGTGATATAGCAAAAATTTTATGTGGCACCCCTTATATTCCTTCATTCATATTTATCTAAATTTTCAAATTTTTGAATTTTTAAATGTAAAATAATAGATTTAAATATCTATACTAAAATTTTGTGTCCCACATCGGTTTCTCAATGAAACTTCACCTATTGAAAAACCTATAAATACCTAGAATCAATGTGTATTTTCTCATCTTTGCTCCACCAGTTTATTTGGCCAATTTATTTATTAATCGGCCGAATAAATAACTATATTTTTATAATTTAATTTAATTTAATTTGGTCAATTTATTAATTGATCGAATAGATAATTATTTTTTGTATGAGTTTTATTTGGCCAATTTATTTATTAATCGGCCGAATAAATAACTGTTATATTTTATAGTTTAATTTAATTTAATTTGGTCAATTTATTAATTTGACGAATAGATAATTATTTTTATTAGGACACCAATTTATTAGTTGACAGAATAAATAGTTTCAAATAGTTTGGATAATTTATTGGTTGACGGAATTAAATTTAAAAATAATCTAATATTTTTTTATTTAATTTGATAAAAAATAAGCAATTTCTAATTTGTTAATTAATTAGGTAGACGGGCCAATTCCTAACTGACGGGTACCTCAACTCGGGATCCCACGTGACACATTTTCATTCTTTATTCTTATTAATTTAAAATTTTCATTTTATTCATTTTGTTCATGTATTTTCTAAAATCTAAATTCGTCATAAATTGTGCGTTTATAAATCAAAATCATGATCAACGGATCAATTCTGACCGAAACCGTGGCGGTAGACGAGCCAATTTCCAACCGACATTCAAGAAATTTTTCATTTTATGCTTTTTTTTCCATGTATTTTCTAAAATCTATAATCGTCATCCATGCAATAATTTTTCCATTTGTTTAGAAATTGTTTGAATGTCTAGATCTGGTTTTTGGTTTGTCATATCTGCTTAGAACCCTAATTCGTAACACGTTTTTCGAATTTCGGTTATAGCATGTTACGAAATTACAATTTCGTAACGTGTTTGTGGCTATTTTCAAGCTTTCGAAACTGAATTTATGTTTGTATACATGTTGGGAATTTCACAATTCGCAACACCATATATGAATTTCGTATATAGTGTTGCGAATTATGAAATTCGTAACTAACTTTGCGTTTTCATTCGTTAGTTGACGTTACGAAATTACAATTTCGTAACATGTTTATGCTATTTGAAGGTTTCGAAACTGAAATTGTTTAGTATATGATGTTGCGAATTTCACAATTCGCAACACCATATACTAATTCCATATATAGTGTTGCGAATTATGAAATTCGTAAGTAACTGTGCATTTTCATTCATTTATTTGACGTTACGAAATTACAATTCTGTAACATGTTTGTGGCAATTGAAAATTTTCGAAATGAATCACTTTACGTTACGAAATTAACGTTCGTATTGAAAAATTTGTTGCTAATTCATATTTTCGTAACATGTTTTTGGAATTTCTATTATAACATATTACGAAATGACAATTGCGTAACGTGTTTGTGGCTATTTAACGTTTCGAAACTGAATTTTTAAGTATATGATGTTGCGAATTTCGAAATCCGCAACACTATATGCGAATTTCGTATATAATGTCACGAATTATGAAATTCGTAACTAACTTTGCATTTTCATTCGTTTATTTGACGTTACGAAATTATAATTTCGTAACATGTTGTGACAATTGGAAAAATTTTGAAACGAATCATTTTTATTGTTACGAAATTAACATTCGTATTGAATAATCTGTTGCCTAATTCATATTTTTGTGTCACGTTTTTGGAATTTCGGTTATAACATGTTACGGAATTACAATTTCATAACATGTTTGCGGCTATTTGAAGGTTTCGAAACTGAAATTGTTAAGTATATGATGTTAAGTATATAATGTTGCGAATTGTGAAATTCGTAACTAACATTGCATTTTCATATGTTTATTTGAAGTTACGAAAATATAATTTCGCAAATGTGTTACATGTTCTGGATTATTAAATTGGTTTAATTGTTTGTTTATTACAGATCGAATGGACATTCAAGAGGAAGAATCTTGCAGCCAAGCACCACCGGATCATGCTAACAGAGGTGAGTGCACAGTCAAGGATATAAGGTGTGTGCTTGAATCCTTCGGACAAAAAATCTATCCAGGCGTTGAAGCAATCAACAATAGGGGCATTCATGAAGCTCCCCGATCTTGTGTCCAGATCTGGCGAAGCTCTACACTTCATGATAGCTCGCCAAGTGACACCGTCTGTCCGGAGGTTGACGAAACAGCTTTGTTTTTAAAGGTCCAAGGGAGACTTCTAAGATTCTCGCGGGTCGAGTTTGCATTGGTACCTACACCTGCAGATTTCCAGCCATACGAAGTCCACCGAATACCAAGAAGTTTCAGTCTTCACAAAGCTCATGGGAAACAAAGAAATGCTCATTGCTAATGTGCAGACAAAGTTCATAAACAAGCATTTCAAAGTGAAAAAGATGGAAGTCAAGGGTAATGAAGCAGACTACCTGATGTTGGTGAAGATTCTCTTGTGTTGCCTTTATGTGCTTAGACTTGATCCAAACAAGGAGAATGTTTCACTGTGGATGTGGGCTTCTGTGGAGGATGACGAGGCTTGGGAGTAGTTCCCGTGGGGGAGTTATGCCTACCAGATACTGATTGATAAGATTGACGCGGTGACAAATAAGATTGTAAGCTACTACCATCTGAAAGGGAAACACGATAGCATTCTTGGTAAATTTCTACAATTCGTGTCACTTTATCTTATTTTTTGTTACGAATTTAAACAATTCGTATTAGTGACACATTGCTACTAATATGAAATTAAATTTCAGGCTTGGATACATAAAGCAATACCGCCTGTTGGGAGGCTGATTGGAGGGAAGGACAACAAAGAATTTATACCTCGCATGCTGAGGTATAAATATATGAGTTCAAAGGGAATGGCGTCCTTCAGTTCAAAGGTACAATTTCAATTATTGTTGGGTACCATCTTTGAATTTAGATTTTATATACATGTTACGAAATTCGTAATTCGTATCGTTATTTGATGCATATTGGGTTCTTTTAGAGTAACAAGTGTTTCTGGTGTTACAAATTTCGCAATTCGTATCGTTATTTGTTAGTTGTTATGATTTTATTCTCTTGCTACGAAATTGCAATTTCGTGACACTATTATTTGTTTCGATTTATTATTTTCGCAACATTGTTACTTGTTATTAATTTATTTCCATGGTCAGAAATTCTATTTTCACAACATGAGTTGTTGCGATTTGTTTCTTTCGTACCAGTGCTAATTGTTATGATTTTATTATTATGTTACGAAATTCTAATTTCGCAACACTCTCTTTGTTTCGATTTATTATTTTCGTAACATTGTTACTTGTTAATAATTTATTTCCATGTTCCGAAATTCTATTTTCGCAACATGAGTTGTTGCGATTTGTTTCTTTCGTACTAGTGCTAATTGTTATGATTTTATTATTACGTTACGAAATTCTAATTTCGCAAATTTATTGCGATATGTTTATTTCGTAACATATTTAATTGTTATGATTTTATTATTATGTTACGAATTTTCAAATACGTAACATAAGTCTCTGCGATCTATTTCTTTCGTAACAGTATTACTTGTTCTCTGCATTGTTTCGTAACGGTGTTACTTCTTTTCTTTGTAGGAGTTGGTCGTCAAACTTAAACCAACGAGAAAGGATAAGGAGACAACATACTGGAAATCTCTTCAACAGGATCCTGAGAAGATGCCATTCGCATTTCAGTATGATCCTACTGACAACATGAAGAAGAGGAAGCGGGAAATTGATGACGATGAAGACGTCGCTGCTGAACCAATTGTTGCTTCCACTTCTACTGTTGCTGTTGTGTATGCTCACCTACTCCCTTCCAACATCCAATTTGCTGAAGATCGGGAGAATTTCATGACGAAGATAGGAGAATATGCCGCGAGTGTAGCAACAACAAGAGCTAGAATAGAGGTTGAGACTCTTCTCCGAACGCAACAAGACCAAATGCTTCAAGCGCTTATGCAATGCCAAAAGGAGCAACAACATCAACTTGTCAAAGCTGTGGGAGATTACATTCTGAAGAAGCTGATCGAAATCGAAGCACAAAAGGGGGTGGACTCACACCCAGCAGCAGCAACATCAACGGCACCCCTTCTTCAACAAATGGCAGCAGCAACCTCCGCCTCTCTTCCAAGCAATGTAGCAGCAGCAACATCCTCTTCCCTTGAGCAAGAAAAGCTACCCCCCGAACGGTGGTGAAGAAAATACTGAAGAGAAGCAGCACCACCTATCCACCACCGAGCCGGAGTCCAAACAGGTATCAAAATGAAGATGAGTGTGAAATGACAAACAATGATGTTTTATCTCTTTTTTTTTCTTTAAATTATAAACAAATTGGTGTAATAACTGTTTAAACAATTTGTAAGATTGATACGAATTTAATAATTCATATCATCGTTCTAGTATTATTATGTATTCGTATCATTATTACGTATTCATATCGTTACGAAACTTACAATTCGTAACAGATATTCATCTGTTGTTGCTACAATATTATATAAGTACGAATGGTACGATATTTATAATTCGTACCATATTTATATTATTATTATTATACGAATTATAGTAGTGCGTACCATTCGTACATAAAATAGTAGCAACTTCACAACGTACCGTTGTAACGAAGTTGATAAATCGTAACAGCGTAAATTCTAACTAAATGAATCAATTCGTAACTTTATATCCAACTCACATTACGAAATTATAATCCGTACCAATTGTGTAATCATATCGTGTTACGAATTTATAATTTCGTAACAAACATATAATTGTCTCGTGTTACGAATTTATAATTTTGCAACACACATGTAATCATATCGTGTTACGAATGTATTAATTCGTAACGTATTTACAAATCTCCTAGGCACATGCTGAAGCAAGTCAGCTACTCGAACCATCGGACACACAGATCAATGCCATATTCAATGAACTAGATGATATAACACCGAAATACGAGGTTGTGCCCCCTCCAATAGTAATTCATGCAATGGTGTGCAAGTCGGAACCATTGAGTCAAGCTCCTCCAACATTGCCCGCTCCTACAGTGCACACTCCATCAAAGACTGCGGCAAGTGTAAGTGGAATTCTGAAAGTGATCTTGACCGTGAGACGTGTTAGGAGAAAATTTTCGGCAACCGTACATAGGAGTCCATTCCTTTTCAATGACGTACGTCCGGGAAGAGACATGTTTGAACATTTCCTCAGCTTGGACCACAGAGTGTAAGTTTTCTTATTAAGTATTTAGTATATTAATAAGAATAATGCAAATTACTTTCTAAATATGCTTTTAAATTAACAGGAGGAATGTTGGATTGCTTTGTGGGGTGGAGAAAGATTTCTTCGAATACATATTGAAAAAAGATAAACAGCTCCATGGGATCACATTGAAGCTTACCTCGTTGTACTCACTTCGGATCCAGACCTTGCAGGACTCAAACATATCAACTCCAATATTGCGATCACATCATGTTACTTCATGGTAACTACCCTTATTTTTTCTGTTTTCACCTTGATACGAATTTATCAATTCATAACATGTGTCTCTGATTTATTACTAGGAATTCGTAACATAATTTTATGATTTGTTA